>VXBJ01006749.1:161727-291386 GCA_013400055.1 Nycticryphes semicollaris
GACACCTCCCACTAGACCAGGTTGCTCAAAGCCCCATCCAGCCTAACCATGAGTCCAGCAAGTGCATGAAATCTTTTCTTTTACAGGATATTTATCTAGGTCTAAATAATACTAAGCAGTACAAAGCATCTCCCAACATAAACCATATCTAGGGACAGAAAGCAGCAGGGGTTCCCCAGAGAGGGTGGGGGCAGAGCCTGTCCCATCCCCAGTCAGGTGCAGGGCAGCCAGGAGCACCAGACCTGGGCACCAGGCACCTCCCTGGGGATGGGCTGAAGCCAGGACATGGGCCAACATATAGGCCCAGCACAGGGGTCCCATGGCCGGGCAGGGCTGTGGTGAGCTGGAGACTGGCCCTGTTGTGGTGTCACTGGGGCAGGGGCTGACATCCCCAGGGAGTGGACATGGAGTCATGGGCTGTGGGCAGAGGCAGGGAACCCCAGAGGGCTGGGCAGAGATCGTCTGTGGGGACACTCAAGGAGATGACAATGCAAACTTTAAGTTCCTGAAGCCTGTGGAAAAACAGGATTTCAAATCTTGGATATGAAGTTTTGAAATAAAACATATCACTATCCAATGCTGTGATCTGTGTTAGCTCTTAGTCTGTTTCTCCAAGTGTCAAAAAAAAAAAAAAAAGCATACTACAAACCACTGCAAAACATACAAAAAATTGCAAAATTGCAAGTAGTAAGCATCCAGCTACAAAAAGCCACTCACTCCAGGGCTTGCTGCTGAGCATTTGTCCCCTTCTCTAGGTCATAGCCATGCATTTTCTAAAGGAGAGGGCTATTATAAACAGTATAAAACATCAAAAGCTCCTTCATACCCTGAAAGGTTTTGCTTCACAGAAGACAATATAATTTGCTTTATCTGGTGATTCATAATCCATGTAAAGCAATTTCATTTATTCACGTATTGAAATTGAAACATCACTAGAAAATAAGGCATTTTTCAAACAGCAAGATATGTCAACATTTTCCTCTTAAAAACAGGCAGATCTGTTCTGCTGGAGATAAAAACTGACAGGAAAGAGACACTGTTTAATATTGATGCAGTGGGATGCAGATTGCCCTGGGCAACTGTGGGTTTTTTCTGTGCCTCAATCTGGTACTGGGAATTGTCATCATCTCCCAATCTTTGAGTGATCCCAACTATGCATCTTGCAATGGGTAGACAAAGATAAACACATCTGTCCAGTGCTGGGTTCTCGTTCTCCAGTTGAATTCCCAACTGCACCCTGCGCAAAGCCCTGTGCTCCCACTCTGGAGATCTCCCAAGCCTGTGGAACAGACAGCAGAGAAGCAGTGTGGTCTTTGGTTCTCCCTCAGATTATACACCTCTGTAACAAAATAAGGAAGCCGGGTTTTGAGGTTTCAGGGTTTAGGTATTTTTTTGTTTTTAAACTAAATATACTGCAGCAGAACAATCCAAACAGCACACAAGAACAGTGATATACCACAGACAAAGAAACTCTCCTACACAGGGAATTTCTTTGCTTGTCTATATTTAGGGGAAGTCTGCCCTGAGGCTTTAAAAAATGGAAACTTCTTTTTTTTTCTTTAAATAAAAAAAATCCAAAGCAAAGCTGGTGCTACCATAGTATGTTATCTTTTAGAGGCCAGAAAACTAGTGTCGAATGGCCTCACCAGAAGCCGGAAGAGAAGAGGAGAGGAGAGGAGAGGAGAGGAGAGGAGAGGAGCAGGGCAATTTTCCAACTTTGGTCTATACAAGGACTAGAGTCACTGCAAGAACATGATTTAAAGTCCCCAAAAGCCTGAAGAATAATTTATTGCTCCAGTGACCACAGGAGTACTCACAAGAACTGCCTAGGCATTTTGCTATGCTGGTATCTTACAGCTTTTCTGTAGACCACAAAAATACAAATGGCAGAAAAGGCCTTCTCTTTGCTCCTTGCAGCAAGAGCTTTCTAGTTTTTAGTGAAAATCCTCTGGTTCCCCTGTGCTAGAGTCTGTCCTATGTTATTTTTCTGGCAGAAATGCAGAAACAAAGATGAAAACAATTTCAAAAAAAGCCATTTTAGCAACTAAGGCAAAACTTTGGAAAAGCCAGTCAGGAACAGAATTGCTCAGTAGGGATGGGTGATCTTTAGTGATTATTCCGTAGAGACACTCTCCACGTAATGCGGAGGTGAGGAAAAAACAGATAATTTGTATTAGTGAACTTAGTTGTTGTAACCATGTAGCACTGTATATGGTATTGCCATTGCTAGTAACAGGCTTTAAGCTTTGTAATGAGTTTGCAAGGTCTCAGGGCTGAAGTTTGTCAGGTTCCCTCTGCTTGAACTTTTCTTGACCTCTTTGTAATTTTGTTTGACTAAGTGTTGTCATGTCCCACTCTCAGGAAAGAGGACTTTTGAAAAGCATTTGACACAGTCCCCCACAAAATTCTCATGGAAAAGTTGGCTGCTCTTGGCCTGGATGAGCATACGATCTGCTGGATCAAGCACTGGCTGGCTGGACGGTCCCAAAGATTGGTACTCAACGGAGTTAAATCCAGCTGGTGGTCAGTCACAAGTGCTGCTCCTCAGGGCTCGGTATTGGGACCATTTCTGTTTAATGTCTTTATTGATGAACTTGAAAAGGATATATAGTGTAACCATCAGTAAGTTTGCAGATGACACTAAGCTAGGTGAGAGTGTTGATCTGTAGAAGGGCAGGGAAGCTTTACAGAGGGACTTGGATAGATTGGATGGGCTAATGTCAACGGAATGAGCTTCAACAANAGACGTTTAGGGGTTGTGTTGGAGGATATGGTGTAGCGTAGAACTTTGTAGAGTAGGGCTGATGGTTGGACTCGATGATCCCAAGGGTTTCTTCCAACCTGAATGATTCTATGATCGTATGAAAGAGTGACTTCAAATTTATAAATCCCCAACGGCACAGACAAAGGTAAGATAAATCTCAAGGTCCATATACAAATATTTATTAGTTTTCCAAAATTATTACTATAGGTTTTAACATGTCCATGATAATTTGTTAGGTATATAACAAATTATGGCAAGTGGTGAGGTATGCATTGTGTTGCTTAACAACAGGTATACAACTTTTATTTAAGGTTGATACTTAGCAACTTGAACCTTTACTGAACAGCTCTAAGAGAAAAGAGAAACCAGGGGATAGAAAAAGGAATAGACAGAAAAAAAAAAAAAAAGAAATAGAAATAAAGAGATAACTGGTACTGATTCCAGTATCATTTTCAGGGAATCTTCCCAGGCATAATCATCTTCTTTCTTGGCAAAAATCTTCCCAAGCACTATCTTCTTCTTGGGAAAAATTTTCCAAGGCATGATCATCTTTTTTCCCTCTAGGGGTACCTCTTTTCCCCTTTTATGTTTGCTGAATTAGCACGGTTCATATCCCTTGCCAAGGAAAGCCTTGTTTCACACTTTTTTCCCTCCCTAAGGTGACGCGTGGCATGATTTGGATGGAGAGACAAGTGCTATGGTCACATATGTTCAGCATGAGTGTTAAAAAGTTAAATTTCCAGCATTTCCCAACCCACAAACACACACACAGTTATATGCTACCTGTTAACAGTCACATTTTAAGCTATTTTTTCACCTACCACAGATATGAAGTGATGAAAGTGGGAGGAAATTTTTGGTTTTGTAAATGTCTGTGAGCAAAGTCTAGGGTATGCTGTGCTGAAGGATATAGCAACAAGGTTTGAAGGCAACAAATAGACTTACAAGAAAATGTATCCCAAACACTTTAAAAATATTGATTTTGAATGAGTAAATAATATTTTTTACGAGATTGAATCTCTTTTTAAGAGATTGAATCTTGGCCAGTGTTCAGTGTTTTTTCATCAGGTGACAAATTTTTATTCCTGATCATAATATCAATACAGCTGTACCTTTTCCAGGGCACTGAACCACTTAGAGGTCCTGTATAAAATCTGTAAATTTGGGTTTTATTTTATTCTTTATCATGATGTTGAAGAGCAATGTAATATTTCCAAGGCACTATTGAAATATTTCTTGCTGAAACATTTCAAAAATACTCATTGTAAGAAGAAACAAAAATAGCCCAAAGAACTCAAATTATTTATGGAAAATCCAATCAAACACAAAGAGATATTTTAAGATAGGCTCTTGGGGGATTGTCTCTATAGGCAACACTATTTTCTCTGCTTGTGTTGTGGTTTTGACCAATCAGAAAGACAGATGATGGCCCCTCCCTCCCCCCTCTATAAGAAAAAGAGAGGAGAGGAAGGGATTGAAGAGATTCCCGAGTTTAGAATGAACTAAACTACTTTAAAGAAGTATTAATACTAAAATTAAAACAAACAAAAAAAAGGAAGAAAATAATGAAATAGAGTTTAATTAATTAGAAGAGGCACAGCTAAAAAAAAGTAAAATTATAAACTAGAAAATTAGTTCGTTTTACCTCAAACCAGGACAGCTAGCAAGAGGGAGACAATATGAAAAACTTGTAAATTACTAACAACAAGATAATATGTTTGAAAAAATTCAAGTTTCTTGATTCTGTTACAGGCCATTATATAATTTCTTCAAGAATTGTTATTTCTTCAGTTTCATGCTTCATTAATTGATTCTTATATTCTGCCTGTTAAAGAAAGAATAAAACATTTAATCAGTTTTTCATGTATGAGATTATCCATGAGTTCACGATTTTTGAACCTCCTTCAGAGAGTTGTTTATTATATAGAAGCTGTAGTGGGACTCTGTCAATGAGAGGAATGAAGTAGACAGGTCTCGGTGTTTCCTCCATGACGGGCTCCCTGGAGGGGAATGAAAGACTTTTCAATTCAAAAGCCAGACAACTCATCTTTTCAAACATAGGAAAGTTAACATGATGAAGGAACAGAAAGTAGAAGATTTTATAAAGGCTCACCAGTGATCCAGTGGGTGCTTGCAGACACATTCTTGCTTCCAGACCTGGCTGTAGCCAACTTAAAGACTTTCAGCAAATTGCAATAAACTTTGCAATATTTTCTCTAGATGGACTGTTACTCACAATGTCTGTCTGTCTCTTCCTTCTTTCGTGAGTCTCTCCAGCTCTCTGCATAAACTAGAACCTCTCAGCTCTCTTCTATATTTTCTTGTTTACTGTATCCTAGAAACTTTTCTTTTTTTCGACATCATTGCCAAATACAGCAATAGGTCTCAACATCTACTATGGCACAACTGTTTTTGGCCAGCAGTAGATTTCTGTGCCCCTTCTCTCCCCATAGCTGACCAAGAGTCTGATTCTGCATTATTATTTGGCTGAGAATCAGAGAACTAGAGAATGGTAGGAATTGGAAGGGACCTTCAGAGATCAACCAGTCAAATCTCCCTGATAAAGTAGGGTCACCTAAGCAGGCAGGACAGGAACACACCCAGGCAGGTTTTCAATATATCCAGAGAGAGAGGCTCCACAGTTTCTCTGGGCAGTCTGTTCCAGTGCCCTTTTTAACCTCAAAGTAAAGATTTTTTTCTTTTTTAAAAGTCTTTAAAGAATCTTTCTTTTTTAAAAAATCTTTTCTTTTAAAGAAGCTTAGCCTTAGCACTATTGTAGTGATAGCCTATGACTTATAGAGAGAGCAGGGTGAAATTGTGTATTTTCTTCAGTGCTCCTGGTAGACAGATGACCAGTGTTTCAAAACGGAATACGAAAACTAAAAGAATTATTGCAAAAGGACCTTGTCTTTCAAGATTCTGAGAACATGAAAAAGACTGATAATTGATTCTTGGTTTTGTGCATCTTTCTGACACTTAGGTCATACCTTTGAGACTGCAATGGATCCTTATTTACAACAAATTTCAGGCAAATGGAAAGAAAACATACCTCGAAATCCATGGGAGAGATCTCATGGAATGGGTCTCTTGGCTGTGGTGCGGTAGCAGATATTTTTTTCAAATAAATGCTTCTAGAGTGACAAAAAGAGCTGGTGAAGACAAGACTTTGTGTGTAAACATATGAACATGTACCATACAATAATGCTCCTGAAGTATTATTTTATCCCTCTGAGACATAGTGAAAATGTAACTAAAAATTACACAGGCTGAACACAATGGTTATCATTTCATTGTTCAGAATTTGTATGAAAATAATTTATTTTATGACTTATTAAAGAATAATAAGAAGTTGCTGTTTTAAGTATCTGAAAAGGAAATATCCTCAAAACAAGGAGGCAATTTCATGTACCACCCATTCACATTGCAGGGTCTCATGGCAGGAAAGCAGCACTGATATAAGGCCTTGTCTCACTACTGGAAAGCTCTGTGTTATGGTTAATCAAGCGGCTAAGAAGGTTGGGAATCAGAAATACAGAGCCCACTTGAGAAACATCTAGAAGCTCATGAGTCCTGCTATAGCTCAGTGTCAATTTTCTCACTCCCTCCTTTCCTTTAAAAGGAGGCCAGAAATTTTCTGCTGGGGAAAGAGATGTTATTTCAACTACAGAACAAAAATTTTGCACAAGAAAGAAGGCTTACACTGTGCAGAGAAAAAGCACGAGACTTGCTGCCAGCACTGCTATCAGAAATAACGTATATGATGAAATAGATACAAGTTGTTCTTCTCCTGAAAGACAAGCAATCATCAAAGTGTTTATCAGCACCACACAACAGGAATGATTGGACACCTCTGTGCAATCTGCTTTGCATGAAAACGTCACGTAACGGTATGAAGTGGCTGCTTCTTTAGCTTGGCACCTATGAGATGTAATGTGTAACAGGCCTGTAACATGTGAAGGAATGGGATGGCTGACAGTACAGGGGCTGCCTGCAGTAACTCAAGCCTTTTGTGAGGAACCGAGGCCTCCTTCAAAATCCAAGGTGTCAGAGAGTAATAGGGGAAAAAACGAAGTTTTAGAAATGGAAGAAGGAAAAGGGCTGGCAACAGACCTCAGAAAGGTCTGCTTATTCATTGTCTCCTTGCAGGAAGCAACAACTGTCACACCAGAATGCTTGGAGGCCTCCCTCTTATTAAGAGGCATGCTAGCAAAATTAATCCTAGCAGCCTAGCAAATTAATGTACGAATATCAATATGTTTCTATCTATGAAGTGAAGTAATAAATAAGGCAGGCAAATAATAACTGAGGAAAAACTAGGTCAAGGAAGTGATGTGCGTTCTTACCAAACTCTACAGGTGTGCTCCACTCTCCCCAGCTTGCACTCACTAAACAGCCATTGTCAGTTGCTCTGATTTTGACGCTGTATCTTTTTTGTGCACTGAAGCTCCCAAACGTGTAGGAGTTTCCTGTGATGCTTCTTTCCTAAATACACAACAACTAGACTGAGAACTTTTTATTCACTAGATGTACAGATATTAGGAATGTGTCAGGTTCCCTTAATGATGCAAACAATTGCAAAAGGAAATTTTACACATAGTTCCGGGAATAGACTAGAGTGAAATAACAAATAGAAAAGTATCCCTTAATAAATTAGCTTTTTTTTTCATCCTAATTCCTTTTGTTCGAATGTTTTTGTTATTGGTGATGTGAAGATGAAATTTGTAGTGTTTCCCTGTCTCCTTAGCCTCTGCTAAACAATGGGACTTTGGAAAAAATAAAAAATCAATAGTTTATTTTCATTCTGTAAATTATTTTACTAGAAGGTAATTCTTTAAAGATCTGGCATTTCCTGACTGTGAATGTTTTCAAAACTGAGGTAGAGTTTAATAGCCAGATTATATGGAAGGGAAAATATTAATATATTTTGAAATTCTTCGCAAAAGAATATTGAGCTTTCTTGAAAACTTTTTTTTTTTTTTTTCTTCCTACTTTATACTGGCTTAATCTTTCAGGTGATGTTTTCTTGCCTCCTCCATCTCAATCCCTTCCGGAGACCATTAATAAAGAAAAAAAAAAATCTACGTTTTGTGTCTCTAAGTGTAAAGTGGAATTCTGATCCATATTTATATATATATATATATGAATTTGGACTGTAAAATGGAAGATTTTGTGATTTGCATAAAAGTAATATGAAGTTTCACATGTGCAGGTGTTTTTTGCACTGTGTTTTATAATTAACATTTTAAACCTTTGAGTTCAGGAAACTTGTCAATAAAGAGCATGTGTAGTATACTAAAATTGGCAGTGTGAAAACAAAATAATTTGGTTGGAGAATGCCCTGATACAGATGAAATTTCAACCCAGCATAAATGTTCAATTAATATGGTAATAACAACTTACTGTTTGAGGAGTGGTTTTGATGTTTCTTTTAGGATCAACCTAGCAACAAGAAAAAATTTTAATTTTTATGATTGTTCTTTTTCTTACTATATCACAAAGGAAACTGCTTGATGAATGTTTGATTTTAAGGAGAAAAAAAAAAGAGTACAATTTCAATGCCTTCTTTTAAAGACTAAAGGGTTAAGCCGTTTTTCCACTGAAAGTTTTTTCCTCACCACTCATGCTCTGAAAAATTTAAATTTGACTGCAGAACTGAGTGTCAAAAGACTAAAAAAAAAAGGCTTAGGTTGCCCACCAATTAACATTGTACCTTTTACCTGTACAAAACAAAGTATCCAAAAAATACTAGTAAACTTGGAAGTTTTTTTTTCCATTAAAACTTTTGTCTGTGTAGCTTTTACATCCCTAAACCTTTAATTTAGCTGTATTATTACACCATGTTTACATTTTCATACTGTTTGAAAAACAGACTCACAAATATTTCTGCAAATAGTTCAAAATTTGGTTTTGATGGATATAATACTACTTTCCATATTAATCCAACTCTTCAAAATACATACAATTACTGAAATGTATAATAACAACCATTGTGGTGGACACCAGGTGCCCACCAAGTCACTCTATCACTCTCCTCCTCAGCAGGATGGGGCAGGGGGAAGAAAAAACCCTCGTGGGTCAAGACAAAGACAATTGGATAAAGCAAAAGCAAAGGCCACATGGAAGCAAAGGAAAAGAAAAGATTTGTTCTCTACTTTCCATCAGCAGGTGATGTCCAACCACTTCCTGAGAAGCAGGGCTTCTGCATGTGTAGCAGATAAATAAAACCCCACAGTGAACAGCTGCTGTATTACTGCCCCTTACATCTGATTTTGGCAGCTGTAGTGCAGCCATCCTAACTGTGTATGCTGCAGACCTATTTTGTATAAACATAAAATCCTAAACTCCTTCAGCAATACCACACTTGGTGTCAGTAATTGGAGGCAATAGTAGATGGAGGCAAGGCTGGATACACAAGGGGGATGATGGAATGTATAGGGGTCCAAGTGGAGATTCCTGAGAGCTCTTGCAGACATCCTAATTTACATGTGCCCCTTTGTAATAAAGCATGTGTTACTTCTTTGGACCTAATTTAGTAATACAATAAACCTGACTGAGCAGTAACAATGATTACAAGAAGTGGGAACACAAACGCAAAGTGAGTTTGTGAAAGACTCCCTCAGTGTAGGAAATCCCTTTGTCCTGGAGGCATGGACAGGTCAGTTGACTCAAAGTTCCCAACAGGGTATTCCATCTCATTGGCCATGCTCAGTATGAAAGTGGAGGGACCAAAACAGTCAGGTTGGCTACACTTTAATGGCTCTCTTTTTTTTTTTTTTTTTTTCAGAGGCTCTCTTTCTCTTTCTTTTGATTATTGATGCCACAGGAAGACCCTGTTTTTGTCTATCTTTGATCCTGATCAGAATGTTCCAGAATTCAGCTCCCATTCATTGCTGAGTCAGGTCTGGAATTTTGTCAGTGCTTGCTGGTGACATCTCCCTGGGAGCTTGATACAGTTTTGTATGCATTTAAATAGAGTGTATCTTTTTTTTGTTATTAGAGTGTATGCATTTAAATAGAGTGTATATTGTTGTTATTAATATTTCATTAAAGTAGTTTATTTTTTCTAAACTCATAACTCTCTTTTATCTCTCTTCTTCCTATCCTTGGAGCAAGAGGTGTGGCAGACCATCTGTCATTTTGTCATTGGCTAACCTGGTCCAAACCATAACACCCTTGCCCGATTTCTTTAAGGACCAGCTGTACAGTGGACTGAAAGCATTCCCTCAATTTACTGCCCCTCTTTGTAAGTGACAGCAGTCCTCAGCTCATGTGCAAGAGGGGCACTGCATATCAAAAAGGACAGATGAGTTAAGTAGAATGAGAGCACAGTACTGGCGGTATGGTAGTATGTGATAAAATACAAGCATATGAAGATTATTAAGAGTCATAATTATCCTTACCTTGTTTTCTATGACAATTTCATATTTGAAACAAGCATGTCTTTTCACATGACTTGTACGAGGTGGCTGCCACTGAATTTCACAGCTGTGAGAAACTTCTATGCAGTTCACAGTGACATTTAATGGAGGGGTAAGTTTTTCTACAATAATATAATCAGAAATGCTATTGATTAATAATCAGCTCTCTTCAGTCTGCATTTTCAAAATATAAGTAGGTGTTCAAGCAACTGGTTTAAAATGATGTAATGCAATTTTGCCAGAGTTACTGAATTCACCCTATATTCTGAAGCAGGTAGGTAACATTAAAAAACACAAACCACTTGTTAGATTTTACTGAATTCAGCATGTAATCAGTGCAGATCTGTTTTTTTTTTTTTTTTTACAGTGCTAATATTAAACAGATGTATTTTTTTTTATTAGCAGTGTTTAAAAATTGAAAGTTTTTGCTCGCAGTGTTAATTAGTTCTTTTGTAATATGTGAATGGACAGTTTTGAGATAATGATAAAACCAACATCCAGATAATCCTGCTGCAACATTCTTAGCTAGGTAATCCCAAAAGATGACACCTTTCTTGCAGAGAGTAAATATTTGACTGAAATGTTCACAGTTCTCTGACATATGATTTCAGATTGTCTCGGCATTCATTTGGTTTTGTACATTCTTGTACTTTTAACTTTTCACCTATCAAGGCTGGAGAAAAGGGGGAAAAGTATCTGTTCTGAGGAGCAGTATTTTAAAAATGTGTGCTTATCTCCAGAGATAAATTCTTCATTCCCTTAACATAAAACTGGAAATAAAATTGGAAAAAAAAAATCCTTACCAATTCTGTACAGAATAATCATCTTCTTATACGACTGAATGTTTTGTCCACTGCTAGACCCATTTACCAGGAAATAAGCTTTCTTATTTTCTATTGTCACATTTTGGAATCTGCATCCTGTGTGCCTTCCATAATTATCTTTGATGTAATTCTGGCATCCTGTGAAATCTTCTTTCCTTTACATGACATATTTCATTAATTAAATATTGAGAATAACATGTCAGACTAGAAATCAAAATTCCCTAAATTCAATCAGACCTACTTACTTTGAGGTCTTCCAGTACAGAAAGTATTGGGTATCTCCTGAAGCAGTCTGGCCCACGTGCCAAGTGCAGTTCATGAAGGAGACATTAAAAATGACACAGACAAAATTTTCAATGGCTGTCCCATTCATACCTGCAAGCACAGCAATAATATTCCATGTCCACACTTTTGGAAAGACTCTGCAACTGCTCAAACAATGTAGATCTCTGCAAGCTCATTTAATAATTTTTAGCCACCTGATTAGTAAATCCAACTACATATTGTTTGGGTCTTGTAGTTACACGCTTACTTTAAGACAGCAATGATTATATGTGTGTTGAGCTGTGAGGATTATCTACCATTGTTACAGATGTTGAAGATGTGACTAGGATTTAATCAGCTCTTTGATCAACTCAGCCACAGGGATATAACAAAGACAGTTACTGCTGTGTCCTTTGTTTAGATCCCTTGTGAATCTAAAGTCCAGTCTGCAGTGGAACATAAATTCTACAACCATAAGCAAGGCAAGTTCCCTTGTATTTGTTTTAAGTACTCTGACCCTTGATTGACCTATAAAGGACTAAGGGGTTAAAATACGCTGTCCACCGCTTTCTTCTGTGTAACAACTGAGTGATTACAACCTAACTTTGAGACTGCTTTCTGAAGCTAGGCCTGCAGAAGTGTTATGATTTTGAAGACAGAATGGCATATTTCTCAACTTTTTGGCACGTTGCTATTCAAGGATAGGGGGAATTTTGTTTGCACTGAACTTAATAAATGCAGGCCTGAATATTCATGTCATTAGTGTAAAACAAGACAAAATTGAAGCAGAAGCTGATAGCTTGCTTAAGTTAAAAGACTGTTTGGGTATTCAGGTTGTGGATTTGGGGGATCTGGAGAATAAGTCTTATGAAGAGAGGCTGAGGGAGCTGGTGTTGTTTGGCCTGGAGAAAAGGAGGCTGAAGGGAGACCTTATAGCTCTCTACAACTTCCTGAAAGGACGTTGTAGAGAGGTGAGGGTCAGTCTCTTCTCCCAAGTCACAGGTGATAGGACAAGAGGAAATGGCCTCAAGTTGTGCCAGGGGAGGTTCAGATTGGATATTAGGAAAAATTTTTACACTGAAAGTGTTATTAAACATTGGAATGGGCTGCCCAAGGAAGTGGTTGACACACCATCTCTGGAGGTATTCAAAAGACGGGTTGACATGTTGCTCGGAGACATGGTTTAGTGATTTTTTTTTGACAGAGTTAGGTTGACAGTTGGACTAGATGATCTTAAAAGTCCCTTCCAACCTAGACTATGCTGATTCTGTTCACATAAGGAATTAATTCCTTGTGTGTTTCTTCCCTATCAAAAGGTGAGATCTCCAACAAGAAAAAATAATCATGGAGTACCTCTTCTTATCTTCTGTTATCATCACAGAATCATGGAATATCAAGGACTGAAGCATCATCTAGTCCAATCCCCCTGCTGGAGCAGGAACACCTAGATCAGGTCACAGAGGAATGCAGCCAGGCATATTTTAAATATCTCCAGAGAAGGAGACTCCACAACCTCTCTGGGCACCCCGTTCCAGTGTTCTGTCACCCTCACTGTGAAGAAGCCTTTCCTCATATTTAAGCGGAACCTCTTATGTTCCAGCTTGCACCCATTGCCCCTTGTCCTGTCATGAATTCAAGGACTGTTTCACAGCTTTCCAAGACAGCTTAAGCTCACCATGTCTACCATCTTTACATGTACCTCTTCAGGTCGTCTTAAACTTCCTGTCCTACACAGGTTCCCAAACAAGGAACAAAAGTCACCATATTATGAGACCAAGTGGCTGTCTCCCGTCCTGGCTTCACTAGAGTCAAAACTGGAAACCTCTTTTTCTTGAGGTTCCCAAAAGCATCTGATAATGTAACTGACAGCACTGACTTTAAAAGAAATGCTGTCCTTGAGCAGACAAAAACTTCTGACATCACTGGGCACTTAGGAAGAAAAGTACAAGGAGAAAGAAAGCATCAAGCAGGCCTTTGCCTATATGCTCTCTCATCTACCAGCAAGCAGTGCCCTATGGACTTGCAAAGTTGAAGGCTACGTCATAGACCACTGTGCATAGAAATCCAAGAAAGCCTGACCCCCATTGATTTCTATCATCCATTTTGAATCCATTTAATTTTTTGACCTTAACTGCGTCCCTTGCCAATAGGATAAGCAATAGGAGAATTCAAAAGGTATATTTTCCTTCTGTCTCTTTTCCTCTCTTCAGTTGTAAGGAGAGAAAAGGCAGTTCTTCTTTGGAAAAAGGGGTCCAAACACACTCTTGTACCTCATATTTGTTTGTGGCTTACTCCAGGTAAATACTGTTTTGTATGGAGTCTTGGGACAACTCTACTGAATGAAGTTTGTTCCATTTGGATGTATGACAAGTGTAGGTACATAATAAAGGTGGCTTGGTTCACAGTTTCCAGAGGGAAAAGCTGTTATATGGGAGACCTGACCTAATATGATGTTGTGTAGCCTGGCTACAAATAGAGCTGGATGAATTAAACACCCATTCCTCAGAATGCCTCGGTGGAAGCATTCACTTCACGCTTATTACATTTGGAGTCAGCATGAGCTAGGAGAAACACTGTCAGGGACAGGACATTGCAAAGGAGTCTCAAGAGTAGCAAGCTTTTGACTCTTACACATTTTGGGGAAAAAAAGGGATTGTTCAAGAGACAACAAAGTTGTCGGAGTACTCCTGGATTTCTGTAAAACTTCCTCTCTTCCAAGAGGAAAGCTGAAACTGTTTCAAGAACTTGGTTCAGAAGAGTTTCTTTCAATAGTGGTGTTGGCTTAAGATTCCCTGTCCTTTCCCATCCTCTATGTCTCCTTCCTGATTCCATCCCGTCTCCTTCACTGTGCTAGTATCATTCATTGTGGGTAGTGAGTAGTTCCAAAGAAGAGGTCATCACTAAAGTGAATAACGCTCCTCCCAACCCAGAAGTTTTTGTATCTTCTCATTTTTTCATCTGGCTTAACATCATTTACCACAAACAGTGGAACAAGCTCATCTGAGAGGACAGTGTGGGTTAGCAGTGTGAGTTGCTGCTGCAAGAAATGTTGGCCCCTATCTAGTCACTAGAGGCATCTAAGTTCTCAGTGTAGAATTGCTTATATCCAACTTATGTGTAAGTTTATATGTATATATAACAAACCCCTCCTGAGAGTCCAGTGATAACGGTACTGTACTGAGGTGATGAAGAGCTTTGCTCAGTTCTCTGGTCTGCCACAGGTTCACTTTATTACTGATGGTCAGTCAAATCTGTACTTCGCTTCCTCATTTAAAAAAGAAATAGAGAAGTTTTCTTCCCATCAAGAAATTGTGAGTTAAATGCAGCAATCTGAAGTATGATCATAGATGCTGTGCAAAGGTCTTAGGTGGGTGGGCTTCATAAAGACCTTGGAAATGTTGCAAATCAGAGGAAAATGGGTTGTTCTGCTGCTTTCAAATCAGATCACAGCCTGGTTCATATGTGGCCCAACAAGCAGTTGAGTTGGCTGGTGACATAGGAAATGGGGACTCAAAAATTGACATTGTGGTCAAGTGAAAAGCGAATGAAACCACATCCTTAGCCTCTTTGGCAGTAGCTTCTGTTATATCCAAAAGAAGCATACAGAGATATACTCTATTCTTTAATTAGCTTAAGTCCTATGGCCAGGACATTACCTGCAAACCAGCCATGATCATTTGCACAGTGTTAACGTTCATGCCAACATCAAGCACGTGCTGGAAAGATCACTCAGGTGTCTGTGAGTCACTCACATTTCCTTTGCTGACAGGACTTTTTTTCCAAGTTTTGGAAGGATTTGTTTTTCACTTTTGCTTTATTTGCCTTTCTGGGGATATGCCAAAGAAAATCTAGCAGAGTAGACAAGTATGACTACCCTTCCTTCAAGGCTTATTTTGAGCCTACTGTATTCACACACAGTGTTAGGGTTACAGTTTTATTTTTACCTTTCACAACACCTGGAATGGAGCCAAGTCTTTATGAGACATTTTTCCCATTATATCCCATTATTTCAATGAGACACTGAAATTTTTGTCTTCTCAGTTTATACTTGAGGACTAGCTAAGTTTTTCTAATGGCTTCTTGCTTAACCACTCCTCTTGTAATAACCCCATATTTGTAATTTCTTTATCATTATTTCTTTAAAAATAGGTAGGAACATACTCTCTTGACCCTTTTCAGTGAACTTTTGTGCAGAGAACAGTTTAATTTCTCTGTAGTACACTCTTCCTTCTGAACTGCCACCTGTGGTATTAAATAGTGATAATAAAATATATGTGCAAGTCTACTAGTATCCTCACAAACATCCCTTGTTTCATACATTAATAACTTATTTTTCCATATTTTAATACTTTTAGCTATATTTAAAATCGTTCTTGAAATTCTTTATATCTTTTTATAATATACTTGACTGAGACAGATATGATGATTGTTATTCCACGCACATGCATAACAGTTTTATACACACAGGGTGCTTTCTGTTATTTAATTTATTTACTTTTCTTGAGCCAACTTACATTACTTCCATCTTTTGTTAGAAGCTATGTAGAAGTAGTAGCTGCAGAAAAATACCAGAGAAAAGAAAATTCAGCTCTGCAGCCCTTTGTGGTAATCAGGATTATTTACAAGGAAAGATGGGACCTCACTGCTGGGCCTTGAGCCCAAGAGAATTTTTACTTTTATTCAGTATTTCTTGAATAGAAAGCACATAAACTGCTCTTGACTCTTGGACACAATGGGTCAGATAATTGATAAAGGATTGTAAATAGCATACTTGCTATTGGAAATGAATAAAAGAAAATTAAATTACTTTAACCTTTTTAACTAACTTGGAAAATGCTGACGATTGTGGGGTGGAGTTTGTATTACCTAAATTTACCTTGAGTGCTGTATAGATGTGCTAATAGGGGAACCAATAATTCTACGCTGCCTTAATAGTGGCTGGAAAGAAACAGATATTTAAGACATAACTTATTCACACTAGTCTCGGACAAGATGAATGCAGAATTACCTATGTTTATTTCCTATATATTCCTATTCCTGTGACTATGTTTACGGTCAGTAAAAAGCCCAGGATGACCAGCCCAGAGGCATCCCTCTAAGACTGTTATCCACCTTGTTCAAGTGAATCCTGGAGGATTCATGCATGCAAATACTAAATAGAAATGCTGTCACTATGCTGTTCTCACTGAAACCGCAAATTTATTTTTGAAAATGCCTTTTCCTCCTCTTTCTTATACCTGAGATAGTATCACATACTTCTTTAGAATAACATTTAGAACATTTTCCTTTAGAAAAACCGTTGCTCTAGAAAAACAGTAGCATTTTCCCCACGGACTTTCTTTCACATCTCAAATATTCTGTACAGAGTATTGACCAAAATCTTAGGAAATATAAAGTATTTCTTTGTGAAGTTGTTTCATTTCTGTGCTGTAGTTTATAAACTTTCTATGAAAATTGGCTACTGCTAGACACCATGCTACAGCACAAGCCACTCTCAGAGCATGCTGAATCTTAATTTCAGACTGCAGAAAAAATGCACCATCAAAATTTTGGCTAGGGCATTCATTGGACAAAAGCATGGATTTGCAGGTTATGTCTATCCACCCCTCCCAGTTATTTTAAAAACATTAAAACTAGCACAAATAACAAAATACAGTAATTTCTTTGGAGTAAAAATAAACAACAGACAAAGACAACAATAAACATACCTCCTCCCTGAAAACCTGTTTCCCTGTGGCTGTTACAGTAATTGGGCACCAAAAAGGATGGAAGCTGTGAATTTGCGTTGGTGGCATATTTTGGTGTGCTTTGACAATGTGATTCTATTACTAAGTTCTCCTAAACCGTTTCTGTAACAGTATAAAAATCCCGCCTACATCTTACTCATTTCCTTTACCCTGTAATTCTCTAATGTAAAGGAGTAAAGCAGGATTACAGCTACTGGTTTTGTACAGGGAGACAAATAGGTCAGAATAGAAGGACACCCTCTTTATCACTTTGTTCACATAACTTTCACTCAGTTTTGTCACATTTTTCATATAGGCTTTTGTACAGGGCACAGCCTTAAAGGTGTATGTATGAGACGACCTTCTGGCTCCTGTATGGGTCAAGTAGAATTGTTTCAAGCCACACCATTATTTCTGGCTTATTGCTTAGGATTACTAACCTGCACAGAAGAATAAGTCTGGTACTCTAGACTTCATAACAGCCATTCCCAGCTTGGCACTAGCCAGACTCGTTCCTTGTAGATGGGTAACAAACCAATGTCACCAGCTTCCACAACTTTTCCACTTGATGTGTACACATTTTTCTGGCCCGGATGAATCGAGTGCATAGACCAGGAAAGTTTTCTTCATGAGTGCAAATGCTCTGAGTATACCAAATCAACGCAACGTCACGTGTTTGTGCTCATGCTCTGGTCCCAGGCAGGTGTGCAGTCCCCCTTGTCCTCTGGCTGCAGAGTCTGAACATCCTCTTTACAACTGCATTCAACAATGTGAGAGCACACTGTGTGGTGCTAACACAGGTTGTGCACTGCCCAGGCATGGACATCCACAGCTACCCATGCTGGCAGGTTACAAAACGAGTAAACCCAAGCCTTTTTGCCATCTTGACTGCTTTTGACACTGAAGAGTGTGCCTGGATGTTTTTCCAGCAAAGCAACTTTCTGCAGACTGAAAAACATAGCACCTGCTTTTTCATCCCTCCACAGTCTGATTACAGTCCCCTCTGCCTTTCTCACCTTTAAATTATTTGAACAGGAAGATGAAGTGATTAAAGTAAACAACAGTGTTTAAATGTGATTAGTTTTAATATTCACTGAGTGAATGCCAGTCTTACTGTGTGTGTTTGTTATACCTGACCTGAGGAGTGGTAAATCAAAGCAGATTCGTCCTACTTCTGTTTGCCTGTTTCTTTCCCATCAGCCTCTGTTTCTGTTGCTCTTCTGGGAAGAGGAGGAATCAGGAGGTTTCTTGAGAAGATGTTTCCTCTTCTTCAGGTCTCAATTCCTCAATTTTATTCATAGAGTAGACAACAGGAGTCCGCATGTTCCTTGCTAAGACAATTCTAGGAGCTGCAAAAGTAAGGCATTTTGTTCTTCTCTTTCTCACTTTCTGTTGTAAATTCTTCTGTACAATTGGAGTGAATTATGTCTTTGGGATAGATCTGTATCAGTGAACCTGAAACCTCATTTTTTTATAAGGTATGTACAGTCTGCCTGGATAGATGACAATAGAGCTGTGCAGGTTAGAAGCCTAACAGCTGATTCGCATATGTACCCATAAGGGGCACAGAATAAAACAGCTTTTCTGATAAAAGGGTGTGTGCAATTACAGTGATGTCAAACCTTTTCAGTATGGCAGGAAATACTAGTTGTTGTGTAATGGACACAATCTAAAATCCTGTTACTGTTATTTTCTACTTGAATAAATGAGAATTTCTCAGAACACTTACCATTGTTACAGGGATGAATTATACAGGAAAACAACTATAAGGGTCCAGTGATTTCTTGGATTTTTTTGGTTATGTTCTTTATTCCATGGGCAGGATTGCTGCTTTCCAAAGTATCAGTTAATTCTACACTCACTTTAAATGAACCATTGATAAAGGACATTGCCACCGTGTCTTTGAACCTGTTAAGGGCAGATTGCCTAGGGAAAAAAAAAAAGGAAGTTAAAGAAATTAAAGGATTTGGAAAAGCTAGAGCAGAAGTCTAAATCCCATCAGTGGTATGTATAAACTAGACAATTAGACACTTGATATACACTCTCTACATATCCACCAAGAGGAAAAATACGGGACCTGATACAGAACCATAGGCATCACTAAGTAATCTGTCATTGAACACGAGCCACTCATGAAAACAGTACAGTGGGATTCTGCAGAAAAAGACTAGGCATGTTTTCTTTGCCAGCAGTGTTAGAACACAGTGCTCTGTGTTTGGTTCAGACCTTATTATGACTAGAGAAAATTAAGTCATATGACTTCTGCCTCTGTAGCACCCATGATAGGATGCCAAATTGGCACCAGATGAGCTCTAACACTTTGTAAGACAAGTGCTGTCATGACAATCCAGCATGATGGTTACTCATGCTCTGTTTGCTGATGAGATGCTAGTCTACTGCTGCAAGGCAAAGCACCAATTTTATTACCTTTCTCTTTCATATCAACATTTCTACATCCTGAGCAAGTGTGTGGGAAGGGCATGCTTCATCAAGTAAGTACACAGAATGGCTTCCCTGAAAACCTCTGCAAGGACTCACAGAACAACACACTTTCTTGATGGATGCAGCTACTACAGGTATGTTTCATGTTGCTCGTGTTTCTCCCACAAACCGAGGAAAGGTTTAGGATGCATTCACCTGTGATATACACCTGGAGCTCAGCACACAGAATTGGTTTTGCCTGTCTTTCAGAGAACTTCCTGTAGGTGCTGTGCTATTTGTTTACTTCAGGAAGAAACTAGTTTTCAAGCTCTGTTTAGGCTTGCAAGTCCTTTCCAAATTAAATGGTGGAAATCTGTCCTTGACGATCTCTAAAGGAGAGAAGTTTGAAAATGTGCGCTTCCACTGCCCATTGAATTTGCTTAGTCTTCCAAACCTGACTGATGCTGCTACTTGTTGAAGGCCCCTCATCAAGAGAAACATGTTGCTGATGCAAGTGAGGGGCTGAAGTGCACATGCTAGAGCATATGGAATGATAGTGACACTGATCTGAGAAAAGCTATGTTACGTAGCAGTTTATAGTTCTTAAGAGGACACTTGCATCAAGCACGCCCATAAACAGCAGGTAAATAGAAGGCCACAATTAATCCAAAAGTTTATTTTGACAAATTGCATTATGAAAATATCTGTGAGGTTGAGATACCTTGTGAATTATGGGCCATTGCATTTTTTTCAGAACAAATATTGTTTTATAAAACAGGAATAGGGAGAAAAGAAAAACTTACTTGTTCTGATTGCTTATCTGTAGAGGAATTGAAAGAAAATTTTATCCTCCTTCTAGAGGATAAAAATAGTGCTGAGACTATTGCATCTACCCAGCTTCTGTAATTCTTGAAGCTGTACCGTGAAGATTCTCAGAACAGAATTATTCTTGGAACCCTGAGTCCCAGCACTGAAGAAGCTGGGTCATGATGTAACTGTTACAGTAAATTAGGATACAGGAAACTGGGCTATAAAAATCTTGGTGAAACACTGAACAGGTTGCCCAGGGAGATGGTAGATCCCCCATCCCCAGAAACATTCCTGGTCAGGTTGGACAAGGTTCTGAACAGTCTGATCTAGTTGAAGATATCCCTGCTTATTTGAGGAGAGGGTGGACTAGATGACTTTGAAGGTCCCTCCCAACCTCCCAAACTGTTCTATAAATCAATGATTCTATAAAAGCCTTAATTTATTGTCAACTGAATTTCCTTAATTATGAAATTTTTTCATATAGATTGGAAAAATTTAAGCCTTCAATATTTTTACAGATAAACAATAGGTTATCAATTTCAGTACAAGCAATTTAACTAAATGTATGGAAAGCATGACTTAATAAAAATTCACAAAATGCCCAAGATCACCTCTGCAGAGGACTTGAGATACTGCACAGACATCCCAGCTTTGGCATTCAGAGTCTCATAATCAGTACTTGACCTAGACATGCATGTTTTCACCAGACCAGTAAACCTGAAGTTGAAGTTCCTTTTAGCTGCTGTGCAGTCTTAGGGATGATTTGGTTTGCATAATTAAAGGGAGGGGAGTTGCATGCCAGAGTAGTCTAAAAGCATCCTTTGCTAGACCAGCATGTTTTACCACAGACTTTTTGGGTCATTCTGGATTCTTCTTAAAACTAAACTAATTGTACAAGTTTTATATGACTACCTTTGTAACCTTTAATTTAAAACATAAGAATTCAAAGACTTGCATTTAATCTTCTTCATGGCTAATGCTAAGAAAGAACTTCGCTGTTATGGTCAAGAAGAGTTTAATAATCAAAAAAGAATCTTTCATTTATTTTTATTTTCATTTGTCTAGCTTAATATGTTTTAAATTTCTCACCTTAAAAGCTGGATATATGATATTAGAAAATGATATTAGCAATTTGGATATGGTTTAGAACAAATTTTTGCTTTTTTTAAAATTCTTTTTTTTAACACATGTCCATGTAGTAGAATTGCCAGAGCCCCAAGCTGGCTTCAGGCCCAGTGACGCTTTCTGTGCAACACATTGTCACCGTTTTTGACAAATTATACAAGTAGAGTTTATGCCTTTCTGAGGTACAGGGCTAAGAATCTATTGGCTGAATTTTGTTCAGATCTGAAAATACCACCAGGTCTCCTAAAACTACAGAATTAACTGTTTTTTTCCTCAACCCCTTCTTTTCCTTTATTTATGGCATACAGTCAAAGCTATTTGTTTTTCCAGTGAATAAGACACTCTGAAACTGGGGCAAGGCGATTTGTTAAAACTTTTCCTGGGATGGAATTGACTTTCTTGCTGGCAGCTGGTGTAGTGCTTTGTTTTGGATTTGAGATGAGAGTGATGATGTTAACATACTCATGGTTTTGATTGTTGCAGAGCAGTCAAGGCCTTATCTGCTCTGCTCACTTCCCCACCAGCAAGTGGTCTGGGAGTGCACAAAAAGTTGGGAGGAGACACATCTGGGACAGCTGACTCCAGCTGACCAAAGGGATATTCCTTGTCACGTGATGACATTCTCAGTATATAAAGCTGGAGGAAGAAGAAGGAAGGGGATGACATTAGGAGTTACATTTTTTTATCTTTCCAAGTAACCATTACACATGATGGAGTCTTACTTTCCTTGGAATGGCTGAACACCTGCCTGCTGGCAGGAAACAGTGAATGAATTCCATGTTTTGCTTTACTTATTAAACTGTCTTTAGCTGAATATATAAGTTTTCTCGGTTTACTCTTCTGATTCTCTCCCCCATCCCGCTGTCAAGTGAGAGAGTAGTTTAGTTGCCGGCTGAGTTTAAACCACAACAAAACCTTTTACTCCTTCCCTTTTGCACTTTAGAAAAAAAGAGAAAATTGCAGACAATTGCATCTGATGGTATGCTGACCTTACATGGTAAAAGAAGCGGAAGCAGAAATTTGCTAAATTTGTCCATAGCAGTGTAGCACTCCAGACACTAAGCGTATATCTGTTCAGGGTTATCCAGTAGCCTATACATTGTATAGCCCTATCATGGATATTACACTGTTTGGAAGATGAAATATAGCTCAGTTCCTCACTGTGTAGCGGAGACTGCTCTTGACGTTTGTCTTTATTTCAGTCTACAAGAAGTAATTTTCCATCCTATTCCTTTACTTTCATGATTTACCTTTGCTTCTCTCTGATCCTAGGCTACCATCGTGTGGCCATTTTGAGAATCTTCCCAAGTAACAGGAACAAAGACTAATTGCTCAGCCTAGAAAGCAGAAAGATACTGCCTGCATACAAGATAAAGGCCACATGCAGGTTTCAGAAAGTTTTCCTTCTTGATTGCACTCAGTCGTCCTTTATTTAGACACTCTGTGTCCAAGTTTGTGGCTGTTTTGTTCTACTTTAATTTCCCACCCCCACAAATACTGACAAAACATATCCTGATTTCAGAAAGAAAAGTTGCAAATTTTTCTGCATGTAGCATCATTTGGCCACTCCATGCATTAAACTCTGAGAAATAGGTGTATATATGCTGTGCATTTCTGCCCACATTCCGAACTCAGAATTTAAAAACATCCCTATGTAAATTGCTTCTGTAAGGCCTTTGATATAGAATCATAGAATTGTCTAGGTTGGAAGGGACCTTTAAGACCATCTAGTCCAACCATCAACCTCACTCTGCTAAAAAAAGCATCACTAAACCATGTCCCCAAGCTCTATGTCAACCCATCTTTTAAATACGTCCAGGGATGGTGCCTCAACCACTTCCCTGGGCAGTCCATTCCAAAGCTTAACAACCCTTTCAGTGTAAAAAATGTTCCTGATATCCAATCTGACCCGCCCTGGCACAACTTGAGGCTGTTTCCTCTTGTCCTATCACCTGTGACTTGGGAGAAGAGACTGACCTTCACCTCTCTACAACCTCCTTTCAGGTAGTTGTAGAGAGCTATAAGGTCTCCCTTCAGCCTCCTTTTCTCCAGGCCGAACAACCTCAGCTCCCTCAGCCTCTCTTCATAAGACTTATTCTCCAGACCCGTTATCAGCATGGTAGCTCTCTTCTGGACATACTCCAGCACTTCGATGTTCTTGTAGTGAGTAGATCCAGAACTGAACACATTTCTTGAGGTGAGGCCTCACCAGTGCCAAGTACAGTGGCAGGATCACTTCCCTACTCCTGCTGGCCATGCTATTCCTGATACATGACAGGATGCTGTTGGCCATCTTGGCCACCTGAGCACACTGCTGGCACATGTTAAGCTGGGTACGATGCCCCATAACATTTCTTTCTCTAGATTGGAGAGATAACAGTTTGACAGACTGTTACACGGCTATGGAGTTAGCCGGAGTTAGCATTCAAACACTTAAGAAGTCAATGTCGAATTGGAACCAGTAATGAGTGGTGTCCCTCAAGGGTCTGTAGTGGAACCAGCACTATTTGATATCTTCAACAGTGGCGTAGATAGTGGGATAGTTTGCAGATAGCACCAAGCATAGTGGGGCAGTTGATTCAGTAGGGGGAAGGGATGCCATCTAGAGCGACCTTGACAGGCTTGAGCAGTAGGCCCATTTGAACCTCATGAAGTTCATGGAGGCCAAGTACAAGGTCATCTGGATCATCTGGGTCAGGACAATTCCCAGTATCAGTACAGACTAGGGGATGAATGGTTTGAAAGCAGGCCTGCAGAGAGGAACTTAAGGATACTGGTGGGCGAAAAACTGTATGTGAGCTCACAATATGTGCTTACAGTGCAGAAGGCCAATCACATCCTGGGCAGCATCAAAAGCAGCATGTCCAGCAGGTCAAGGGAGGTGATTCTCTCCCTCTACTCTGCTCAGGTGAGACCACAACTGGAGTTCTGCATTCATCTCTGGGGTGTCCAGCACAGGAATGATATGGACCTGTTGGAATGTGGAGGTCCAGGTGAGGGCCACAAGAAATCAGAGGGCTGGGCACCTATCCTCTGAAGAAAATCTGAGATAGTTGGTGTTGTTCAGGCTGGAGAAGATCAGGGTCAGAGGAGACCTTATTATGGCTTTTCAGTACATAAAAGGTGCTAATAAGAAAGATGGAGACAGACTTTTTGCCAGGACTAGTAGTGATAGAAGAAGGGGCAATGGTTTTAAAGTGAAAGAGGGTTGATTTAGATTGGACATAAGGAATAATATTTTTATGATGAGGATGTTGAGACACTGGAACAGGTTTCTTGATGAAGTTGTGGATGACCCTTCATTGTAAGTGTTCGAGGTCAGGTTGTGTGTGAGCAATGTGATCTAAGAAAGATGTCCCTGCTTATGGCAGGGGGGTTGGACTAGACGATATTTAAAGGTCTTTTGCAACCCAAACCATTCTGTGATTCTATCATTCTATAAAATATGATTTTAGCAAAAGCTCTCCAAAGCTTATGCTTCTAAGCTAATATTTCAAACTGTGAATCAAAACAGACAAACATGGAAACATCTGATGCTATAGATTTGCAGCTGTCAGGGAAGGAAGAAATCTCTAGGTCAAATGTAAGCCTATACTGTGGAGCAAATCTTTGTACCAAATAAAGACTCTTGTAATGGACTAATTTTTATTCATGTGCTAATGGAAATAGTATTTAAAAAGAAACTACATACTTAATATATCCATTGCAGAATGGATTTGGATTCTTTGTTGGAGCTCTTAATCAGGAAATAATCTGTTATAATCTATTGTAATTTGAAATCTAAATTCAGTCTCCAACAAAACAGAATGCTTATTGTGGTGCAAACACAGTGGAAAGATGGAGATAGTTTACATAAAAATTTTCAGCTACAGACATTACTAGCTCCTAATCGTACCTTCTCTTCCCTTCCCTTCCCTTCCCTTCCCTTCCCTTCCCTTCCCTTCCCTTCCCTTCCCTTCCCTTCCCTTCCCTTCCCTTCCCTTCCCTTCCCTTCCCTTCCCTTCCCTTCCCTTCCCTTCCCTTCCCTTCCCTTCCCTTCCCTTCCTTTCCCTTCCCTCCCCCTTTTCTCATTTGTTTTTTTGCCAGAATTAAAGCTCTTAAACCTTTATACCAAAACATAAATTCTGTTAATATATTCTGTTTATATACTGAGGAGCAGATCAATGCTGAAGCTGCAGGCTGGTTGACATACAGGATTAAATTATGCTTTTGTTTACAGTAATTTTATATGTTATCTCCATACAGACTTCAAGGATGGGATTAATTTCTGAATTCAAGATTAAAACTGCATATTGTCTATTATATGGAGAAGGACTTGGGAGTGATGGTGGATGAGAAGCTCAACATGAGCCGGCAGTGTGCACTGGCAGCCCAGAAAGCCAACCGCATCCTGGGTTGCATCAAAAGAAGCATGGCCAGCAGGTTAAGGGAGGTGATTCTACCCCTTCTACCCTGCTCTTGTGAAACCCCACCTGGAGCGCTGTGTCCAACTTTGGAGTCCTCAACACAGAAAGGACATGGAACTGCTGGAATGGGGCCAGTGGAGGGCCACGAAGATGATCAGAGAGATGGAGCACCTCTCCTATGAAGGCAAGCTGAGAGATCTGGGGTTGTTCAGCCTGGAGAAGGAAAGACTCTAGGGAGACCTTATAGGAGCCTTCCAATATCTGAAGGGAACCTCCAGAAGAGCTGGAGAGGGACTCTTTGTCAGGGAGTGTAGTAACGCGACAAGGGCCAATGGCTTTAAATTGGAAGCGGGGAGATTTAGACTAGATACTAGAAAGAAATTCTTTACTGTGAGAGTGGTGAGGCACTGGAACATTTTGCCTAGAGAAGTTGTGGATGCTCCATCCCTGGAAGTGTTTAAGGCCAGGCTGGATGGGACTTTGAGCAACCTGGTCTACTGGGAGGCATAACTGGGTAGTAAGGTAGTAAGTTCTTGAAGGAGACCTTGTTTTTTTTTATGGCAACTTCTTCACTTTACAATCCTTTACGTCTCTGAGTGGTGCATGGCGGGTGGAGGATTGGGGAGCTATGATCAATGCATGAGCCCAAACTTAAGGTTCTTCGACAGATGCCTAAGTAAGGGCAGATGAATCATCATCACCACTATTCCTTCCTCTTCATTCTTGTTCTTTGCTCCAGCACAGGGCCTCCATGGGCTGCAGTGAATCTCTGCTCTCTGATAGAGCACCTCCAACCTTGGTGTTTCCTCTGATTTTTCACATTCTTTTTGCTCCCTCCTCCACTCTCTACCTAGCATTCCTTCCCTCCCCCACCTCCTTAAATATGTTTATTTAGAGTTACTAATACCTTGGCTGCTGGGCTCATCTATGTCCTGCTGTGAGTCCTTTGGAATTGGCTGAAATAGGATACAGGACAGTCCCTGGTGTCTTCTCACAGGGGTCACCCCTGCAGTCCTGGCTAGTCTTATCACCACATCTGGCCACCTACACCCAATGCATGTTAAAATAAGTTTCCAGTGCTTTGCTGTTTCTTCCTAAAATGAACAGAAGAGTGAATTAAAATTGATCTCACGTCACTTAGATATAGTCATCCTCACCAGCAAAATAGTTACAGGTCAGAGCACCCAGGAACATTTCTTGCTCTTTAACTCAAATACTATGCTTATCAAAAATAGTGACCTGGCCAAGACAGGTTAATAGCAATTTCAGGAGAAGAAGTGTTGAAGAGTCTTCATGTGATATACCCAAAAGAGGCTTTGATTTAAGCGTGGGGCTATTTTCCAAAAACTTAGATCCTAATACATATCTACATGTCAGTTATTGCTAGTAAAGTCATTCCAAATCCATAGGATGGAATTCATTTCCAATGTTAAACATGTAAAAATTATATCCAAGTCTAACTCAAAGTCTCACCCCAGAGAGTGAGACTCTGAATTATCCAGGGGGTAATTAATTTGCTCTGCCTTATGGGATGAGATTAAACCTGTAACAAGTACTAAGTCATTACAAGTTCATTAACCCTTATTTTCTGTGACAGGAACCCAAGGTTCTGAGCCCAAACTTAAGGTTCTTCGACAGATGCCTAAGTAAGGGCAGATGAATCATATCCTCCTGATGTAAAGATAGATCTTTACACAGTGCCACAAATGGGTCCTCAGCTGATACCAGTACTTGTAGTTTCAGTGGTGAGTTTGCCTACTGCAAATTAGCTAGCTCTCATGTTTCCACAGTTTTTACTTTACATTCCCTTTAGGTTTTTCTATTATTGAAACACTTACGATGATTCTTTAGAAGTAAGGCTTTTTTAAGAAAAACATTTAGCCACATACACTTGCCAGATAAAACCAAACCGAAGTGGCTTAAATTACCATGACTCAGCCTAATGCAAAGAGCAGTTTAACAGAGTGATGACAGTCCCAGCTCAGCCTGGGAAACTTTGAGTCTTCTTTCGTCAAGAGAGCTGGTACAGCTTGCGTGATCAAGTGCACTAGTAAGAGCTGAGAAAGAAAGTAGTGCCTGGGACTGAACAGGGATCTGACCGATGTACTCGTTAGCTGATCTGGTTGCACACAGGGAAGGAAGTAAGCAAGCTGATCTGTGGGAAAAGGGCAAGTAACATTGGACTGAGCACAGGAGAAAATCTGGAAATGTTTGGCAAGCTTGACCTATAGTGGAAGATATATCTTTTAGAAATCGCCTCAGAATGAGAAGCATGTCTCACTGGGACTCTCCAGCATGCTAAACGGGGAATTACCTAAGCTTCGCAGTTGGAAATAATACCATAGAGGGCTGTGCCCTCTCACCTTCTCCATCATAAAAGCACATGCTCTTCCTGTGGGACTGAAGAGATGAATCATGGATGGACTGCGACATCTGTGATCCTCTCCCAAAGGTAGGTCCTAACATAATTCCTTTTTTAAACTTCAGATAAGGTTCATTCCCTTCTCTCAAATTCTTTCCAGAATTTTTTCCCAGGAAGAAACCCTTGCCTCCTCCTTTTCAAAGAAGTCAAAGCTGTGCTACAGCAGCCCTCCTCTGACTGATAAATTTTAATATCACTTTCTTCTCCACCTCCTTCTTTTACTATCCAGTAATCGTCAATTGAAAAATGTATTATTTAGTCAGAAAAATCAAGCATTCTTCACTGCAAAACTGCAAAAAAACCCCAAACTCTCAAACTATTTTCAGGCAAAGTTGTGAATTTCAGAAAGCTTTTCTTACAAAACTTCCTAAATTTTAAAATAAAACACATTTGTCTAACAATGTCTAACATTTTAAGATTTTATAAAAATATTTTCAGATTATTTTTTTTAACCCATGACAAATAACAATGCCTATAAATAAGTCAAGTCTTTTGGGTGAGAATAGTTGCTTCAAAGAGCACGTGTAATGGTTGCTCCAAGCTGAGCTACAGCAATGCTTCAGAAGTGCTGTGACAAAAGAACACAGCTCACTGTCTTTCAGTGTGATTTCTTGTTCAGTGTATTCTCACTGATAGGAGACTGAGAGACCACAAGAACACAGAGAAAGAGTTTTGTTGATGATCCCCAGATTAGTAATAAAGAGATTGAAGTCTGAACAAGCACGATTATCAATGTTGTCCAATATTTAAGAGTACTGAGCAGAGTGCCTAGAAACATATCTTTCTGTAATCCAGAATGAATTTTTGAAAATCTCTCTGGGTGAAGTCGCCAATGACAATGATTTTGTTAGATGATTTAATTGTAAAGAAGTTGACATATTTTGGAACTGAAATTAGCAAAAGCTGTTTCACAAACAAGTAATTTATTTACTTGCATTTGGCAGATGGATTGACATTTTTCCTCTGCCTGTCTCTAGTGAATTTTGTATCACCAGACTGTTTGGAAATGAGTCAGTTTTCTTTCAACTAAGTGGTAAATGCTGTTTTTCACTATTGTGATCTTAAGCAATAAGAGTTTGGTAGGGGAGGAGTGTCATGACAGTGAGAAAGATCTTCCAAAAAAGATGGCTGTAGTAGGCAGGTAGACATTTCTCCCTTCCAGATTTGATTGTGTAAAGGTCACAAATATGCTTCTCCTCACTGAGCACATCATCAACACATACATGTTGTCTTCCTTGGCTAGGCAAAGAGTGCCCCATGGTAGCCCTAGAAGCCTCCTTATCAAATACTGCTCTAGGAGTTGAAAGAGTCAGATGGTGGATGCAGAAGGCAGCACTTTACAGAATCTTCAGTAATCTAGATAGGAAGCAGCCTTTTACTAATGACTTGTAAATCAATAGAAGCTTTGCCAGAACCAGTCTTAGTTCTTAAATGGTGGAAGAATGAAAAGTAGGACTTAAAGTTTAAAGATCTTATAAGGCTAAGGATTGTTTTTGAGCACCTGAAATGTTTTCTGCATGCCAACTGGGAAGGAAAACAGAATGAACCATTCTGAAAGGGCTTCTTAAATGAATTGTATAGAAGAAGCATGAAGAGAAATTAACAGTGCTCCATTAAAGGTATGGAAAGAAAAAGTGTGTTTTATTCGGAGTCCATTACTTTTTTCTATATGCCAATTTTTAAAGATTTTATCCAAACAGGGGGAGCAGGGATTGCATTTGTAACAATTTTAGGTGTCTTAAATTTAATTGTAATGAGCAGTGACCTGATCAGTACATTTTACACTTTATCAGGTATGGGTTTACCTGGAGGTGGGATGAGTCTTTTCCTCACTCAACACCTTCTCTCTACCTGTAGTTCACTCATTACTTTAACTAGATCTCCATTATCTGTGATGGACACTTGGACAAATAACTCTTGTTTGCAGGCATCTGAATCCTAGTCCTAAACTAGGATTAATTCAATCCCCAGAATTTGGACTGAGAAAAGAAAATGAGCACATATCTTAACACCTTCCTCACTTGCCTCCTCCCAGCAGGATCTGTTCCATCATTTGTTCTCTGTCCATACACTGTGCACTCGAGGTAGCTGCTAAAGTCCTGCAGGAATGAAGAACAAGTCTAGCAGGAAGATACTTTAGACTAACGTGGTGGATTAGTAGCTCAGTTTCATCCTGTTAATTTGGAATGCAGAATGATAAACAGAATTAAAGGCATTGGGGCATTGAGGGCTGTAATTATATACACAGATCTCAGTAGTTCCATCAGAGAAACGGGCACGTCACACACCTGTGACCATGCAGAGTTGCTGTTTGAGGCACAATAGCCACCAAATGACTCAAACTGACTCTAAGAGCTGAATATAAAGGCTAACATGTCAACATACAATGTTAGTGTCTTATTTGATTCCACAAGTTTGTAGTTGATAAAATATATATGTTAAGTATTCTGTTGTCAATGCTTGAAAGTTTGATGGAATATTTGCGTAAAATAGCAATCAGAGGCCTACATATATGCTTTTAAGTGTTTAAAAATTTTCTCTGTGTTAGGCTATGTTTTGCCAGTTCCCTTGAAAGACTTGTAATGGTTATGAAATACAGCTCATCTTGTATAACACAGTAGGTTCTTCCTAGAAACATTCAGGATGCATATCTATTATTTTCATGCTAAAAGATAAGTAATTTTTTCAAACCTTACTCACTTAGGCTACTTGTCACGTCATTTGTTGTGACTCATAACTGATCTCACCATTACCCCAGAGGAATATGTATGCATAATGAGGTACCAGCTCCTGATCAGTGTTCTGAATTTTTCTATGTATTGACAAATTTTAAAATGGAAATCTCAGATTAGTACATATTCCTAGCTATTTCATTTATTTCTGGTGTGATTTGGAAAAGTTACACAATTCCTCCATGCCTCAGTCCCTCACTTGGAAATGATTAGGGATACGTTTTTTTCCCCATCTTTTTCTTTCCTTTCTCTCCCACATTAAAATAGTGCATATCCTACAGTAGGTGTTTAATGGGTCAGATTTAGTCTAATGGATTTTAATCGCAGTATTATCACCACTACCTTTTTAATTCAAACCTTTCATGGATTCTTTCTGATTACCTGAGAACAAGCATGTCTATATAGTATTGTACTCCTTTATAGGGCTCATTCCCACTCCTGATGCAAAGTCAGTGTAGCCTACAGTGTAGCTCCAACCTGCACATCGCTGTCTTATAAATCTGTGCATGTAGGATTTGACTGTAATTGCTATTAACCTCTGCAGATGTAGAAAATCAGATAAACAGAATGAAGACATTGTATCTGAAGTTTGCTTGCACTGTGAACAGAAGGCTATTTGCTGTAGCTGATAATTTTTGGAAAGTAGAGACATCTTCCCCAAGAAATTACTTTCTCTGGCAAGCCTTGTATTGGTATATGTACATTGGCTTCTGTCTAGTTTGAAAATTGTTACAAAAGTAATCCACAAGAAAAGAAACATTACAATTTGAGACTGCAGATGCAGAGTAGAAGGCCACATGGACAGCTGTCATCCCTCTTATGTGAAACAGAAGCATGAGATCAGCTTCAATACAGGATTAAGAGACACAAATGGTGGTAATTTAGTCATTGCAATACAAAACTATGATGTCAAAACTCCCTTCTGATAATAAGAATATATCACTTTCACAACACTCCTTTTATCTTACTGAAATCCTTCAAGACAGTCTCACTAGCTTTTTGTAGAGAAACATTTCGTTTTTAACTGACCAAATCCCTGAAAATTTATTTTCACATCAGTGCAAAGCAAAATATAAGATTTCACCTCTTCCTCTCTTGTTGTAAACAAAGGTGGAACTAAAGAGCACCCCAAATGCCCCCATCACATGATTGCAAACACTAGTGGTGCTAACACAACAAATTAGGTTTTCAGGGAACGGTAGGAGGAAAAACCCATGTCCTTTAATCACACGCATGGGACTTCACTGGAACTAGCTCAACATGGGGTTCAGATGACTACAAAACAAACATCTATGAAGTCCTGAGATTTGCTCAGAGCACTGGCTTTATGGATGGTTAACAGCCATTTCTTTTTAAAGGCATCTAAACCCTGGGTGAAGTACTGCATGATACATTGGCTTTATGGATATTCTTAATTATATGACACACCATTTTAATCAGGCCAAATCTATATGCTGTTCCAATGCAGCACTTTGATGAACTGGAGTTATTATTCAGTTCAGTGTGAGAGTCTGCTAAGGATGGAAAAAAAGTTTTGAATTCCTACCATTCTTGCTTTTCTGAATAAATTAACAATGTGTGAAAAGTTACTAAAAATAAATAAATCCCTGAGGTGTTGCTTTCTTCCTTTTCATCTTTGTTTTAAATTATAAGAAAACTCCAGAAAACATACAACTAGATAATTAATGGCTTTTATCTGAAGTCAGCAATGGTTGTATTTTATTGATGTAAGAAAACTGGGAGAAACATGCTGCAATTACTAATGTGCTACCAACAATTCAATGTACAAACCGTACATAAACCAGATAAGATTTTAATGTATTGCTAATAAGCAGAAGAAATAATGAAAAATACATTTTCTACATCTTAAAAAAATGAAGGTCTGAGCCTATGGTCAGGTTTCCTGATTACCATTGGATTTGAGATTCTAAGTCACACTCACGTAAATACAACGTACTTCCAAATGCAGTCAAAGTTCTCAAGAATCATTTGCCTCCTTTCACCTAGTGCATAGTTAGAAAAGTATGGGGGCTTTTGTACACACTCACCTTATGCTCTTGTCTGATAAACTTCAAAACAGAGGTAAAAGGTTGTTGGTTTGGTCTTACATTGTATAATTGTGTTATCTAGTGCCAACAATAAAATAACACATGGACCTAAATACATTATTTTCTAAGCTAAACCCAAGATTTACTCTTTGAATCTATGTACAAGGGAAATCTGGATATAAAGCAGTCAAAGTAATCACAGAAAAAAAAATATTAAAGGAAAGAAGCACATGATATATATCCAAGGCACAAAGCACCAGTATTTAAGACTTTAATAGTAAGAAGCTGAAACATTCCATTGGACTTCTGTATGACATATCTGGCTGTTTTGTCGCTTGGGGTTTTTGTGGTTTGGTTGGTTGGGGTTTTCTATCATGTATTTTTAACATACATACTGAAAGAATAAAAATGTTTCTAGATGTAACTGTAACAACCTCTGCATGGGATGAGAGTGAAGATCTTTAGGTTTCTGCCACTTTACCTAACAAGTCATCAAAGTGAGGGGGATTCATGGGATCCTTCCTTTGTCATCATTTCTCTGCTGTGTGCCCAGTAGCTGAAGATGGAGACAAGAAAAGCAGAAAAGCCAGTTTTTCTGCTTTGGAGGGGAGAGCACCAGTTAGTAAATGAAAGAACTTATATTCCTTGATCTCTTCAGCCCTTTGTAGCAGTGCTTGTGAAATGATACTTTTACAAGAATATTTGCTTGACCAAATTTGAAATTTTTTAAAAGGCAGAAAATAATACATTCTTAACACTTTAGGCCTATTTTTGCACCAAAACCTGGGGTCAAATTCTCAACAAATGCACTTTTTAACATGAATGACGAGGCATATCTGTTCCAAACCACATTCCCAGGAAAAAAAAAAAAAAAAGAAAAAAAAGAACAATTTTATCCATTATTCCACCTCTAAATTCATCTTAAGATGGAAAGCTAGAATGCAAAATATCAGCTTGTATGAATAAAATTTCAAACCCACTTATTATCAAGGCAGTCAAACACACTAGAATGCCACTCACTCATAACATGCCAGTATGGCTTGCAATTGCATATGTGATAACTGCAAACTTCACCCCTTTACAAAGTAAAACAGGCAAAAGTAAGGTAATTTTAGAGACCAGGCTGGGCAAAGCTTCAGATATGGAGAGTGAAGCAGGCAGTGATACCTTTTTCAAAATGTAAGATTTATTTGTTCTTTTTCCTTCATTAGTGCTGGGATTTTTGGTTATCTGTCTAGTTTGTGTTTGGTTTTTTCTTAATTTGATGTACAGTGAAAGATGGTTATCAGCCACTGAAAAACCAGAAGAGTCGCAGGTAAGGTATCATCTTTCTGAGTTTTTAGTTTCATAGCAACCACTTGCGCTTACGTGCTTTAATTTCTTCTATAATCTTACTTTTTTTAAAAAGATACAAGCTCATTACAGTATGTAAAAAGGTTTGAAATTGTTCACTTTTGTGTGCAAAGAGGAAAAATAGTAACAGTTCTGACCACTGAGTTAGTCATTCAGAGGTGCGCCTCTTTCAAGGTATTTTGAGGAACTTGGGTAAGGTTCCAGTCAGTGTGTGCGTATTCAGAGGTGTGCTTTCATCCCACAGCGGGAAGTGGCAGTGGAAACTGTCTTTTCTGAAAGGGTGACTTGCGAAAAGGGAAGTCTCTTGAATAAATTTCTCCTTATAGTCTTAAACCAAGACATTCTCCAGTGCTGACCTCTCCTGCTTCTCAACCCAAATGATGCATAGGTATCCAGGACTTAACATGCATTTAGTAGAAGGTAAGTTCTGAAAAAAAGAATGTAAATGGTACTGCTGTTTTGACTTTACCCAGACCTTTAAAATGTCTTTGACGTGTATTCTTTATTTCATTATTCCTTTATCATTTTTAACATTGTCTACTATTGAATATGGGAGCTATGAGAAATATGAATTGTCAGCCTTAAATAAAGTTTTAAGTTGTTATTTCCCTTAGCTAAGCCTGTACATTAGAGCCACATATGAAAAGTTTCATTGCTTAATGACTGAATTTACTCACTAAATTAGGCACAATGTATTTTCCAAGAGCACTTGAAATTGTCTTTTTGGACAATTTTTGAACAGGGTTTTTTTTTTTTTTTTTTTCCCAAAGAAAATATTTTAAAAATACTGTTTCTTAAAATGTTAACTTTTATATTTAGGAAGTTATAATAATCAGCCCCACAAACTTTTGAAAAATGTCTTTATTCAGACACATGGATAATGAATGGATCTACACTTCAGAAAACCCTCAGGTCTCTTAAATTTTTGAAATGAAATGGTTAATTTTCCCTACGCTAAAAGTAACTATTCTATGTTTCGTGAAGATTTATTTTGTTGCTTTCATTTTCTTGCCCTGATTGTTGACTTCCTAGATTCCCAGGTGGGTTTTGCAGAAGCCCTTATAATCTCTGCAGCTGCTGTGGTGTATGGGCTGGCAGCTCCCCTTATGTTACCTCCCCTTTCTCTTACTCCAGCAACCCACTAAACCAGACATTGCTGGGCAGCAAACAAGAGGCATTGGCTGGAGTCAAAGCTTAACAATGAAAGCAAGAGGGTAAACAAAAGACACACACACAAAAAAAGAAAAAGTACAATGTAAGTGTAGTACTGCTTTTAAATATTAAGAATATTTTCCTACTAAAAAAAGGTATTTTTTTTTGTCCAGGCACTGTCTGGAAAGCAACTTACTATTTTTTTAGATTATTTAGATAATTGAGATAATTTCCATCCCATTAGATTAACTGGCCTGTCTGTAAGTAAATTTGGCTAGTGTGCATTACTCTGGAGACAAAAGGACTAAAGAGCCTTTTTAAAAGATGTTTTTCAGGCAGTAAATTTCAGTTTGGACTTCATAGACTGAACTTCAGCACCATATGATAACACAAAGCTTTTTGTAGCAAAGGATTGGAAACACGCAGTCCTGTCTGCATATGTTTGAGAAGAAATCTGTCTTTCTGCTCAGGTATGCTGCCTTAAGTGGAAATAAGCCTTCTTTGACGAGTCGTGGGTCAAAAGCCTTTTATACATGGATGGCTTTTCATTCCCTCCTGATTACCTTAAGCATCCTTATGTTGCAGTGCTTTTGGTTTGCTGTTTTCTGTGGACCAACTCATTGCATATAGACATAAGAAGTACCCTATGGGGTTAGCCCAGAGTTCCATGTGCTGTTATGTCTGCAGCAGTGGCAATAGGAGGTGCTACTTACATATCATCCACAGCTTTGGCTACCTCCTCCAAGCCATTCTCCAGGTATTCCCCTGGCATCTACAGCTGCTGAATTAGGGTTGTTAGTGGGTACATCCATCTCTAAGATTTTTTTAGTAGTTTTTCATAGATCTGCTTTCTACAAATTTGTCTAGTCCTATTCTCAGACTGCTGACACTGTATAGCATTACCCAATTGAGCAAGGTGTGGGAGTTCATTGCACACTGAGTGGAGAAGTGTCCCTCAGTGCTGTATGAAAGGTACTCCTAGGAAGGTGTCATTTCCAGGAAACAGGAATGATCTCTCCTGAAATGCCTTTTTTGTCTCAAGCCAATTGATTTTTTTCTAAGTTTATTCAGACTTACTTTAAAATTCTTGCTTTTCTGCCTCTATGTTTCCTTTCTCTGACTGAATATATTAGTATTACCTCACAGATGATTTCTGGTTTTGTTTCTAGCACCAAAAGTTGTTACTACTTTAAGATTTATTTTGTTCCTTTTCCTGTTTCAAGACCCCTTTTGACTTGTGTTTTCCACAAAAGTAGTCACATTACTAACAGCCACAAATATTTTAACATATTTTGTGTTTTGTGTTTTCCATACTCATTTTCTTCCCTTTCTCCAAATTAAAATAAAGTATAGACATGTTACTAGCACTATTTTTGGTTGTTCTGTCTCATGAGAATGGATGAACCCTGTACAGCCACTGCATGTTGAATTATAAACCCTTGAAAAATCAGAGTTTTCATTTTGTTTTCCCTGACGTTTGCCACACACCTTACCATTCCAGGGGCACCATTAACAAGAAGTGAGAGTGTGAACAGCTCAGCCCCACCACGTCCCACCCGCTCCAGACAATTAGAACTGACTCCTTTCCTGGACACGCCAAGCAGAATTTACTCATTGTGGTGCGGCGTGAACACGACAGCTGCTGCGGCTGCTACAGCTGAGATCAGTACCAGAATGAACCAGGTGGGGGAATCTCTGCCTTAAAGCATCTTATGATTTTTTTGTAGCACTTCATAAACAATGACAATATTCATAAAATGACCTCTTGTTCACTGCATTACACCAAAATAGCATTATAAATGAAAATGTACATGTATATTATTTTTTTTCCAGGTTTTTTTCATTGCAGACTTCTTGGGTGTGCTGAACATTCACACACTTTCCTCTAAATGACCAGTGCCTCTTGTTATTCAATATATTGTTAATATCTTGATATGGTTAGTTTGTGAATGAAAGACCCCAAACACAGATATGTATTAACTCTGTGAAGAAATGGTAAAGTCTCAAGGATTGTTTTACATTAAAGCAATCTTTGAATGTGTATTCAAGCCATCAAACGCCAATCATGTCTTTCTAAAACCAACTTTGATCCTCACAGAATCTGTTTTCTCACTGTATCTCAAATTTAGCAAACACCTGATATACACTTGCTGATAGTCTCTTTTCCAATTGTCAAGATTCAGCTCTCTTCAGACAGTTACAGTTCATACTCTCTGAAAGAAGATCTCTAAACCAGCTAACATGAATCAGACCTAGAAGTGACAGTTGCTCTACTTCTACTAGCGGCTAGATAAATAACTCAGAACAGTTACAGCTGCTGGTTTTGTATCTAGTCAAAGTTATGTCAGGTGCCTCTGACGCAAATGGTCTGCTTTCAGTGTCTGTAGTCTCATTTCTGTTGTCTAGGTTTGAGGATCAGTAGTGTCATATCTGTGGTCTTGCCTTGCAATCTAAGCAGCACTGTCATTCAAAACCAGATTGCGGCACGGTGTATCTGTTCTCTTTCACCCTGCCACCCAGTTAAAGAGTGCACTTAGATAGAAATATCCTAGGAAGAGAAGGCACTGATTAACAAGACTTGTTAAACATATGTAATTTCATATTTATTTCTTATACTTCAGACATCACTTAAGTGTTAAGTGGCTGTTTTGTATTACTCCACAGATGCAAAATGAAAACATCATGTTCTAAGTGCTTTTTCAACCAAACTTGGAACTAAAGAGTCTCAGATTCTGCAGATCTGTGGCCCAAAGCTTTTGCTATGGCACGTATTACAGTTGCTCCTGTCATGCTGATAATAAGTTTTTTCCAGTGTAAGACACTATATTTCACTAGCCTGGCAAGTGGACAACCAGATGTAGTGGGTAAGTAAAATATTACTTAACAGTTCATCCTACACTAGCCATCCCAGATCATAGAATCATAAAATATTTTGGGTTGTAAGTGACATTTAAAGGTCATCTAGTCCAACCCCCCTGCACTGAGCTGGGACATCTTTAACTATATCAGGTTGCTCAGAGCCCCATCCAACCCAACCTGAAATGTTTCCAGGGATGGGGCACCCACCACCTCTTTGGGCAACCTATGCCTGTGTTTCACTACTCTCAACATAAAAAAATTCTTCCTTCCGTCTGGTCTAAATCTTCCCTCTTTTAGTTTAAATCGATTGCCCCTTGTCCTGTCACAACAGGCCATCCTAAAGGTCTGTCCTCATCTTTCTTATAAGCCCCTTTTAAATACTGAAAAGCTGCAATAAGGTCTCCCTGGAGCCTTCTCTTCTCCAGGATGAACAGCCCCAACTTTCAGCATGTTTTTATAGGAGAGGTGCTCTAGTCCTCTGCTGTCTAACCTGAATTTATTGTCAAGTCACTTTCTGCAGCTCATAGAGAGGAACAGAGACCTGTGATAGCAGAGGTGTCCAAGACAAATAACAGTGCATAACCCAGCATTTTGAGAGTTGCAGATTGGTAAACATGAATCTCACTGCTAAATTCAGTCATATCCAACAGAGCTCAGCAATACCTGCTCCTGGGTTTGCAAGCCTTACTGAGAGCCAAATCCTTTGTATATACAGTGGTGGGCCCTCTCTTCCTCTATGTAATTTCATTGTAATTGCAGATGGTCTTGGGCCACATAATGTTCTATGGATTACCAAGCATGAATCGAGAGTTATCTTGTCCTGGAACAATAACCTGACAAAAGAAGAAACTGAGAAATACACAGTGAAGTATATTTTGAGTTACAAATTCTTCAATAGCACTCATGAAAGGAAAGTAAGTTGTTCAACAGTTACACATAGTTTAAAGTGAAATCAGGTATACTTCGTTCAATAGATGGATTTGCTTAATTTCCCTTTCAATACTTAGTACTATCTACCATCATGCAATTCCTTCTTTCTCCTCTTAGGAAAGACTGCATGAGAAGAAAAAGGTAATACGTCTTGAGTTACATTCTGGTTTTAATGCTAAAGTTAAAACACAACTTTTTGCAAAAGAAACAGAAGATATAATTAAGGAGAGTGGCTGGACAGAATTTACTTACAAGGCACCTCCAGGTCAGCTATTTTACATGTTGTTAAGACATCTAAGCATTCATGATAATGTCCTCTCTTACTTAGAGATATATAATTACTGAAAGCTCATTCTTAGTTTATGCTACTTTTTTAGGCACAGAATTGTTAAGAAGATGACACGTAACACCTTGCAATATTGCAAAATTATTTCCTTTATTAGACATGTTCAGATTCAGAAAACTTTAGCTGATATGCTAAGCAACATATCAGAACCACCCAATTACTCTCTCCATTTTCCCTAGCAGCTCATGTCTCTTGAAGATTGCCTTCTGTATCACCTGGTTTGAGGAAATCTTAAAAGAGCAGAGCTTTTCAACTACTGCTTTGGACAATTTGTCGTTTAAGTGGATTAGTAAGGCTTTTGCTGGTAGTAGCAGATGTGCCTCTCAGCTGTCATTGTCCAAAAAGCCAAAGACCTACTTTTTCTCACCTACCACTTATTCACACTTCTAGAAATAAACATAAAGAATGGATTTGTAAAGGCCATTATGTTGTTATTAAAAAAATCCATGAAAATAAACATATCTCACCCTTTTTTCCATTTCTTTGTTGCAGTATATATTCAGAATCTTTCATGCATCATATATAATATTTCTTTTTTCAATTGCACCTGGAATATTAAAGCAGAAGCTCCTGAAGATATCCAGATCTTTTTTTCATATAGGTAATGGTCTTATGCAAAATAAGTATGAAAACATGCTTTTGTACTTAAATCCTTGATTTACGAGAATCATATCTCCTTCTCACAGACATGTAGGAAAAGATTTTAAATGCCAGCAATATACAAAAAATGCAAGGAAGAAAAATATTGGATGCCATATGAAAGAAATATATTTCCAACCATCAAGAAAAATCAATTTAAACATAACTGTAAGAGATCTCAGACATAATTCAGGAGGGCTGTCTTATTACAAAGCTTTTACACCGCAGACAATAGGTAAGTATTGTAAGTATTGTCTATTATTACCTATTCATTTATTGGTTATTTAATTGGTCCAGAAAGCAAAGAAAGGAAAGAGGGAAGTATGAAAAAGTCAGAATATTAATTTTCAATTTTTATGCGTTCACATCTCTGGGCATTCTATACAGATTGAACAAAATGGACCATTGCTCAAAGGTTATTATTTTTTTTCTCTGATGTAATGTCATAGTTTATCTATAACTGTCATTTCAAGAAATTGATAGGCTAGTGTGAGAAAATGCAATTTGAAAAACAATTTGAAAACTCTTCTCCAGTTTTTCTCTTTCTTGTTCTTTCCTTTTTATTTTACTGTGCTGAGGAAAAAGTGATTAAAAAAGGAACAGGAATAGACACAAGTCTCATTCATAACTGAATTTAAGAATATGAATGTTCTCAAGCATTACTAACATTTCTGTTTATCTATGATGCCATTTTTTCAGTTAAATATACTTTGACAGTTGTTTTTAATTATCACTTATTTTGAATGGTCATATAAAATTATTTTTTCTTACTTCTCTGGAAAGTTTGAATTGGGTAAGAAATTCACCTGATTCTGACTGCAGAATCAAATACCTTTTAAGTTATCAGTGCTGATCATATTCCAGACCTGTAACATGGGAATCAGTCAGAACTCAAGGAATAGCAAAAAAGTAAATCTAAACCATCGAAGTTTATCCTGAGTTACGTCTCATTTATTCTGTCCTAATACATTGGAATTATTGGCTTTACCCCAAAATTTATACTGTCGTCAGAGCCACCTATAAGCAAGATGTTCTGTTTTAGCAAAATAAATAAAAAAAAAAATTCAAGAAAATCAGATTTTCCCGAGAAGACAGAAAAATAAACGGGGATGATGGTGGACCTAATCTGCAGGAAATCTGTATTAGGTGTTTTCATAGCTGACTGTGAGGATGCTCCCTTCCGAACTGGCTGCCTGGATCTAATCCCACACATAAACTCCAGGGCAGAGAGCTGCCATAATACATCATAGGATCAAACACTTTACATATTAACAAAATATTTCACATAATGTTCAGAGGTGATGCCTGAACTACTCTAATTTTCCTGACAACCTCCTGAGTGCTCGCCCAGTCCCACCTTGGCAATTTCATGTCTTCTCCTACCCTACTGCTACTCTTGGGGCAACTTTCCCACCCAGGCCCTTCCCAAGGAGCACAAAGGCTGGGATGGGCAGGAGGAGTGAGTGGGAGGATAAGTAGGAGGAAATAAGATGTCCCTTCCCTGCTTCTCCCTCCCTCCATCCACTCAATCTTCTTCCTGCTCACAGGAGCCACTGCGTTCTCTTTGCAGAGGCCAGACTGCCATCATTTCCTCCCCATCCTTTTTCCCTTCCCTCCTTAACCATCTTTAGCCATCAGCAAAACATGGCATGCTAGTCACAGCTGATTCAGCCAACAAATTTCCCTCCTGTCTCAGCACTGGACACAAATGCTGTTAGCAAGTCTTGCAAAATCTAAGTGAGCTTACAGGAAACATTCATAGAATCATTGAATGTTTAGAGTTCAAAGGGACCTTAAAGATCATCAAGTTCCAACCCCCCCTGCAATGGACAGGAACATCTCCCACTAGACCAGGTTGCTCAAAGACTCATCAAACCTCACCTTGACCAGTTCCAGGGATGGGACATCCACAACTTGTCTGGGCAGTCTGTTTCGGTGTCTCACCACCCTCACAGTAAAGAATTTATTCCTAATATTTAATCTAAATCTCCTCTCTTTCAGTTTAAAACCATTAACCCTCATCCTATAACTAAACTCCCTGATAATGAATCCATCCCCATCTTTCCTGTAGTCCCACTTTAAGTACTGAAAGCCTGCAATAAGGTGTCCCTGCAGTCTTCTTTTCTCCACGGGGAATAACCCCCACTCTCTCAGCCTGGTAGAAGAGGTACTCCAGCCCTCTGGTCATCTTCGTGGCCCTCTTCTGGACTCACTGCAACAGATCCATGTCCTTTTTATACTGGGGGCCCAAGAGCTATACTCAGTACTCCAGGTGGGGTCTCACCAGAGCAGAACAGAGTAGAGGGGTAGGATCACCTCCCTTAACCTGCCGGCCACGCTTCTTTTGAGGCAGCCCAGGATACAGTTGGCTTTCTGGGCTGACAGTGCATGTTGTCAACTCATGTCCAGCTTCTCATATATCAATAGCCCCAAGTCCTTCTCTCAGAGCTGACCTCCAGCCATTCTCTACCCAACCTCTATTTTTGTCTGAGATTTACATGACCCTGGCACAGGACCTTGAACTTGACCTTGCTTCATGAGATTCTCTCACTTCATGAGATTCACACAGGCTCACTTCTCAAGCCTCTCCATGTACTTCTGGATGGTGTCCCTTCCCTCCAGCATGTCAACTGCACCACACAGCTTGGTGTCGTTGGCAAACTTGCTGAGGGTGCACTCAGTCCCACTGTCCATGTCANCTCATATATCAATAGCCCCAAGTCCTTCTCTCAGAGCTGACCTCCAGCCATTCTCTACCCAACCTCTATTTTTGTCTGAGATTTACATGACCCTGGCACAGGACCTTGAACTTGACCTTGCTTCATGAGATTCTCTCACTTCATGAGATTCACACAGGCTCACTTCTCAAGCCTCTCCATGTACTTCTGGATGGTGTCCCTTCCCTCCAGCATGTCAACTGCACCACACAGCTTGGTGTCGTTGGCAAACTTGCTGAGGGTGCACTCAGTCCCACTGTCCATGTCATCAATAAAGAACATTGTTCGCATTGTAAGCAGTGGAATTACTCTTGCAAGGCTCCAACATCACTAGGGTTGCCTTCTCCCTCCTGAGAAGGGGCTTGTGCCTTTCTGGTTAAGAGGCATCAAAAAGGCTTGTTCATATCTATGCTTCCCCTGTTAAAAAAGAAAGCCTCCAGCTTGGCTTTAGACTGCCTAACCCTTACACAGTCCTGAAGGAGCACTGTCTTACTGTGAGTTACCAGCCCCTGCAATCCAAGCTTCCCCTCAGTTATGCGATGTACAGTCTTACAAAACAGGACCCATGTGTGCCTTGTGCTGCAGGAAGCCCCAAAGTAACTCAGTCCTGGCTGTCTGTGTGTGTGTGAGTGAAGAAATTTGTAGATGACAGGGATGAAAAGGGTGAAAAAAAATGTTTCCTACTCTTGGCACACTCAAAGAGTGAAATGCTCTGACAGTAGTATTTCAGAGGTTAAAAATATGTCTTTTCTACTACAGAGACTAAACAAAAATAAACAAATGTTTACTCTCTTCACCTTTCATGGCTCATAGTGTGCCTCCCCTCTCAAAGGTAGGTGTTGATCATTTCCAACAGCTCTGGGGACGGGTAGAAGCAAACAATTTTACAAGCCTGAGATAGCCCTGGGAGAAATATCTTTGCTAAATTTAGGGGACTGTTATTTAATGGAACTTCACAAGGAGGGAAAGGAATAAGAAAAGCCAAAAAGGAAACCCCAGTGTGACAGGCACACCCATGGAGACACATGATCATGAAGCCACATAGAGCAAGCAGAACAGATTCATGGACCAGTAATGCTACCACTCACCCTCTCTGTCTCTGTCTTTTCTCCAACACCACACTGCAGCCATGTCAGGCCCAGACCTCACTGACCCTGTCCACGGAGACTTGCCGTGCACATCTGTCTCTGTTGGGAGGGCTTTTTTGGAAAACTCCAACTGTGGTCCCTTGCTTCATAACAATGCAACAGAAGCTGGAGAAGGCTCAGGCTGCTTGAGTACTCTAAGACACGCCTAAGACCAGTGCCCTAACACTGGTCATCATGCCAGAAAGCAACTGTAGACTTGCTTATCTATGCAAAAGGTTAAAATCCCAGGAACCCAAATGTCCCTTGCTTCCAACCCTGTACCCCATCCCTCCCTGAAAAAGCCATTGCCATCACCATCACACTCATTGTACTTTGTGACTGGATCATGGTGGTGGGAGGGGAATTTTTTTGCTTGTTTACACCTCTTAGGCACATGTTGCTTCTTCTGTACAGTGTTCACTGACTCATTTACAAAATAGGTAGAAAGATTTCTAAAGAGTGTGTAGAAAACCTCATATATTGTATAAGACCCTCCAGGAATTGGTAGCCTGTCGGTAACACTTAGTGAGAGGTGAAGTTCCATTTCTTTCCAAGTTACACTACCAGGCTCATGAGCATACCTGAGATACCTCACAAGACAAAGTGGAAATAACCTGACATGGCAGGGAACCTGTAGCAGCTTGAAGGTCCTCTCAACATCCACCTGGACTCTGGAGGGTGAACTCAAATGGCCTGCTTCTCCCACCCGCCCTAGTTACCTTACCTGGAAAGATATGTGAACAAAAAGACCTCGCTTTATTTTGAGAGGGAAATGGATGCCAGTTAGTGAGCAGAAGTTTTAAAGAAAATGTGTCACTCACCAGACACCTTCTTTGGGTGTGACATTCTCCACAAATCGTCAGCAGTGTATATGGTTTGCATCAGCATAACTATGAGAAAGAGCATGAGGTACAGAAGTTCTCTCTGTGCTCTTTTTTTCAGAGAAATTGAACCCGCCGATCAACGTCTCTGTTTCCCTTGAAAACAGAAGTATTAAAATTCACTGGAAACCCCCGCCTACTATTGGTTCTGCAAGTAGCAAGTGCTTTTTGTATCAAGTCAAAATAACAGATCGTAAGGTAATCAGGCTTTTGGTAAAGCATCCTTATTTAAATGGATTAAACCTCTTTCATTTTCCTTGACTTACACAATAGCAACAAAAAAAAAAAAAAAAGACATATGAGGGCATGAGATAAATGAGAGGGTTTTAAGGCAGATTTGAGGAGAATAATTGTTAAAGTTAGTAATGACTAAAACTGTGGTTACCTAGCCAAGTAGCAAAAAAAGAGGGGGACATCTGTGCAAAGTTAAGGAAGAAAACCAGCAGTATTACAGGAGACACAGGAGGGAGAAGAATGGAGCAAGCCCAAGGTTCTGTTTCCTGGTCAAAACAAGGTGTTAATTACTTTCACAGAGACTTAGTGAGTTGAGGTATTAAGGTGTCTCTAAGTAGGTTTGTGGATGTTTGTTAAAGAAAAGATAAGAGTATAATGATTAAATATACAAGTCTATATTTATTTATTCTGAATACATAGAGGAGACTTGCTGAATACTTTGAATACTTATGTGCACAAACAACAACACTGTGATGCAGATTGATAAAGCTTGAAAACAGGGAGTTGAGTATGTAGGTGACAGGAACCCAGGAAGGGTTGACATGTACTTTGAGGAACAAGATTAGAATTAAAAGTGTTGGGTAAGTCTGAAATCAACAAGACAAAGTTCAGTAATAAAGAAAATCCTATGACTGAGAAGTATAGGTCAAATGTGCAAACACAGAATAAGGAATTCATGTGTAGGCAGCAATACAGAACAAAAAAGGTCTGTGGATTACACTGAACCACAAACTGAGTCAATCTTTCCATGCTATTATGCAAAAGTCAAATATTATTCAAGTGTATATGACAGGCACATCACACGTAAGATGTAGATTGTGACCAATTTGCCCTTCTAGTTACTGAATTTCACGTTAAGTTTCAAAATGTGGTTTGGGTACCACCACAAAATATACATTTGCTGTTCAGAGAACATGAGTATGAGTTATTAAAATGAACATAAGCTGTGAAAACGTGCTCTAGGAATCGAAGAGTGAGGCTCGTGGTCTAGAGTAAAGGAATGTAACTTGTGTTAATCATCTGGTAAATAAAAGAGCATAGGGATCATACTTACCCACGACAACTTCGAGTAGGATAAAAAGTGGCTGGCTGAATTTGAAGGAAGGAAAACATAGGCTAAAATGTAGTAAAAGTTTCCTAATTCCAAAGAAAGTCCAGCATGGGAACAGATTTCTGGGGCCATTTGGGGGTGGCTCTGTATAGAATTATCAGCAATGGATTAGACAAACATCCTCCACGGATGCTCTGGGTAGATGTCACTGCAAGTTTCTGCAGTAATATGTATTTTTACAAAAAGTATTTAAGTCCTGCACTTTGAAATTTTTCTATGTTGACATAAGCTTTTTATTTGCTCCTTAGGAGAAATTTTCAGGCACAGCCTTTGATTAGCACTTTAACTTCATAGTCTCTTCAGTGAAAGCCCAAGAGCATTCCCTCTTTTTCACTTAGTTTTGAAAATGTTGGACTTGAACTTTTGGAACTATTTTTGCCACCAGCTCTGGAAGGGTCTTAATTAGTATGAAGAAAGAGAAGGAAATGCCATGGTATGGTACACAGGGTAAAACACACACTGCACCAGTCAGTATTATTTCTTAAAGTTGGCCTTATAATACTACCTCATCACGCTTTCCTAACAAAGGTGCAAAGATTCACCAAAGATACAAAGATTCTGGATCCCTCTGTGTCCGATATGCATACTTTGTACTTCTTCTCAATCTCCTAACATTATTTTTAATTTTTAGAAGCAGGAGTTTCCTATCCTTATTTATTTATTTATCTATTTATTTATTTATTTTTGGTACTTAAATTCTTGGCATTTTCTATTTATAGCAGTTTGTTTCATTTTTCAAAAGCAACGAATGATTTAAGCTCTGATTTAAATGCTGACTCTCCTTGTGTTGGCTTCATCTTTTGAAGTGACATGCTATCTTTTATGGGCACAAATTGAGACATTTCAAGATAGTCACTAAAATTGTGGGCATCCCTCCCTACTACTCAGCTGAAAAAGGCAAGATTTTATTTTACCAGCCAAGCAAGTGTAGTATACTGCCAACACCACAACCTTGAAACTTGAAGTTTCATAGTTACTGTATTTGTCCTTCTCTTGGTGTGATAAGAAATGAAAGGGGAATCAGTTTTCAAAATCTTACTGTCCTACTATAGCAGATGCCTCCTTCCATCTTATCAGTCCTAGGCTCTCCTTCATTTTCAGTCCTGAGTTTTAACACATACCAGGTAAAAGTTGTATTGTGTCTGGACATAAAAGTTTGTTCTGAAAATCTCTTCCTCCTAGGTTAGAGATGTAAATAACAGTATTTGACATCCCTAGATTTATAGCTGTTTGAACTACAATGTGAAATCATCTAAAATAACCCCCTAAACCTATCTTAATAGATTGTAGATGTCACTGCAGAGAAATATGAGTCTCCGTTTCATAAACCAGCAAACAAATGTGCAGTACAAGTGAGGGTAAAGAAAGAGGTATGCATAAGAAACAAGATTTGGAGTGAATGGAGTGAACCAGTGTTTGTTCAAAATGGTAAGTTACCATGTATTTACTATTTGTAACTCTTATCATAAGATAAGTTATTACCATTCAATGTATTTACTTCATTATTGTGTCTGTTTTTTATCCTTGCTGCATTATTCCACTGTAACAATACCTAGAGGTCCATGACACACAGCAGACTCACACAGCAATAGCTTCCCTAGGGGAAGCCAGTCTAATGAGTTGTATTTCCTTGGTCCTAAGTCAGTTTAGCACAGGGTTGTTTACCTGAGGTAAATTGCATCTGACTTGACAGCCTTTAGAAAATAATAATGGTCAGCAGCCAAAAAGCTCACCACGCTCTCCTGTCTGCCCTGCACTGGACAGCCCAAGCACCTCTACAAATTCTTTCAACTGGAGTTAGTAAGCCAGGAAGCCCACAAAAGTCGTAACATTTGTCAGATCACACAATCTAAGTCTAACATTTCTTTTACTGCAACAGGAGAATAATTTCCTATCTGACAGAGGTAGGAAATGGTTTAGCTCTCATGTAAATATCTGTGCTCTGGTCCATTTAGCAGTATATACATTTAGTAGCAAATGGAATGACACTATATTTATGGAGAGAAACTGGTGCATAGACTTGTCTTTAAGTTGGCATGCAAAAACAAGTACAATACTATTGGTAATAAAACAAAACAAGATAAATATCTTTATTTAGTGCAAAAGACTGTATTTTGTAATATGTCTTTTTCATCTACTGAGATTCAAGTACGTATTTTTCTGAAGACACAGGAAATACAAGGCCAGAAATTATTTTTGCAGTGGATCGAGTGTAGAATTCAGTTATGCGGTTTATAGGATCTTGCCTGCCTACTTTGTCAGATGCCTCACCACACCCCACTGGTCTGTTGGTATCTATTGGCTGCCGCCTTTCTTGGCCCAGATTCATTAATTTCATTTCAAAAGCATCTCATTTATGCAATGCTTGCAGAGAGAAACCTAGTTGCTCCACACACTCACTGTGGTGAAGGAGAGAATGTGTTTCAGGCCATCAGTGACTTGAATTGCCCTTTGGAGATGTTTTTTTCTTCTCACTGAAGACAGAGATTGCCTAGGACAGCATGGCCAGCAGAGGGGTCTTCCTGTTGTCAAGTCAGGCACAGCTGATGTGTAGCCGTGGAGGAAGGGGAAATTAGAAGGACTTTCACTGTTAGGGGAATGTAGATTTAATCACTCCCTGATGGCCCCTCACCAGAAGAAGGAAATGGAGCTGAACAGTCACCCATCCTGGTTCCAGCCTACCAAACTTCCTCTCAGCAGCTGTGACTTTCCTGCAACGGTTTTCAACACAGCTGCTTTCCCAGCTTCCGCTACAGCTGTTGTTGGGGCTGAACAATCACAGCATGTTTCCTATGCTTCAGAAAAGTTTATGGAAGACAAGACCACCACTGCATATAATCTATAATGTCTGCATGTGTTCAGTGCAGCATGTTGATTTTCCCATGGAGCATACTGCACATATGCATAAGGTCATGTGATATAGCAATTTCCCTTCTTGTAGAAATACCATACTCCTGTACTTGAAGAAGATCAGTGGTCTTTTATAAAAGGATTCTATAAGTATGTTACATCGAGGGGTCACATGCTCAGGGAAACCTCTTTAAACTGCTCCTTTGATGCCTAAAGAAAGTTTTCTGAACATTTTACTTTGGGAACTTATGTAAGTGGACAGTATTCTCATAATGCTTATATTAAAAAAACCCTGGTTATTAATAAAATCACTCATGGCAACTCCATGAAAGCCAGGTACCTAATTTTATAGACACAATGAACTGAAAAAATGGAATCTTTCTGTGGAGTAACTTGAAAGGAAAAAATACATTCAGTTGTTGGGTTTTTTTATTATTTTGGTATGTCTCAAGTATTTTGCTGAAAACCATGAAAGAGCATGCAATGACCTGCTTTTTGTTTGCTTCTACATGACATTCCAATGCTTCATCTAGGAAATGTGCTACATTTCTTTAAGAATGCATTTTAAAGAGGCATTTCAGCCTCCATTTAAAAAAGCTGAAACATCAAAATGAAATAACATAATTCAAAACATAACTAAAATATTTGTTCTGAAATGTTCCTTTGACATGAAAAGAATTTGTTAATTTTCTCATGGGAAACACATTCATTTTCCATTGGAATTAGCATATGCCCTTGAAAAAAACCCACAATTTAAAATGAAGTGAGCTATTTAGTATAGAAACTTTCTGCTGAAAAAGATATGTTTGATCAGCTTTTTTCATATATAGAAACCTGAAATAATTGGTCTAATTTTTAGAGCTGCTGAGCATTCATAGATTGCTTTGAAGTTAGAAGAAATTCAGAGGTGTTCTGAATTTTTGCAAACCTAGCCACTTGTTGTGGTTTCAAAGTAGTGTTATCTGTGAATAAGTTTGAACATTTGCATCTGAAAGAAAAACCACTGTAAAATAGTCTACCTAAAAGAAAGTCTACCAAAGTGTTTATTTTTCTTCCTCCTTTCTAAAATGCATGAGGTAAGAAAGGAAGAGAGAAGCAAACCTCTTTGTGGTTTGGATGATGTAAAGACCACTGCTTCCTCTTCTCTTGGGTGTGTACATGATAAGGGATTACTGGGATGATGCAGAACAATTACCTCCCACAAAAGAATTTCTACAACACAGTCCAGACATTGTTCAGGATATGTTTTCTGAGCCCTCATCTCAAAAGACAAGATGGGAAAAACTCCCTTTTCATCTTAAAGTGAATAAAGAATAGCTTCTTATTTTAGTAGAATGCTAATTCGTCTTTAATTCTAAATTCTTCTTCAAGTAGCTATTCTTATGCACAGTTCTACTCAGAGGCTTGTGAGGTTTTTGTTGATTTCATACCAATTTTGTGGAAATTCATAATATCCTTGTTTTAAGCTACAAATGGGTTCAAACAATGAACTCCTGTTCAAACCTTTTATTTTTTGAATTTGATCTAGATCTAAAACTACTTTTTAACTGGCCTTGGAATGGTAGCATTTTAAGAGCTGTTCCTGGTTTTCTTCAAAGTACTTAGTTCAAAGCAATCCAAACTAGTTGTGATTCTAAAGGTCAGTATTAAACAAAAAAACAAAATTCTCCAAAAAAAATATTTTTTTTTTTGTATTTGGGGAATTTTGAGGGAAGGAATGCAAAGTACAGAGCAGTACTATTCGCTGAACACAATAAATACATATTTCATAATGTTTGCTTTCAGGCATAAAACTGTTTGCTAACAGGCATAAAAAAAGGTAAATATAATGAAAACCAAATGTATCTTCTTGAGTCAAAAAGAATATTTTGTTTGAAAGAAAGCTTTTATTTTCATTTTGCCTGAAACCAGTTACAGCTGTGAAGGGGTGAGGAGGCAGCAGCAGGGTGCTTGTGGTGCATGGAGATGGGAGGTGGCAACGGCAAGAATCCAGAAGCAGCTGGGGCACCAGTGCCGTGCCAATAGCAGATGGACAGAGGGGTTGATATTCAGAGGAATTAAAGCTGGATGGAAGTATCCAGTGGCAGGACAGGCCATGCCCAGCATGTGAAGGCAAAAATCTAGGGAAATTAAGGTTTGCAGTGTACTGGAGCCAGGGAAAGTGCTGGATTGAGGCAGCAGCAAATCTGAGAGCTAAAAGGAAGAGAAAGGAACAATACTGAAGTCAGAAGCCCCTGTTTCCCCTAAAAAAAGCTCCAGGAAATGTTTCTTTATATCTGTAGCAGTTCAGGTATAGTGCTATATTTATGATTCAATATCTAATTCATCCATTTACAAACTACCTTTTTCCACATTATTAACACCACTTTTCCCTCTTCTTTTTAAGAAAAGACTGTGGATATCATGCTGTTAAACCTCACATTGTTTTGCCTCCTGATTTTCCTTGGAGGTTTGATGATATATTCTTGTAGAAGGTAATGTACATTTCTGGAAGGTAGCATAAATTTCTGGTGGAACAGAAGTCAGGGAAGAAGAGAGGTGGAGGTGAGGGTAGACAAACAATAAAATGGATTAAAGTCAAAGATCTTCTCAGATAAGTTGTGTTTACAGAAAGCAGTTAATTGTGCATTTCCAACAAGGAGTGCCACCTCACAATTCCCATCACAGTCTCTGGAGTTCCAGTGTAACACTCTACTCTCAGCTGTCCCTCTGCCACTATAAATAACATTTTTTTAACCTTTGACTGATGTCTCTCCACCCTCAGTGTGACTTTGCCTCATGCTTTTGTGGGTTCTCCATTCAGGGCCACCAATGTTAATCATGGCAAGAATGAATTGCATTTGCGACATTGCTCAATTTTGTTTCATAATACATGGGTATTACCAAAAGCAGTCTTTTACTCTATGCCGGACAGTGTACAAGAAATAAATAAAAAGGGAAAGTCAATCTAATGGAAGGAACTTCTTTTGCTGTTCTGTTAGTATAGCAAATAGTAGTGGTTCTACACCCACCAACATTTAATGCAGTCAACTGCATTTATTACACTATTTTTCCACCTGGGTACATAATTTTCCTATTGGCAAGCCTAGGAAGGATTTCTTGAACTGAAAAAAGATTGTTCAGGATAGGATTGTTTAATGAACAAATATATATGATACTCTATTAGGATTAAAGTAGTTATCCTGAAGTATCGTCTTTCAGTAAACAAAGACTCAAGGCAAACAAAAATCTGTAGTTGAGAGCTATCTGCATCTAAATATAAAAAAGTATTCTGGTCAAATAATAAGAAGTGACTAGCCTCAAGAGAGCAGTTCAGCTCTGCCCACTAAAAACATTCAGGCTGAAGAAGAGCTGGGAAAAATGCTGAGAAAAATGTCCGCGGTGAAACAAAAAATGGCTTTAGAAATGGTAGATGCCTGTCAAATTAGCATATGTATATCAAAACATAGGATTTGTATAACGAAGCACTATTGAATGATGTGTTCCTGCAGACATTTAAGAGTTGCTTGTCTGCATCACTTTCTTGTAGGTATAGGTGCCTGGAAGTTATAACCATGCCTGTTCCACATCCTTCAGATAATATCAAAAATTGGTTAGCTGCAGATAAGACTCACCACCAGGTAAAGTGTGTCTCTCTTTTTTCTTTCACTACATTGACATGCTTGTGATTGGAATGGTGCATATTATATTTGGAGCAGCAGGTCAGTTTTAAGAAAAAATTGGAAAAAAGTAATGAGAATATTTGCAGTGAAGACAAAAGAGGAGAGAAAGCTTGCGGAGATTACAAGACAATGATCTCAGTAGTCAGGATGGAGAAAATCCTCAGGGTAGTATTATCCCAAAAAGTGTTTCAGCATATCTACACTCAATGGACTTTAAGGAGCAATCACCCTGACTCCCTGCAATATAGTCAGTTATGGGATTTTACATGTAGAAGCATATAGGCAAGTTACCAAAAGGAAACTTTTTGTGGAGATCTGCAAGTCATTTTTTATGTTGTTGTAAATGTATTTAATAATAATTCTCCATTCATATGGCAAATAAGAGGAGGATCCACAATGCACGACACATAAACTACAACAATTGTGCACCTGTTGCAGGATACAGCAGGATACCCTGTACAGAGGTATTTACTTTGGAAGAGATGATGTGCTGTAATTTCAGACACTGGCTTATCTCTTGGCAAATTGCAAATCCTTATTGAATTGAGCAAAACAGAATATGAATATTTGCAATATTTGTGTAGCTATCATTAATGGAGCACCTTAGCTGGCACATTCAACACTTCATATTGCTGTCTGTCATTGTGTGAGTTAGAGGAAAAAATGCTCTAGTCAGACTGCGGTCTAGATCTCTACAGCTCTGGTGGTGACATGCTTCAGGAGTCATGGTAAGATTGCCTCCATCCTGGTTCTTCTGGAACATATGAGAAGGTGCAGGTATGCTCAAGCTCTGTTTTTTGAGGGGGAACCATCACTGAAACAGAAAACTGTAATGAGGATTTTCTCCACCCCGTGTACTCAAAACATTTGTTCAAAGCCTCTGCAGGATTTCTATTAATTTTACTCTGTCCTACTTTATTACTGTACTCACACTGCAATATCAAAATCTCTTCTCGGCATGCACTCAGCAATGTAACTAACAATTGTCTATGTGAGCTGTTATGCCATCTTCTCTCCCAGGGATAAAATATATGCCTTCCAATATTGTATTTGGAGGTTTGTGTGAATATACCTACATGATTGCAAACTCTGACAGAAACCATGGACCATCTCAATTCATTAACCACAATTTGAATTGTGAGGCAAAAGGACTGGGTCGTTTTGTTTTATTTTATCTTTTCAAAGGCAAATTTGTGGAAAAAATGTGCATATGCTGTATAATTCTATTATAAAATGTAAGACTGAAGTGTTTTGAATTTGCACCTGGAGTTCATTCCACAAGCCTTGGCCTGGGTCCCAAGAGCAGTCTGTGCTCCTCTTCTTTACAGTCATCCTCCCAGAAAAGAAAAGCCAAAGAGCTCCAGAACTGGCCTGAAGCCAAGTCTCTTATTCTCAAGATTCACAATAGTTTCTATGGAACTTCTGGCCAAAATTATTTGATCAAATTTGACCCAAAAGGTGATATATTTGCCACCTTTTCCGGGGAAAAAATCCTTCTGGTGCCCTTTTTGCTATCAATGGAATGTAGATTAACTAAGACTCCTCCCTATGGCCATCACATATAGACTGGCAGAATGTAAAGATAAAATCAGCACCATCAATTTATATTCTGTATCTCCCTCCAACCTACAACTGCTACATAGGTGTTTAGGAGGTCTTTGTATTCAAAATATAAATAAATAAAAAAATCACGGCAAGCAATGATCACTACAAAATATATATTTAATATCACTAACATAGAAAGAGGACATCTGTCCTCAAACTGTTACAAACACTGAATATACCTTTGACAGGAAGACCTTAGCATAGCCCTGTAACTACTGTCTGCATGATTGCAACAGGTGGCTGAGATGACTGTTGATAACGTTTCTAGGTAAGATAAATTGAATAAAGCATATGGAACATATCAGTATCTCAAATATTGCTGACACCTAAAAAAGGAAAGACATTGTCTTTGGGCACACTGTAAGAGCTCAAATTGGGTGCTGAGATAATCTGTTTTATCTGACAAATAAATGTAACCCCTGAAAGCTAGACTGTGACTTTGTGACGTAAGCCTTAGGTATGTAGTTATATCAGCCTGGAGGCTGACAAACAACAAAATTTGTGTTCAGAACAACTAAGCAATTTTTCCTGTGAGCAACATTTTGTTTGAGAGAGTAACTCATGTGATTTCTGTGTTCCATTTATCATGACAGTAAATATTTTGTGCTAATCCCAGATTCACCAAATAAGTAGCATACTTGTAACAATATCCAGAATTTGTAATGCCATTGAATGCAGATGTTGTGCATAATGTTACTTTTATTCAACAGAAACAAATGTCAATGCAAGTGGAGATGTACTCAGGGGTTATTGTGGAAATACCAGAAGAGAACAGAGACAAGAAATGTTTAAAGGAATCTGGATATGAAGACCTGTAGGGAGGATGCACATTTTTTTATCTGCATGCAAGTGTTACCTTTCTGCAAGGTGGACAATATTCAGACAGATCCAAGAAGAGCTGATACTAGAGTATGTCTGAGCCCAATGGTTTGAAGTATTTTGAACTCTGACATTGTGCAACTCTTAAAATGATCTTTGGATCAAAAAGGCAAAGTACCTTGCAGTTGGCCTCTCACAAGTACTGATCTTCAGCTGAGTAGAATTACAGCACCTCTGACAATATGATCTAATATTTACTTGGGTTAAAATGGAATTAGTGTTTCATAACACTGCAATAGCTTCCAAGTATTGTCTGATAATCAGTGTCTTTGAAGACTGGCAGTTCATACAAATCTCATACTAGCTATTCAACATCTGACTGGTCATGACAAATGGTGGAAGGAATGAATGTTTCTGGAAGAAGCATCAGAAGATCACAAGGGTCTTCTGAAGCTAAAAAAAATGTATATAATTTTCTGAGGTACTGCATTGTGTAAGCAAACAGCGACCAGAAGGAAGAGTGAAGTATAAAGATATAAGGTCTTTTCATGTGGTGGACGTATTCCTTTCAAGTTAGTAAAAGAAAAAAACTTTAGACAAGATAAAGAAAACAAAGTTTTTGGCAGTGTTGTGATTGTTTAAATAAGTATAACTCAGAGAAGTTAAAGTTCAGAACTGACCAACTATTATTATTTATTTTTCCATGTCTTTTTAAGGAAACTTTTCTTTCCATTTCCATGAGATGGTGAGCCATACCAGTTCATTTTGAGGTACACAACCACAGCAGACTATCTTCACACTTAGTTGGGATAGCATTTATTTAACTACAAAAGAAGGATTATATGGCCTTGGTTTCCCAAGGAAAATATTTTTGTAGACTTTTTTTATAGGCGTGAAATACAACTAAATGATGGACCTAATTTTCTGGAAGGCTTGAAAACTAAATACTTCTTTCTAATTGGTAGCTTGAAAGCTACCTACTTCTTCATAATTCTTGCTTTCATTCCTGGTAAAATTTCTCCACATTCAAAATAATATTTATTGAAGTAAGTATTTGATTACACTTGAAATAGCATCTTTTGTATTATTGTAGGGGACAATATAAAACTTCTGTTTGTACTTTTTTGAAACTTTCATTTTATAAGATACACTTCTATGCAGAATTTTGATTCACCTGAATACACGGTTTTGGTAAAATCTCTCCTGTGCTGAAGACTGCTCTCTTTCTCTTTAATACTAAGAATGGCTGGTAACATCTCAAGAGCCCAAGCTGGAAATGCCTGAAGAACAAAAGGACTACCATTAACTTTGTTTGCCATAGGATCAAGTTCATGACCCCGGAAAAAAGCAATCAACTTTACTAGGTAGCGTTACCTTTTCCTGTTACATTGAATTTTTTATGGAAGGGAAGGATGGCCTCACCTTTGAACAACTGTGCTCTTCCCCCTGCCCTCCACTCATCCCGTCATCCTGATGCCTAGGCAAATCCTCAGGGGGAAGACAAGTGGTAGATATCAGTTACTGAATCAAGTTTCAGTAATGACAACTCCTGTAATGTGTCCTTCTCTGTCTTGAGTGCAGATGGGAAAACCAGCAATCAACATACTCATTTTTCTCCTGGATGATCAGTTACCATCTTTGTGTGTAGACATGGCAGTTTATCCCATCAGCCGTGATCCAGACATGTTTTCTCAGGAAGGAGGGGAAGAATTACTACCTCACTTAAAATCATTACAGGAGGCATTTAGAAAACAAGTGTCATGAACTTACATATTCCTTTCTTGGTGAGGATATAGAACCATTATGATGAAAGAATCAGAACATATGTGAGCTAAGTGGGGTAGAGATGTACCACACGTTCACCAAACACATCTGGAATCCAGACTTCTTATAGTGAAATCAGGCCAGAGTGAATATTATATTGTTCCTTAAAATATATTTGATATACATATATTTTATATAGTTTTGGCTTGCATCGCTTGAAGCCCACAACCAGTGCCAGGATTTAAAATAAGACAGGGAACCTACAGGTAAAAGTAATTTTAATATTTTGCCTGAAAATAGAAGAATTCTTTTACATCAAAATTGCTTTTCTTACAAAGGCCTCAGTTTCTATCAATAAATGCAATTTGCCCATATGCACATGGCAACCTCCAGAGACACACCACATAAAAAGAAATATTATAGTATCAGTTCTATGGAAAATTAATCCTTAAGTGCTTTTTTTTTTTTAAATAAAAAAAAATCAGTATCTGGACCTTTATGAGAAAAAGTTGTCCAATTTGTTTACAAAATAGTATAATTTTTCCTTAAAATAAGAATATTATTCTAAACCTTTCCTAGATTTGTACTGCAATAGGGGATTAACATGCAATATATACATGATGAAATAGAAATATCTGAAAGCAAAACTGTGCAACCCTCAGTATGGCAATAAACATTTAATTATATACAAAATCTTACTCAGCTTATCTGGCTTGCTCCTGTAAACGAAGTGCTTGCCTTCATCTTGCCTGTGAATGAAGTTCCTGTGAATAAGATTTCAGCTTCTGGTATGCAAGTGGCACAACCTGATGAGACACTGGGCAGCGCATTGCACATGGAGGGATTGCTCTTCCTCTCACTTACACATTCCTCCTGTTTTATGTTCCTCACAACTTACAACACTATGCAGAGGGCTCTGGAGCCCAAATCCCTTTGTCTGGATCATAAAGCCCTGTGATATATCATGACTTAGTTATTTTCATGCTTTCAGTTCTGAGTCCATATAGCATACAGGGATTTAGGGCTAGGAATATTATCCAATGTCTGTGATCCTTCCTGAACATCAGTGACTACGTAGATACCAAGTGTGTCTTACTGTAGCTTCAGAAGGCACAACAGCCCCTTCCCTTTGCCTTGAAAAGAGGATAATTGCAAGAGCATGAGGAGAATCAGCAAAGCAGCCCTGAGACTTGGGCCAGTCGGGTTGTCTATTGCTGCCACCTACTGCACAGCCAACCTGCTTTTAATGAGAAATATTCCTGATTTCAAACTGCTTTAACTCAGGGCAGGGCTGCTGCTTTAACTGCAGTAGTATAATTAAAGTAGTCCTCCTTCTACCTCTCTACCATGAAGACCTGGCCTTCATTAGGGACAGGATCCATCCCTTCTGATTTTGGCCTTCTCAAAGTTGGGTGTCTAATCACACAAAGCTGGCCAGGGCCCTGGGTTCTATATTGAGAGAAGGCTTTCAGCAAATGTGTCATTTCAGTGTAGAATGAACTGAAATGACAGGATGACTGTCCTCTCTGGAGATGCTCATCTCTTTCTTGTCAGACCCCAAATGATCAGACTGAGTTCAGATGCCTACATTGGCAAAACACGCTTTTCTTGACCTAGTTATTCTGGCTCTCCCTACCCACATGAAAGGACATACTTCGGCCAAAGAATGGCTTGGAAGGTGTAGCCTTTGCCTTTGGGAATTTTTCCAACACAGTTAAAGGGTGTTCATAGTGAACTCATAGTTCATACCTCATCGTGTTTCAGACCAATATTATTAATCCAGTAACAGCAGTTTTGATCAGAAACACCTTTGATCAAAACCAAGGGCAGAGAATCTTGGGTCACAGTATTTAGGCCAAAGTCTGAGTTCACAATTTTATTCTTCTCACTGTCAAGTGGAGATGCTGGAGGTTGCAGGCAGCTTATTTACACATAATTGTACATCTCTATACGTTTCACCAAAGTGAAATGTATCAAACAGATATGTGTGTGTGCATGGGTAGAAGGAACATGGTCAAGGAAATGCTGTCTGCATGGAAAAAGGCACAAATATTCATCAGGGCCAAGTGCAGAGTGCATGTTGTGTTCTTATCACACTGCCTCTATTTCGCCATTACAGCTGTATATGTTATCTGCTGGCATTTGGGTAACCAATGCTAGCTAATTAGTACAACTTGTTCTACTTATATCTAAGGGAACCAGATGGCCCTTACAAAACAACTCTAAAGATAAAGATGACATTGAGAAGATAAAAATGCTTTGGCGGGTGGTACAGCACTGTGTTACACTAAGACTCGTATTACTGCATCTCATCACAATAGATTATTATCAGGATATTTTTGGTAATCTCAGGAAAAAAAAAAAAAAACCAGATCACAGCTTTGAAAGCTAATTGCATATAAAAAGCCTGTCACTATGCTTCTGGTTCTCTTGAAACCTGGCAAGTGATCAAGCCCTTCATTGGACAAATAGAGAATATGATCTTGGCATTTAGTTCAGGAAAACATTTGAAGTGACATAGGCCCAGCAAAGCAGTCAAGACCTTTGAGTCAAAACTACCATGGTTTTACTCAATTTTCCTATTATCATCCTCTAAGTTTGTAAAAGCTTCTAAAAAACAGTCATACTTATCTCTCTGCAGTAAATCCAAAACATGTAAGCATTAAAAAAAAATGCATGCATAATACCTAGGCAAAACAGGATGTTAAAAAAGAAGTAAAGAAGAGATGGAAGTGGAGGTAAAGAATGAAAGAATTACTATTCCAGACAATATAACAATATTATGTTTTCATTACTTCACAAAATTAGTTTGGATCCAGCAAGCTGTCACTTCACATTCATCCAGATGAAAAATAATTGTAATTTAAGGATTGTTTTGGCTGCTGGCTGTCATTTATTTTTTTGACCAATGGAGAAAATGAGAAATGCAGTGATTATGTAAATCTTCTAGACCATGATAGCTAACAGATACTCATTTCATTCTTGATTTTGTGCAAAAGGCTACTATGTGGTGAAGCCTTTTTCCAATTTGTAAACTATAGAGCTGCTTGCAACAGGATGTTGAAAGTGCACATAGGCTTAAAAAGAAACTGAACGAAAACATGAAAAAATATCTGTCAAAGACTTGTTAGTCAACTCTTCTGTCTCATGTGGACCTCCAACTATAAATTGCAAGACACAGGGAGAATGCATCTGCCCTCTTCAAGCTTTCTCCCCTGGGCACCTGCTATTGGAACTATTAGAGAGAAAATGGACCATTGGTCTAGGTCAGCCTTTTGACTCATCAACTACAGCCATATTTTTAGAGCAGTTGGAGGAACTGCTGAGGCATCATATGTGTTTCCCAACTAGGAGACTAGTTCACTGCTGACGTTGAAACTGAGTGTATGACATCTGTCTTCAGGAGAAAGCAAAGTGTGCTGCTTAGCCAGCAACTAAACCCAGAAAACCTCAGAACTGTGTGGTGTCATCAAGTCACCCAGTTCATCTTCACTATGTTAATGTGGGGAAACTTTATTAGCCAGGACTTCCAGAGATAGTATGGATAGGGGATTTATCCACTTACATAATTTCAGTAGCATCTTGAATTATCTTGAATCACAGGGTTTGTTGTTTGGTTTGGTTTTTGTTTTTTTTTTTTTTTTTTTTTTTTTTTTTTTTTTTTTTTTTTTTTTTTTTTTTTTTTTTTTTTTTTTAATAGAAAAAAATGTTTTATTTAAAATACACAGGATGGGAAAGCTTTATTCCTGATCCCTTTTGGACATTTAATAAAAAGAAATAGCGATGCATATACCATGGACTGCTTGAACATCTGGCAACAGTAGAAAGAGATGGACACAAGCAAAATTGTGCCCACTTTCAGCAGGCTGAGGAGAATTTACAGTAACATATATTCATTATATTGTGAATGTAGTCAGCTTTGATGCATTGTAAACCTGCTCTACTTGACTGAAGAGTCTGTGAAATATGATGTATTCAGGGTTATATAAAAACTGTAAATTATTTACATCTTACATCTCTCAATTTATTATTTCATGAAAACCAATAAAGAATAAAATAACAGAATTCCTGGCCCATATGTAGCATATATTTTGGATTCCTTTGGATTGAATACAGTGTATGTTAAAGGAAAAGGCTGTGCCTGATAAGTGGTTGTTAGTCCTTGTAATTTGAAATTAAGAAGCTTTAAGATAACCTGTTTGGGGAATTTATGTTGTTCATCTCCTGCCGTATTCCTAGCACATGAACTTCTTCTAAAAGTGGTGCGGAAACTACTTTCCCAGCAGTAGAAACTGGGGCACTGCTGGGCTTTGTTGGGAGCACAGGAGTGCTAGGGCCACCCCACTGGTTAGTGGCAGGTCACTTCCCTCACAGCTGTAGAGCTATGGGTTAGTTGTAGTGACACAGGGAGATCTGAGGTAGAGGCAGCACACTTCAAACGATTAAGTCAGTGAAAACATGGTGATTATCAGACTATTGTGATTATTGATTTAGTAACCCAATACTGTGATCTCTGTAAATGCTACTTTTCTAGGACACCTCAGCACTCTACTTGGAGCATTGCTGATAGGGTGGTACTTTGAAACAAGTGGAAATTCTTGTCAGTAAATGTAGGTCTTTTTCCACGTGAATAGATTTTAAACACTAGGTGTCAGTCAGTCACCTCACAAAAGCAAGCTCTCGAGCCATAGCACATTTGTCTTTGGCAACAGAAGCCTTTAAAGGAAGAATGTACAATGATGTGCACATTAAATAATAACTGCAGTAATGCCAATGCCAGTTGCAGCAATTATTTGACAGGCCTGCTTAGCAGCCACAGAGATCCCAGAGCCAGGGAATGGGGAGAAAACCCTTTTGTAAAAAGACCCTTGCACACACTGTAGTTGAGTGTTCACACCATCTCTGTAAAATCCTACTAATCTGCTGTCTAATGGTACTGGTGACTGCTAAATTCCTCTGCTACTCCAGGTTTCAGAGCATCTGTAAAAACCTTACGTTTCTAAAGAAAGGGCACCCATCAGCTAGATTGAAAAACAGGAGTTCAAGCAGCACTCTTCTGAGTTTCCTCCTAAGTTAGGACACTTGGCAAGGGGTCATGCTACTGCATTCCATGACATTATGGACTCCTCTTGTTTTTCTGACCTTCAGAGGTTGCTCCCCACAGAGCCTTATTGGCAAACAGAGACTTCTGCCTGCAGCCAAACTGTTGTGACAACTGAGGGCCATTTAAGCAAAATGCTTGTGTTGACAACAGAGCTTAAAGTTTGCTCCTTTTGCCAGTTCTCCAGCAAAGAGGCGCTGCAGATCTTCAGTTTTGTGGCAGTGGCTTTTAGTGAGCTGGTACTGCAAGAATTGCAGATGTACCCGAACTGTCTCAATAGAATAATGATATACAAGAGAAACTGTTTAAGCACTGCTGCATTAACTACAGACATACTGCCTCAGGACCCAGACTAATATGCTCTAAGCATGGATATGTAGGGTGGCATCCTGCTGCCTCTCTACTCTGAGACTTAGGCACCCAACTTTCCCTTTCAATTGTATCATGGACATGGCTCAAATGCTTACAGCCCCACTAGATGTCAGGGCACAAACATCCTGTGAGTCATCTACCAGTATCTGAAATTTGGTTATGTAGTTACAGAGTTTTTTATTATTTTCTTCAGCTGCATATTGATTCAGAAATCTCAGTAATCCTGAAAAAAATCTGTTACCTATTCTTAAAAGGGTTCAGACTATCTTTCTTTCCTGGAACCATACATGTGTATGATTTCAAACCGGGATACTTTTAAGACAATGCCATTGTGTACCTCAAATGGAAACTTACTTCTAAGTGTATGAAGAAATGTATTCTATAATTCTGATCTCTATTCTTTTACACATATGTTTAAAATTTCTGCATCTCTGCCCTGAGACTCTGAGGAAGAAAGTCTTTTATGACATGCTAACCCCACAATATACAAAATTTTTCATGCAGCCTGTGAGGTTCCAGGATGCCAGGCTTATGCTGCTCTCAACTATCTGATCCTGGGGTACCAAAGGTTGGGTTAGCGCAGCTCTCTCCACATGTCAGACAACAGGATGAAGGACCACCGAGGACATGTTGCAAGAGGAGGCACGTAACAGCTTTAAGACTGAGAACAGAGCTGGATTTTTCACTGCTCTGTACTTTGTGAGGCAGCATACAGCCATGTGCAGGGCTACCCTGTGACAGCAGTTGCAGTTCCACCCACTCTTCACTCATCCTGCCTGAGCATAGGTCACTGCAGAAAGTGAGGGAACTGAAGAATCAGTCCCTTTGATGTCTAGCTGATCACTCCATTTCAGATTTTTTTATACTATTTAGTTTGTTTGATCTTATGTCAGGGTTTTAGTACTTATTTCCCTGGTGATGGGAAGAAATGGCAGTGAATTGGTTCCTCATCTATGTACTTGTCTTCCTGCTGTGATCACTTGGCTATCCTTCCTTGCTCCCTTTACTTCAGGGTAGTTTTGCACCTGCACATCATCATGATGGCCATGACAGCCCCTCATATCAATAAAAAACTAGACATATTTGTATGGCAGCCTTTTACCAAGACAAAGACTGCCTTGTTTGGAGTAATATGCAAACACCTATACAAAGATTCATCCCACTTAAATGAGGTGCCTCTGTTAGAAAGCCAGAACCCCTCTGTAGTCCATGGAGAAAGACAGACACCTCCAAAGGACAATTCATTCTCCCCGAGGATGACTGTTTCCTTCTACTTTTCTCCCTAGATTTGCAAGAACTCCCTCACACTTTCCCTCTTACTGCAAGAGTTCTAGTTCAGCACATGAAGTTAGTGGAAAGAAAATAAGGGAAAAACATTAGCTATATCAAAGATGTAGAAGCACAAATAGAAAACATAGTTAAAAGGTCAAGAATGGAAAGATGAGGAAAAGCAGTGTAGTGGTGAATATGATAATGGCTCTCAGGTGCCCTGTGTCCTCAGAAGGTGCTCTGTCTTGACCATATATACCTGCTAATTTGAAAGTTCTGTCATTTTGATAATTCTTCTTTTGAGCAGATGCAAGAAAGACTGATAACTGTTACCAAAAATGTCCCCCTGATTGCTTGAAATAGGCATTTATGACTCCATCTAAAGTCAGTTCAGAAAAATGGGATGGATTTTGGGCTTATTATCTTCTTGAAGCCTAAGATTGACTTGGTGTCACGAGTACTGTCTTTGCCTCACTCAGAATCAGAGCTCAGAACATGAAGCTTGTGATACTAAGCTGAGTTGATCTGTGAGATACAGCCAAAAGCAAAAAATTATATTCTTCCAAATTATCATGTGGGTCTTTTGTTCCAAACTGTCTATATGAGGTTGAATTTGGTGTTTTACTGCTGAAGTAAAACAAATGAGCACTGTAACAAATAATTCTACATCCTTTGCCTATGGGGATACTTTCATGGCTACAAAGGTTGAATGAATTGGCCTGACACAGACTCTACCCTCTCCCTTGATGACTACTTCTTTAATGTTTGTGAACACTGAATATTTATCAGTCTTTTACCTTCAGTTAAACTCTGGATGAAGCTGGCTAGCAGGATTCAAAGGCAAAAAGAAGAGGTGTCTGAGAGACATAGGTCCATACTAACACACAGCATGGTCAATCCAACCTCATTTACCTAAGAAATCAGGCTCAAAGTTCTTGAAAACACACTATGACTCTGAACAGTAAAATTATCAAAACACTAATATACCATGCATTCATTTTTCATTCATCAAATTAACTGATTGGTATAGTTCATACTTAATAATAACACTGATGTCTAAATTCTAGTTTTGTAATCAATAAGGAGTAAAATAATTCACATACTCAAAATGCAGAAATTTTTTTTTTGCTGTAAATGAAGATATTTTCTTAAGTGAAGCTGAGCCAAAGGGCTCTCTGAAAAAAAATTGTTTTACAATTATATGTCAAAGAAACCAAGTGGGATAAACACTGAGCTGTCTGGAAATAATATACATTTATTAAATATCTGATTTTAAAAACATACAGCTCATTACTGTCATTGCACACAACCTAAAGATGTGTTCAGCACTGTCATGAAAATACAATTGTTGCACTTCTGGTGAAAGCAAATCAAGCTATTACATAAATTTTATGAGGGTACACCAAGAGTGCTCCCAAAGAAATTAATAGCAAAGTTCTCACTGAGTATACGGAATTTCTTTATTCCACTGAAACACTGGGAAGTGCATACGATGCTTGCACAAAGCCTGGCTATTCAGCACAGCAAGGCAGAGACTGATTTCAGAGTCTGGAGTCATCCATAGAAGGAAGAAGAGGTAAACACTACCTGAGAATCACATCAGGGTGAAGATATATTATCCATGACTTAAAAAGCTCATATAATTGTGCAAGCAGGAACTATTTAACAACAAATTTGAAGCTCCTGAAAAAAAAGTTATTTCAATATTACAAAAATCACACAGGAGACAAGATTAAAAGATACTCATTTCGGTTGACTGTCTGGGGTTTGTTTTCTGGGGTTTTGTTTTGTTCCTGTTTTATTTATTTTTTATTTTTTTTTTTTGCCAAAGCTAGATGATACTTGATACAAAGCAGCAATTTGGTCTGTTGGATCATAACACAAACATCCTGTCAAGACAAACCGATGGTCTATCTAGGTCTTTCATATGCAGTGTGTGGGTGTGCTTTCTATCTATTTGTTTCAAAAATGTTTTGAATTAATAAGAAGGTGATAAACAACAAACCAGAAAATATTATAATGACATTGTAAAGACTCAGGGTGTATCAGTGGCTCAAAAACTGTATGTAGATCTGGTTGTCCAACATAATAAGAATACAATAAATCTATAAAGACAACAGTGGTGAAAGGTGTGAAATAGCTTGCACCTGAGAAGGCACTACATTCTTTCAGCCTGGAAGAGAGGTAGTTAAGGGGAAGGATGATTATTCAGGCTATAAACTAAACAACTGGCTAAAAACTAAACAAATCAGATACATCTCTTCCAAAAGCATGCATTGTTATGCTGTGACGATCTTTGCCAAGGCATGCTGTGGATGCTGATGTTCAACATGAGGTCAAATGGTGATTAAAAACATCTCATACAGTAATCTTTGATTCATCAAGAACTATCACTGTTGTGATTCAGGAAGCCCCTGAGCTGCAGACAGCCAGACAGGGGGAGGCTGCACACTATGCTTGTCCCCTTTCTTACATCCTTCCCTTGGCCTCTCATGGCATGCCAGCTGGAGGGGCGGTTGGGTTGGCATTGCCAGGTCCCCTCCTCACCTGCCCTGAGACCTCATCCTTGACCTGGAGTCCTCCAGACTGAATAGAGAGGATGAGTTGCTGCGTTGTCTGCCTGGGGAGTGGGCTTTTGGGAGACCTAGTCTTGCCCTCCTAGGGAAAGAATACAAAGGAGGTCTAGAACTGAGCTCCTGTCTCTTCTTTCTTGTGCACCTCTTGTCAAGAGGAAGAATATATATAAACTTTGAAGTGTAGATAAGCTTATCATCTTTGATAGAGGTATGAGCTGGTGTGGCCCATATCTTCTTTCTGCAATCTGTTCACTAAAAGGCTACAGAAAGTTCCTAAAAATGGTGAACAAGGTTATAATATAATCTGGCACAGTAACAATGTCCTAAAGAACAGTCAGTCATGATTTTGTGCAGAGGAACATGACCTTCTTGTGGCCCTTTTTAATGGCCATACTGGCAAGGCTATTACCCCTGGGTCGTCGGTGCAGACACAGCACTGGCTATGGCAGCTCCAATCTCTGTATGAGAACACGTGACAAGGAGAAGAGTCTCATCTACAAATAGTGGTTGTGTTTCATGTTTTGACTTCCTCCTCCATCTTCTTCCCCCCTCCTTGGAAAGAAAAATGCTTGTCCAAAGATGCTGCCTGAGCACGCATGTGGAGCAGAGAGAATCCATTTTGCTCAGAACAAAACTTTAAACTTGCTCAGTGTGTTCTGCTATCTCTGCTTTGCTGCTTGATAAAGGAGATAGTGAAATTGGAGATAAGAGAAAGAAAAAAGGACTATCTTGATCTGTTTGTTTTTCCCTGTAAGTACTGTGTGTTAGGTGTCATTAAACTTTGTTTCTCTCGCTTAATGTGACATTGACTTCAGCAGAAATTTATTAGACACTTTTGCCATTTCTCCAGTTTGTCAAGCCTACCAATCTGAATTTATTCATCCCCAATTTAAGTTTGCATTTCAACACAGAACTGGGACAGAGCGTGAGCACAACTGACAATTTGCTTCCCACGGTGAGACAGGCTGCAGCCTGGGCTGGCTTCACTGGCCCTGCTGCTAGTCCACAGGTCTCCTTACAGTATAAAGTGGGCTACTTTCTTCAGTGCAAGGGTGAGGAAAATCTTGTCCTTCGTAGTTTCATGGTTGATAACTGATAGACAGGGTGAAAAACTGAAAACTTGCACTTTGCAGACTTGCACTGAAAGGCAGCAATTTACACCAGGGGAAAGCAAGATAAAACTGAGGCATTCTGTTATTGTTTTATACTCACGTGGAAGAGTGGTGAATCAATGCATGTGTTACAAGGCACTGAGTATTCAGGCTGACCCTTCCTTAGCTGTGAGCGAGGTGTCCCAGTTTAGTCCTCTTGTCACAGAAGTGAACCAAGAAAACTTCTGTTCTGAATGCTATTCAGTTAAAGCAACATATATGGGTTTATATGGGAGAGAGGGTCCTCCAAAGGAGGAGTAATAGAGGTGGGAAACTTGTATTTATTGCTTCCAAATCACTTAAAGATAGAATTTGTTCCCTTTAGAAGTGCCTTTCATCAGCAATGCAAATTGATAGAGGTGTGAAATACCAGCCTCTTCTGAGTGTCCAGTCACAGGAAGCCCTTTATAACTTTGTCCTCCGAGACTAGTTTTTTTGACCACTCCATATCACTGAAGCACCTTCTATTGTAATGATGTAGCTGAGACTGGGCAAGGGGTTGGCCTAAACCTTATTTCACTGCAGTTGTCCATGGATTGCTGAAATCCTCTGTAGCTGAATGGAGTTCAGAAAAAGAAAATCACGGTATATAACTATCTAGCTATGAAACGTCAGCATAGCATTCTCTCATATGCACTGAATCAAAGGAGAAAATTTTCAGGGAAAGCAGATACAAATTTTTAGCATGATTTTCCATAACTACTGCATTTTAAACAGAAATAAAGAGAAAAGATCATCCTGAAAAGATGTTCTCTAACAGAAGCAGACTCCTCCTTTCCAGCCCCAATACAGTATGATCTATGAGCCCTCTCAGCTTCTACTTGCCCTTTATAGATTACCTTCTAAAAAACACTAAGGAATAAAAACAGCCCACCTAAATACACATTCTTCCCCTTTAGATCTAGTTTGATAAAACTGCCACCCTCCCTTCCCCATATGCCTGCTGGTCATGGCCATCACAAAGTTAATACTGTTAGCAGAAATGAGCTTAACTTAACTCAAAACATGTGTTTGCCTGTACAACGGCATTTTAGAAAACGTTGCTTATATTTCCCTATCCTCAACTTTTCTATGGTTTATTTGTTTGAAAACAACATTTGAAATTCAATTACATTTATTGCAATTCTGAGAAGGGGCCCTGCTTCCTTTTTAAAACAACTCACGGGGTAAACAAAATGGGGACTGTCAATAAAAAAACAAAGCTGCTGCTGGTGCAAAAGATTGTCTCTAGAGGCTGATTTTCCCCTTCTTCCTTTAAGTAGATTTACCTATTTAAGACTATTATCTAGTGCATACCTCACTTAAAATTAGTCTTATACTGAAGAGTCCTCTCAGTAGTCAGTAATAGCTGCAGCTGAATCCCACAGTAACAAAGCAAGAAGACGACCTGGCTAAAGAGTCCCCTCCTGCAGCCCCAAAATAACTGATATTCATAAAAATATAGACAAAGATCTAACCTCTACCTAGACACAGTTGACCTAAGATATCACACTGCTTTGACCATACAGTCCTCTTTTAGAGTATTTTTATAAAATTGCCCTTTTAGATACAGGAAATCTTCAGTGTAATTAGTTGCTAAAAGGCATGAGAAATATTTTTTTTTTATTAATAGTTCAGATAGCAAAAAATTAACAACACGAGGCACATTCCCTGATGCAAAATCCTCTTTCCTGAGGGCAGAGGATTACTAGATCTCCAGAGTCTAGAACTGCATCCTTGTCCCCTTTACTATAGGAATCTCATTTACAAAGGATATAAATAAGTCTTTTAGCTCTCCCCTCCGCAATTTTCCCCTCAAGACCTGCTTTAAAGCTTCAGTACTACTTGGGGCACAAATAATAGTAACATCTACCTTCTGAAATTTGAGGTTCTAATACAATTTTCCAGAAATACAGGTAAATTGGTGTCTGAGGGAGCATATAAAATATCCATTTATCTCCCTGCTTTCCTTGCCGTTACAAAGACTTCCACAGCTGCAAAGAACTTAAGTTCTCCCCAAGCTGTTATATCCCATTCTGGTACGCAGGACAAAGGTAACAGCAGGCAGGATAAAAGGCTCTCAGAAAATGTCCAGCAATGTCTGTTGAGTATTGAGACAGCGTCACTCTTAGGGAAATCCCAAAATTTCAGATATATGAACTTGGACTTCTTATTAAAGCATTATATCTACCAATGTAAGGAGTTTCCACTGTACTAGAAATTCCCTTCTAATCAATATGAGAAAGAAAACCAAGAAACGAAATCTTATTAAATGAACTATATTTAAAAAAAAGAAATGCTTAAAGTGATTGGCATAAAACATATGGCATAAAAACATATTAAATTCTTTAAATTTGAAAAAATGGTAGGATTGCTATCACTTTTTATGACAATAGAAAGAAAAAATGTGTATAAGAAAAGAACTCTGGTGTTGAAATTTCATCATATTTTTTTCTTCTGATAAAGTTGAATTTTTCTGTCATGCATAGAAGCAAACAGACAAATAGTTCAGGTTACGGTTGGTTAGGATTTTTTTGTTTAAAATTCAAACCAGGAAAAAGACTGAATGAGCGAAGTTAACTTTCCTTTGCAATTTTATGTTCATAAATTTTTATATGGGTTCACTTGAGAGCAGATGAAAGAGGTTGTAAAACACCACAAAACTGACATGAATCAACATAATTCTGCATCCACCAGTAGTGTGTAAAAGAGAAGTCTGAGGTTTGTGAAACCTGAAGACACTGAAAAAAGTAAGTTTCACTAAGCATTTCCATTTCTGCTACTTTCTTTATTTCTTGAAGTAGTACTTTTTAACAATTAAAAACAAATTAAAATATATGATAAAAAATAAATAGACAGAGATAGCAAACAACAGAGAAATAACCAGAGATATTCATCAAGCAAAAAGCAGATGGTTACATCTGCATATTTTTATGAAGGCCACATTTCTGGGTAAACATAGACATCAGAACTTCTCTAACCAAACCCAGTCTGGAAAATCTGCCAAATGACAAAACTAAAACCTGTATATTGACTTACCAGAGTGACACTTTCCAAGTGTTCAGAAGATATGCCTGTTATCCAATCTTTCACATTTAAAACAATACTGTCTTTGTGAAACACACCAATGCAAAATGTCAAAAAAGAAAAAAATATTTTTAGATTTCCTTTGCCGTTTTTCTACAAGAAAAATAAGAAAATATGGCAGATACCTATGAAAAAAATATTTCTGTCATACTACCATTTTTAATAGAAACTTTCAGTATTAAAAATGCAACATTAGATCTATGCAGGAATCTGCAGTGACAGAAGGTATGTCAGGAAAGACAATGTCTTTTGTGAAAGCAACTCATGGATCCAGAAAAAACATCAGAGAAGCTTTTAAGCACACAAACCTTTTACAAGTCTGAAGTGGACACAGCAATCCTAAGGCTGCACAGAGCTTGCAAGCAATTGCTTTGAGGTTAACGTAAGTACATTTTTCAGAAAGCTGTATTGAAAAGAGATTTGTCACGTAAGGAACCTTAAGGTCTTAAATGCTGTCATAAAGAGAGGGAACGGATGTCAAATATGAACTTGAACGAATAAAACATATTGACCGTTAAAGAAACTCAAACTAGAAAACTACGCTTTTCTAAAATCACGATAAGCTTGGGTGACTCTTCATTTCCTTGACTTTGTATACAGGCGAAATTAGGATTTGAGTTAATCAGACCCACTGTGTTTTCCTTTGGAGATAAGGAGGGGAGACAAAGGGAAAGAAGAGTGGAAGGTGGAGTGTTTTGAGGGTTTTGTTTTGCTTTGCTTTGTTTTGTTTTTAAAGAGAGAATTAGATTGTTTCCACCTCTTTGGGAGCCCACCAGCATTCCAAATATATTTACACAGTGTGAATCTCAAGTGCTGAAACTCTGGAGCAAATGATGTCAACACCTGGGCCAGAAAAGATGATAGCTTAGGTGACATACTTCAGGCCTCCTTTGCTGAGCTTCCCATGGGGGCTAAGGGATTGATCCCTTCCACCTTGTTAGCTATTCCAAGGAGTTAGTTTTTGCTAATATATTCTCTTGGTTTTACAGACGTCAACAATATAAACTTCTAATAGCCCAAATATTTCAGCTGTTATCAGGACCTCCAGACAATTTTCTAAATATGTGACTTACCCTCATGACTTGTACACCCTCAGAGCCTTAAACACACAAGCAGTTCAATTGAAAGGAATGATTCACCCTCAGTGGGAAAAAAACAAATTTTTGAGATTGAGTGTGGAAAAGATATTTTACCAGTTCTGTGATCTCCATTTAAGAATTCTTTAAAGAGTACTGAATTATTGATTTTATCACTTGGAATGGTTATATACGTCTATAAAATATATAGTTTATAATTTGAAACAATTGTAAGGTAACTGTCTTATAAAATATGATCTATTCATAGGTTATAAATGTATAAAATATGTTGATCTGGATCTTCTCTTTATATTGGCATCTCTGTTGAAGAATTATTGACACCTAATTCACATTGGGACCACAGACAAAGCCATCACCAGCAACAACTAAAAACAAGCTTTTTTTGTTTCCAGTTAACAAATGCATATTATAGCTTCATTTGCAGGAAATGCAACAGCAGAATTGAGGTTTTATATATGCATGCCATTTTGAGAATTACTGATAAGTCCATCCAGACCAGCCAGTGGTAAAAGCACTCCAAGAGACTCTAGACGATCTGGGAGTTACTATCAGTGTGTGGGTGGTGTCGTGGCACCAGCTGATGGCACTTCTCAGACTAAGCATGAAAATGCAGCCTGGCAGTCTTAAGACCACCAAGCATCCCAAGGTAGAAAGCATCAGGCATCGCTCTGGGTAAAATTTTGGTTTCAGTGTGTTGGCTCTTCACTCCCTCCTCTGCCTTACAGCATGTGGGACTGCTTAATCTTCCAGTGGGGCAACCAAAGCTCAGTAGAAAATCAAGAGCTCTCCACAGATAACTCTGCTTCTTTGAGATTTGCACAGAAAACTTGGAGTGCTAAAGTAATCAGGATGACCATTTATATACTTAGCTATACACGTGCCTGATTTTACTGAGCTTATTTAATTTTCTAAATCACTTTGGGGCATAAGCTGGTATAAATGCAAGAAATTCATATAATGAAACTAGAATTTTATGCCTAGGAAAAATGCCAAGATTCATAACCATTCCCCCAGCTAAATTCTGCTTTGCCTGATTTTCTGAATTAAGTAGTGGTAATTATGTGCCTAATATGCATTCCTAGTTAACATGCTTGTCTCTATAAATTCAGTAATTGCTTATTCAAACAATGCAACAGGCATGTAACACATAATTGGCATGCACAATTACCTCATTTGCATCAGCAGTCACTGTAATTTCATGTCACACTGATTATGCATGAAAACATGAGTGCATTTTGGAAGACATTTGAAACCCAAATGCAAAACAGAGACACAACATAAGTTTCTAAATGAATAATCTTTTCCTTCCTCTTTAAAAATATTTTACCTCCACAGTGCTCTTCCTCATTTTTTTTGCGTTTACTTCTGTTTAATTATTTATTTTTACTTTGCTTAGCTCACTGTCCTGTAATCAGGTCTGTAGAAGGCTGGGAATAACTAGTCCCATGAGAGGAATAGAGCTCCTATGTCTACCCATGTCAGCTTATGTTCTTCCATGAATGTTCAGATGCCTAATATTTTCAATAAGCAAAAGGCTGAAGTGTTTTTCTCCAGGCATGGCTACCTTCTGAAAAGCTTTCTCTAAACATAGTTGATATTACTTATGACTCTGTATTTGGTCTTTCCAACTCCTGACATTCTTATTGCTATTTTTGGACTAAAAAAGTATTTCAGTATTTTATCGCAATTACGATTTAATTATTCATTTAATGAAATTGGAACTTTGGAGAAATTACTATTTTAACTTCTGAAAGCTTTACAATTGTTGATTTAAGTACTTTAATAATTTGAATAGATAAAAGTTTAAATAATGTTTTTCATATTAATTTTGTTTGCTAATTTAATAAATATATTCAATTAATAATAATTTAAAAAGACTAAATGCCTTATTGATGGAATCAGTTAAAGGAAGTTGTGCTCCATTTTTCATGGTGGAATGTAATACAGGGGAAAGCAGAGCATTAGAGTAATTTAACAAGGTGAAACACGGGTAACTGTAACCTTGCTGGTGTCTCTAGGATGGGAGAACTGGAGCTGATTCAGCTTTTTGAATGCCTGCACCGGGGTGTATCACACTCCTCTGCTCTGCATGAACTTAAATGATCAGTTTTTAAATTTAGATGGTTTTCAACTTTTCAGTTACTCAGGTATTCAAAGCCATTTTATGTCCTTGTATTCCCTGGAGCATCCCTACTTGAGATCCATGAAGCTGCTACTCATTAGTCCAACATCTTAACTAGTGACAGCAGAGTATTAACTAAGTAGGTGTTGGGGTTTTTTTTCTGAAAAATTCTGTGCAGGACTTTATCCTCGCATAGTTTGTCCCTGTTTCTTGCACTTGAAGATGTGTGTTCAAATGTCTGTGTCCTCCTGTGAAAGAGACTGCTCAAAGCCTGAGTGCAGAGCTGGAGCTCTCTCTACCCCAGAGCTGCTCCTGGCCCCACACTGGACAGAGTGCTGAGGTGCTGCTGGTGCCAGTGGATGGTGACGCCTCCTTGGAACTTCCCTGAGAGGACTTCCTGGCACGTGCAGTCAGTAAGTCAGAACACTCGCCAGCTAGTGCTAACCATCTGGTTAAACCTAAGAAATCATACATTTCAATTTAGTCTCAAACAGTGATGCTTAAATTATGGAGTCAGTCATCTGAAGGCACCTCTGTGTGGAAAGAAACTCCACTTGCTCTGCCAGTTCTCTCATTTCTTTTGTGCGTATAATTTATATGAGCTAAACCAACCCCAACTTGGGAGCAAGAAAGAGAAGCACACTGCTAGGGTAGTCTCCTAGGACAGTAGAGGGTATTGATTAAGCAATATTTTGAGCAGTGCGCTGAAATCACTTTTAAAATCTGTTTTCATTAGATCCAGAAATATGACCAACATATCTGATTCATCCCAGGGTAGAATACTAATGAGTGCATGTAAGTTCATATGTATGTGTAACAATAATTTGTTATAGAATATGAATATGCATATATTTATGTATCTATTTATATAAAACCTATACATACAGAAGTGTGCATGCATATGTGCACGCGCACACACACACACATTCAAGAGTGCAAAAACACCAGAATTAAAGATCCTTGCAGTTAGAGTGACATCTAATGCACCTTCTTTCCTCCTTGCTTGTGACAGAGCTGCAGACCGCAAAGTGGAAGCTGCCACTATTTTGGCATGTTTTATTTCCCACAGTGATAACATTTTTATAGAGTAATTTTTTCTGCCAGCAGATGACTTCCATTCTGCTCTGTGCTGAAGCTGTTCAGCACCAAACAGGCGATTTCCCACAAAAATGGAGCTTTCCATTGCCATACGTAGGAGGTCAGGATGGACTACAATGCTGAAAACATAAAGTATGGAGTCTTACAGTTTATTATGACAGCAAGTTCTAGTCATAGGTTTTAGGAAGCTGGCTAAAACATCAGTATGAGCTCTCCTAACACCTCAAAAAAAAAGCCAATTTACACTGGAATATATATTTACCAACATGGGATTTGGAATTCATATCTTAATTATATGATCCTCAGGGCTATTAATGGCTGGAGAAGTCATATGCAGCTGCATTTTCATACTGAACAGTTATTGTCCCAGTTTAGAGACATCTTTATGGCTTGAAATTCCTGCATTCCATCCTATGTTCACTGGAGCACTCTGATCCAGGACTGCAACTAAATAGGGAGAAAACAAGAAAATATATCTACTCTGCAGACAGAAAGGATGGAAAGAATAATATCCATAGCATTACAGAGTTACTTTACAAATGTGAATAATGTAGGAAGGTAAAACTTAACAGGAGGAGCAGTAAGAAAACTTCAGAATATAAAGGCATATACTTCCCGCTTCTCTAACTGCTATATGGAGCACATTTGAATAAGTTTTAATTAATTTTATCTGGTTTTACTGACTGCATCTGTTATTCTTCTGAACAAAAATAATTTTGTTGATAAATTGAAGACTGTATATCTTTCACTTTAGTGTCTGGGAACGCTAGTTTCTAATCTTTGATCTCAGGTCCAAAAGCTAGAGTTCATTTAATATGCCTTATATATTTAAAGAATATTTATTGTTTATCCCAGCTAATTCTCACTTGGGCACCTAGGTACTCTGACAGCACAATCTGACTCAGAGTTCAGCAGACATTACTCTAGTATTAAAAGTGGTACAGTTGGTTTTAGGATCATGTGCATGCTCTGTCTCCTTATACAGAAGTCAAATGAAGGTTATGCTGACCTATAACCAGATGTGGAACATGGCAAAACATGGAGTGGCTTCACTGTGAAGGAGGATATGGCCAGCAGTGCTCTCTGGCTGCTGCTGACACTGGCAGTTTGTTTTCTGGTGTACCATGTCAAGAACACCAGGTGGAAAAAAAAGAAGAAACTTTTAATTCTCGTACCCTACCCTTATTCTCATGCATTTAGGCCATCTGGCACCCATCTTCGCTCATGCTTACTGCTGCAAAGAGACAAGTACATGTGGAAAAGCAAATCTAAAGCCTCAAGAAACATGGTGGAGAGGAACACAAGCTAAAGCCAGATGATACCATCGGCTTGTCCTTCATCTTGTGTTGACTGCAAGACACAAATAACTTTATTTTGTGTGTTCACAATCAAAAAGCTGCCTTGTCCCTGACACAATATGGAAAGGTGTGTGTGCAATTTGGGATGCCTTAGAACATCTCATTTTTGACATACAGGGGACAAAATTTCTTGGGGGAAGTTATAAAAAGAGTTCAATTTACATGTTTCTTTTGTGAAAATTAACAAATCTTACTCTTGATATTTCAGTTAGTTTAGATCCAACCTGGCTGGCTTGTAAACCAAATTTTCAGGTGCTCTCATTTAGTAACACTCCTTTGAGACACATCAGACTCCAAACCTGCTTGCATTTAGCCTGCCAAATGCTGGAGGCTTGCCTGGCTATTGTTCATCCTAGGAAGACACGATTTCTCTTGATCCCTGCAGCAACAGCTCTGATGCCAGCCTGCTCCTATAGAAGAACCTCTGCTCCTCCTTGGACAGCCTCGAGCAACGCTTCAGAGCTGGGCACTTGCTAGGGCGCCTCGAGTGCTCATTTTAAGAATCACAGCTGGCTTGCGTGAAAACTGCTTGCTGTTAGTCAGATCAAAATTACCCTTCATTAAATGCAAGTTAAGTTAAAATGTTGCTGTTAGTCAGATCAAAATCACCCTTCATTAAATGCAAGTTGAAGTGGAATCATGTCTGTTCTGAAGGATACATTCACAGTAGCTGATGCTTATAAAAGAATTCTAAGAAGTGAAGAAAATAAACAATACGATTCTTCCTAGAGCAAGCACAAAACTTAAAGTCTTTCTTTAAGTCTCTTTTCAGGTGACAAGCTGTAGGTACCTTCCCAGCCTTCAAGATCAGGGGTCTCTGTTCCCTGCTTGCTGCTCATTGCAGATAACAATCTTCAGAGCAAACTCTTTCCTGATAAACACACTAACTTTTACAGCTGATCTATAGCTTTTCTCAGAGTCCTCCGAAATGTAAGTATGATTCAATTCCTCTTCCCAAAGTTTATATTCTAGCAAGTGAGTAGTGTTCAAAGTACTGGAAAACTGAGTACTGTTGCTATCTGTACCAAATACCACTAGTGCAGTGCAGGTGCTATAAGCATGAAAGGATCTGTTTGTATTTCCTTGAATGGGTGTGGCGTACAAATCCACCACTGTGACTGAGGTGTATTTTTCTCTGGGTAGCAACATCAATATAAGGAGTTGTTGTTCCTTACAGTTTGTTTCCCCTTCACGGTCCCCTGCTCTCCTGTTCCGACTCCTGCACTGCCCTGTAACTGACCTAAATTCTTATTGATTTTAATCTCAATTTGAATTAACTCAGTACCTGACTTCAAGGCCAAGGGAAACTGTTCAAAATATCTTTGATGCTATCAGATTTTGTGCAAGACTTCAACTTGAGAGCACTAAAATATATTCAAACAATAATTGCAGTCTGGAATATTTTTAGGACAGTGTCAACAACAATGGTGGAATGTGGGAGTTTTCAGAAGTAGTGAGTTCAGTTGATTCATGAGAGATTTATTCTGTTATGAAAACTAGAATGAACTGCTTAGTACATCACAAGTCCACGGGGCTCAATTCCAAGTACCAGCTTTTCAGATCTTTCTGTGATTGAATTTAGGCATGTTAAGGTGAAAAATGCTGATTCTCAGTCAAACTCTATGTGGAAAAAGAAACGTAGCAATTTGAAAGCACAAATACTCTCCAAAAGAAAGTACCAGCAGAGATCAGTTCCACTTCTGAATATATAAACCTTTGTTCTTGGAAGTCCTTGCTCAGTAGTTTCAGAAGAATGAAATATTATGCTGTAATTTTTGGACACTTTATTCTTCTGAAGAGTTAATCTTATCTGAAAAAGCATAAAAGCCAATACAATAAACTGCCTGATGAATGAAATGAATGTGGTACCTGCATCTTTCAAAAGAAATACCTTAGACAAGGATTAAAACGCTTTCCAAAGATACAAATCTAGAGTCATCTCAGTACATCCGGAGCTTGCTGACTATTCAGTCTATCATTATTTCCCACTGATAAGTTGATTTTATTTTTTTTTTAAATAAGTTTTGTTCTAGATACCACAAAAGTTTGCTGTTAACAGACCGTAAATATGGAAAGCATTTAGCCTGTTTCAACATACCCCCTGCTGGAAAGCTGCTGAAACACCAATAGCATTTCATATCAGCAATGGCTGAAATCTGGTGGGGCTTGGTTTTTTCAAGGAAAGTCAGTGCATGTTGTAACTGGAGCCAAATTCCTTGAAATGAACTGCTAGCTGGAAGCTTATAAGCACTGCCTTTGCTGCTGCTGCAACTTGCACCATTGCAGCCATAGAACACGCATAAGGAAACATCTATCACTTGACTTTTTCTAATGAAAAGCCCAAATGACTATAAACAACCAAACAACTATTTCATTAATTCAACCAAGAGAGTCAAATTTGGCACTTGGCAACAGAAAAATGCAACAACTACATTTTTTCATGATGCCTGAAAACTACTGCATTCATAAGAAGTTAAAAGTAGTATGGAAAAAAAAAATCTTTCTTGATGTTGTTATCTTAGTTTCAGTATCTCCTATACAAGTGCATGTGCACATGCTTCTCCGGAAGAGCTCTTAAACTTTGTTCTTATCTCCTCTCCATCAATGTTTGCAGCAGTGGAGGGAGGAGGGGGAGAGACGCCAGTTGGAAATTCCAGGGTGCTTTTCATGGAATTTCCCACCCATCTGGGACTCAGTAGTACACACAGGGGCCTGCAGGGCCTTATGAGAACACCAACAGTAAATCAGCGCCTACCCAGTTCTCATCTCATGCCTATCTTCTCCATGCCCTAGTGATCATCTGCATATTGCAGGCAAAATCCACTTGCCCACTTTCCTAACAGATTCACCCCTCACACATCACCCTTGGGGATGATTATCTATTCTCTACAAACACATAAGTAAATCAATACAAAATCTTATTTTCTTTCCTCCCTTATCCTTACTAACATCTTACCTTCCATTAAAGTTAATTTTCACACAAGTTGGCTAAACCAAATGCCAATATGGGCTCCAGAAGCTGAAAACATGACAGCAATAGTTATGAATCTCTGCAATAAATAGGTCAATGCACACTTTCCCCATGTGTGGGACATAAAAGTTTATTTTCAGAAAAAATGCTATTTCGTTCATGATTTGAAAGGCAGGCCAGGATCTCAGTAGTGTATCCCCAGTCAGTAAGTCACATGACAGACTATGAACCAGTCTTGGAATTGTTGATTGAGCCCCCAGGTCTTCTCTGTTCATCCTATGCTTTGTAAGAGGTGTTTCGTCACCTTGCCTTGCAAGTGTTGAATGTATTCCAAAATAGTTCAAACTCCAAAAGGCTAAATAATGCCCTGGTGTATTCCTAGCACAGTCTCCTGGCCACTGCATGGAGCAATTGAGGACTAGTGAAGAAGCAAGATAAGCAGCATGAAATAGCTGTTAGGTGGAAGAAGGGAAGATTACTGGTTTCATATGGGCTCCATTACTTGCTCCTTCTCCTTAGCAATAGAAATACTGGTGACTAGTTTGAGGATGCTTATTTCCTCCTCTGATTTTGGGGGTTTTTTGGTGTTTTGTTTTGTTTTTAAATGTGGAGAAGGTGCAGAGAAAGGAGAATATACTTACTTTAGTAAAACATTTTTTCTTCCAGATTAGAACATATTATTTAGGCTTCTTCTTCTTTTTTATCTACCATAATTTCCTACCTATTATTGCTTATGCATGTTTTAATAAGTCAGATCTTTGTGCCATATATATGTGTTGACCGCCAGTTCAGGTTGCATTCCTCTCAGCTCCTTTACCCTTTTAGTAAACAGGAATAAAGCTTCATGACTGCAATTCAAGATTGTTCCAGGAAGACAGGAGCTCTGCCTTTTACCAGGAAAGAGCAAGGGAAGCTGTGCTTATCACAAGTGTTTTTAAGGATACACATGACAAGAGTGAAATGTAACAAAGCGATATGGCAAAAAAATAAACATTCACTACTGACTGGAATAATAAAACTGCTTTTCTAAGTGAGATAGGTAAGGTGTTCCAATGAGCAAATTGTTGTATACATAGTTTTATTTTGCTTGTCATGTTTCAGTACTATATAACTTGAACTCTTCATTCTTAATTTTTATGTTAACTTAGGTGCTTGCTTGTGTATGATTTCTTTGAATAAATGGTTTGTTTCAGCCAAAATTAGTTTTCCTTGTAATTTTTTTTCCTTGAAGGTTCACACTTTGTGAAACATTTCTTTATAGATAGGGTGGTCAAGAACTGGAACAGGCTTTCTAGAGAGGTGATTGATGCACCAGATCTGTTAATGTTTAAGAAGGATTTGGACAATGACCTTAACAATGTACTTTACTTTCTGGTCAGCCCTGAAGTGGTCAGGCAGCTGGACTAGATGATTATTGTAGATCCCTTCCAACAGAAATCTTCCCTTCCCTTCCCTGCCCTCCCCTTCCCTATTCCCTTCCCTTCCCTTCCCTTCTTGTTTCCCAGATGGTCACCCTTCCCTTGACACCCAGATGTTACCCTTCCCTTGACAGAGGTACTGTCGCTGGTGGCACCTGAATACCAGGCGGGTGTGTGGGAGCGCTGAGCGAGAATGGCACTGGTACAAATGACTGCAGAACAGGCTTTTACACACTGCTCTCTGCAGTATTTTTGGTGAGCTCAGTTTTGAATGCTCGCTTATTGTGTCTACTACTAGCTAACAGGCAATGACTGAGAATGAATGAAAGCTCAGAGTTTCCAGTAAGTTCAGAAAATAAGTATTGATGGGCAGATTGTAATCATAACATGCAAACAATTGCAAAGCAGCAGGAAACTTTCAGTCCTCTTCAGTGATAAATGTCTGTAGTGCAATCATGTATGGGATCTGTAATTAAGCTTACTTGCATTTTAAAGCTAGAAAGGTAATTTTCTTTCCCGCACAAAAGATAATCATTGCTTCATCTAGAACAACCTCTGCTTCCCTACTTCAGAGCAAGTTCCTGCAACAGAGAAATCAACCTGCCAATTTTAAATAGTCAGGTTTTAATTTGACTCTCTATACACATTGCTTGGATGTAACCATTGCGTATCCATCCAGAGAAAGAAATATGTGAATGTATGTTGAGTTTTAGACACTGGATATTCCCGCATTGACAGTCCAGGATTTATGGGATAAAACTGGCAGCTCTTCTGTGCATTAAGAAGTCAGATCTTCTAATAAAAATCTGATATTAAAATATCAGATTTGCACTTCGTGCAATTTGTTCTTTTTAATTACCCATAGTGATTAAAATCTCATGCTCCAGAGTGTACCTTTTCTGTTCGTCAGATTCCATTTCTTGAGAACAAAGGAGCGATGATTCTCTCCCTTTCCCCTTTCACCTACTGTTTATTGTCTCTTAATTCGTCCTTACTGGTGTTGGCTGTGTCAGCATTGTTAGACCTACCAAAAATATAGTATCGGTTGCCAAGCTGCAACTTGCTCACTATGGGATGCACACCACTATTTGAAAATATATTATCAGAAATAGTGTTATCTGGTGTTTGTTCTAATCTTGAGGCCTCATAATCTCATGTATGAAGTCAGGAATTCCCATGTTATGAGAAATGACAGACAGTCACTCCTCAGTTTCCATCTCATTATTCATGAACTTCCAGACATTTATCAATTTGCCACTCATTCTTCTTTTCTCCAAGTTGCAAAGCACCATTCTCTCCATTTTTCCTTCTTACAGATATTGCTCCCTGTCTCTGTTTGACTTTGCAGCTCTTCTCTCTCTTTTCTATTTTTACCATATCCTTGGAAAATGGGATATAAGGAGGTAGCAGAACTCCAGTACTTCAGATGTGTAAATGCACAGTGGTGTGACATTTCCTGTGTTTTCACATAACAGAGCAGTTGAGGTTGGAAGGCAGCTCTCACATCGATTTAGTCCAATACCCTTGTTCAAGCAGGGACAAATAGAGCTAGTTGCCCAGGACTGCGTATGGTTGGGTTTTTAATATCTCCACAGATGGAGACTCCACAATCTCCTTGGGCAACCTGTGCCAGTGCTCAGACACCCTTACAGTAAAAAGTGCTTTCTTGCATTCAGATATTTTTTTTTTAAAAATATCTGTCCATTTCCTTTTGTCCTGTCAGTGGACATCACTGAGAAGGGTCTGGCTGCCTTCCAGCCTGTCAACCCTCAGTATGCACTGGAGCCCAGAATTATATCTCCCCTGCTTTGCATTTTCTCTTTATGAGTTTCATGAGGTTCGTCTCTGCCCGATCCTCCAATCTGTTGAGGTCCCTCTGAACAACTGCACAACCATTTGGTGTATAAGCCAGTCCTCATAGTTTTTTTATCATCTGCAAATTGGCTGGGAGGGCATTTTGTCCCAGGATCCAGATCAATAATGAAAATGTTAATCTGCATTGGCAATGGTATCGACCCCTGGGGTACACCACTAGTTGTTGGCCTCCAACTGGAATTTGTGCCATGAATCACAGCACCCCAGGCCTGATAGTTCAGCCAGTTTTCAATACACCTCAACTCTTATCTAACCTGTACCTTGTAAACTTGTCTATGAGGACATTGTGGGAGACAATATCAATAACCTTACTAAAGTCAATATATACAGTATCCACTGCTTTCCCCCCATCTACCAAGACAGTTGCCTTGTTGTAGAATGCTATCATGTTGGCTGAGCATGATTTTGTGTATTTACTTGGAAATGGTTTCCAGGATTAGTTGCTCCATTACTTTCCCAGCGACTGAGATGAGGCTGATCAGCCTGTAGTTTCCCAATCCTCTTTCTTTGCCTTTTTGAAGATAGGAGTGATGCTTGCTTCCTTCCACTTCTCAAGAATCTCTCCCATCTGCCAACTCTGCCAACACTCATGGGTGTATCCTGTGAAGCCCAATGGATTTATGTATGTCCAGTTTGTTAAAGTACTCACTAACCTGGTCCTTCTCTGATAAGGGTAAATTCTTTCCTCCAGACTTTCCTTCTGGTCTCAGAAGCCTGCGATTTCTGAAGGCTGATCTTTCTAGTAAAAACTGAAGCAAAGAAGCCATTGAGTATCTTAGCATTTTCTGTGTCATTTGTCACCAAATCCCTTGCTTCATTCTGCAGCAGGCCCATGTTTTCCTTAGTATTCCTTTAAGTAATTCTCTGTCCCTTCTTGTTGCCCTTTACAGCTCTTAATGGACTCAAATCCAGATTGGCCTTGACTTTTATAACCCTGGTTAGACCAAAGAGAAGCTTTATGCTGCTAGGACATCTGTTCTTCTTTCCACTTCTTCAACTCTTGCACACATCCTTGTCATGTCTAAGTTCATCCAGGAGCTCCTTTCTTATGCCTGCAGACCTTCTCCCATCTTGGCTTGTTTTTTTCCCTCCATTGCTTTTCTGCCATTCATAAAGAAGGCTGGGACAGGTCAAGCCATCGTGATATGAGGAAAGACCAACAAGTGGCACTTCTGGCATGATTGTATGAATTTTATGAATGCCAGAGACCCTTGAGCATTAATCCTCTAAGCTTTGTCCATGGGTAGAGGTCCAAAAAGTACAGTAGAAGTCTTTACACATGCACTTTGCAGCATATTACAAAAGGGAATCAGATTATCCTATCAGAATGACGGGCTGTACTGACTCAAGTTGACTAAGCTGATTTGTCATGGAGTGATGGGACTCTCTACTTTCTATAAGTGGGTTGTTCCCTTTATTCCACCCACTCGAAACACACTGAAATCACTTCCTGTTAATGCTAAAAAATTACAAGGGATCATCACTGCAAAAAAAAGAGATAATTTCTGCTATTTTGTGGGGCTTTTTGTGGAGTCTGCTACCAAGGCTATGAGTAAGTGAAAAATAATCAATGGAAGTTACATACAGGCTGGTTTTTGTTTAGATTCTAGAAGAAAGAAGAAATAAACTAAGACAAATTGCTTTGCTGAACTATGTGGTGATCAAAGACTTGTTTTACACTGCTGATGAAATAATAGGAAGGGGAATAAAAAGAGAGGAAGGAAGCTGATGAAAGTCAATAAGGCTACTGATGGTTGCAGCTGGTAAGTGAAGCCACCTCCGAAGGCTGCTGTCATGGGTGGAGAAGGTGGCAGAGGGCCAAGGACTGTTTGTGTGGTTTGATCCATCCAAAGTGCAAAATGAAGTCAAAAGGGCTTCTTTTGATTTATTTGCTTCACTTGCATCATCCTCATTCTCTGAGTATCCTGTTAGCAGTTGTCTCTACTGGCAGTCAAAATCACAAGCATTGGCTGCTAGTTTTCAACTCACCCTCACTCTTTGTTTTTCCTGTTTCTGTGTGAATTTGCAATACTAGGATGAATCTTGCTTTCTCAGGCCAAGCATGACAGAACTGCACTTCCTGTGAGACCTGAAGATGGGGCACACTGTGACAATGTTTTGTCCTTGGCCTCATGGGACCAATGACCCAGAGGATGTGGGCAAGTTAATCAATTACGCTCCTGTAAGCAGGCAGGAAAAGATCTGAGGGAGAAAAGACCCCGTGGTTCACAGGCTGCTTTTCAGTTCATGGACTGGGATCTTGCATATTTGAAAAGAATCAAATCAGGTAATCAGAGTTTGCTTCCAGCAGGCAGAACCTAAGACAAGTGTTTGGGTTAGTGTGTGCTTTCAGGGGGCTAGGTGGGAGGTTCCTAGGCCCTATGTCCCTCAAATGCCAAATCTGATGTTTCTCTCAGCAGCAGAAAAAATAGATAGACAGTTCATTAGGTTTGTGCAAGCAGTTTGTTTGTACTCAGTCATTGTTGTTTTATATTCCCCAGGACCTCAGCCCCAGGCTTGGTTTCAAAAGTAGTAAAAGGAGTAATTTTGTTTGGCTTCAAGAGGCCCTCAGTATTTTAAAAGGAAGTAGAGGTTGGTGGGAGGGACAATTACTTGAGGTATCAAAATACTTGGTAGGTGAAAATGCACTGCATTGTGCAAATTCACTTGAGAATTAGATCTTGGTTTTGATGTAATGTCTCAAAATCAAATTATAAGCCAGAAGGTATTTAGATACCTTTTCTTTGCATGTTTTCTCCCCACACCTTTTTTCCCCAAAGTTCAAGAATGAACTGTGTTAGGAGGTCTGCAGTCCAGTGTGTTTTACCTGTATAATAAGCAGACAGGGACAAATTCGCCTCCACCACACTCTAGTGAAGACAGGACATATGTTCTGGAAGGGAAATGTATTTTTAACTCAAATGGGGACAGGGGGGAATTGCCCTGACCTGGGCAGCAGGAGAATTTTGGCTCTCGGCCTTCATTTGTTTGTCACACTGGCTTCTGCAATGCTGACTGTGGAAACCGTGAGTGATTTCAACTTTCCCTTAGCTATCACCTACAACCTAGCTTAGTATTTCAGTTCTGTGCTGCTTGCTATTTCAATTTCAGGAATTAATGACTCCCTGGAGGAACTTGATCAAAGAAGGGCTAGACATTTAGCAGAGTACTGTATGTGTTTCAGGCTGTCATGCTGGGGTTTCTAAGAGTCACTGGGATTTGAATAGGTCTTCTTGGGACATACCAGTGGAAACCAGTGAAAGCAACCAACCCAAGAAAAAGATCAAAACCAGTACCACACCACCTGGTTGGAGACTTTGATGATATGATAAAGTTGATAAGGGTCTCATCTGACCAACAGTACTGTTGGGTTAAAAAGGACAGTGAACACATTAGGGAAGGCTCTGAGAAGAATGAAAACAAGCTTAAATGGAAATCATGGCAGAACTCCTGGATGTATTCCTAGCCATAATCCAGCTCCATATCTAGTATCACATGCAACAGACAAACTTCCATCCTCCCTACTTGAGAAACTGGAGGCAACAAGACATCTAGGGGAGAGGGTCTCCAGAAGGCCATATGGTGTGTGTGACCAGGCCACTTTGCATGCAGCGTGACCGAGTTGCTCATCTGCCCAAGTATGACCCTGCATGAGAGGAAGGTTCTTATGCTTTTTCTGATGCAAACAGAGAAAAAGCTTGAGACCAGCTAGGAAACACAGATGGGAAATGAAGTCTACTGCTTATATTTTTGCCCGTTATTTTCGTGGAGTGGCTTGTCTTGTGTGATGCTTATTAAGGGGAGAGACTGGATTTGAAGGAAGTTGGTGTACTTGCCTGTTTCACATATTCCTAGAAAAGTAATCAGTAAACCTTTACCACGACATGAAGGGAGCAGACAGCAAGCCCATGGAAGAGAGCACTTTGTCACTCTGGGCTGTCTTCCTGAGCTCTTGCTGCAGAAGTGTGGCAGGCTGGTGCCACACTGACTTTTCAGTTCAGATAAGGACTGTTCTTGTGAAGTGAATCTCACAATCATCATCATGTTTTGCTTCTGGTTTGCGAGTGGGCAGGCCAACTGCATCTCTCTTACCCTCAGGTCACTGAGCATTTAGGGACTGGTGTCTTCATGATATGATGTGGTCACAGCTATGCACAGCTACCTGGTACCTGTTTGAATCAGTGCTATGGGCACCTCTGCTACAGATGTGAAACAATAAAGAAAAATGCAGCCAAGAGTGATAAATATATTCTGAGAAATTAAAAAAAAAAAAAGCATTTTTTTTTTTTTTTAAACAGAATGAAGAAGGTGTGCATTCTGGAATCCTGCACTTCTGATCTGTTTATAGCTAGAGAGATATGTCAATTTTTTTATTTCCTGTAGTCATTTCCTCCAGTTCCCTCCAGACTCTGGTATAAAGTGATCAAACAGTAAAGTCCAGAGATTACAATTACTCATCTCTTCACATTCTGTTGTATCATTACAACCATGAGACTCATCTTTCAAGCATGTTCAATGATCTTCACTCTGGGCAATCTGGTGGCTTCTCAGTCACAGTCCCTTGGTAAGTTCAAATCCACAGATATTTATTTAAGAAATTGACACATTAATTAGTAATATTTCTGTGCATACTTTACCTCATGTTTCAATATTCAACACTTTTTTGGTGAAAAGAATCAAAAACCAGTTGACAGTTTTCTAATTAAAAAACAAGGTAAAACTTGGTAAGCTTATGTCTACTGTCAAAAAGAGGAATACTGAATTCTTTAAGCAGAACTACTTACTAAGTCACAGATTCTACCATAGTATGCTGCATCTGAAAAAGACTAGCCTTCACATTGAACAAAGATGGATAAAACAGATTCCAGGTAAGACTTCAGCATTTAGTACCCTGGAAGAATCAGCAAGATGAGAATATCCAGCAATATCTTATGCTTGAGAAAGCATCAAGTTAAAAATACTATTAAAGAGCAAAATTAATGAAGACATTAAAGACTGGTTATTTGTCTACCTAAATATAAGGCCATCTCTATTTCATGTGTTTTTCTGCAATGCCATTACTTATAGTTTGCCAAAGATAAATGGTTTCTTACAGAAATCAAACACAAAGCCTAACGCCTAGACCACTAATCTAATCTTCACTCTTGCTAATTTATCACAAGTTCCTTGTCCTTAATTTTATAAGGAGAAGGAAATGCTTTAAATTTATGCCCTCATATTATCAACATATAAATCAGCTCTCTGTTCTGTTGTGTGTATGGAAAGTATCGTTTTCAGGCAACGCAGCACCAACTGATTCTCCAGTGCTAGTTGCTCCTGTGAGTGACTGGCCCTCCTGATCGAGAACACAGCTCTTCCTTCTCCTGAAACGGCAATGAACTCTAGCTGTGCTGTACTGGTGAGGTGACTTTGTAGAACAAAAGTTGAAAATTACAGTTGTGGAGTTTCTTTGACACGTAGTGTGGTGATGACTAGCAATGGTTGGTGATCTGAAAAAAGCCACAGTTTGATGGGTTATAAGAATTATGATATAAGGATAGTTCTTTGCTTCAAAATGCCTATAGAAAAACCTCTATCTTTTTATCCCATTCCTTTTCATGAAAGGAAATTTTAAATTCAGTATCTGTTCTGTGCATTCAGTTCAGTAGTCTTGTGCTCAAGGAGATGCACTTTCGCCTACATGTGTTCCTAGTAATGAAATGAAACTATTCTCATAGATAAGTATTATGAAGGGTATCTAAAGAGTGTAGGCTCAGATCTGGGTCTTGCTCTCCAGTGGTTTCTATACAGTGTGCTGCACTATGTGGAAGTTCAACATGTGGTTACTTATCAGGTCTCACCAGTGTAAGGAAATCAAAAGTGTTTTTTCTTCTTTGTTATGTTTCATTGAGGTTGCAACTGTTCCAGTACATGCATGTTCCATTCTCTTATCTTTGCAGATAGACATTTTGCCTCTCCTTTTTCTTTTATTTTTATCTGTTCCATGACATTCAGCCTTTTTACTATGTTCCCCTTCAATAGCATTTTTTCTTAGTAATGAACTTTGAAAAGTAGCTTGGAGGTGGAATGTACTTGCTCATATTCTTGCTCATGGTTGTGTCTGCATAATTTATTACTCAAGGAAATTTCTTGTTTTCCCCTGTAAAAGTAATTTTTCCACACAGCATAGCGGTACTTTCCGCTCTTCTCTGACCTGAGAAGAGCTAGGTGCCCAGCAGTGCCTGTGAGGTTAAAGTATTGTGTGGAGCCCTGCCAGTCCCCTTCTGATTTTACCGAAGATGTAGACTTGGATAATTCTCTCTGAAGGTCATGGTCCAGAGCACTGGTAGGTGTCCTACCACACTCAACGTACTGCATACCTAGCTAGACCAGCAAACCATCCTCAGAGAGGAACTCCTGCACCTCTCAGCCAGGGAACTCCCTCTTCATAATATTTTTGACTTTTCCATCTACTCATTATCATAATATAAAGAAGAATGAAAAATTTATTACTTTGCTCTGTTGCATGCCTCTAGGATCATGAAGAGAAGAATGCTTTAAATAATTCCAATTACTGTGTAAAAGCTGACCTATTAGCTGAGAAAGAGACGTGTTGTTGAAGAAGATTTCATAAAAATTCTGCCATAAAGAAAGGGAGAGAAATGGTCCCCTTTATTCTCTTTCTGTCTTTATCTCTAACTCTTTCTGTTAACAGAAGATAGGAATGATTCTGCCTCCAGAAGTATAGGTACTTTAAAAAAAAATAAAAAAGAAAAAAAAAGAAAAAAGAAAAAGGAAAGTAAACATCTTTTCTGTTAAAGGCAAATGGAACATCATCAGAATGAAATAATGTACGTTAGACAACCTATACAGATCCTCAGAGGATCTGATGTCAGTTTAATCCAATTTTTTAAAACCTCACCTAGGTTTCATGTTGAAATGTGAATTTTACAACATACATATGCTATAATTTGAAAAGATGCATATAAATGTTTACTGAACGTATACATAAAATGCAACACATACCACATTCAAAAAGTCTACAGAACTCATGAAATTGGAAAGCGCAATAGAAAATTGCCCTGACCAGAACTCTAGTAGTACAGTCGTTAATAATAAAAGATCGGTAAAGCCTTTTCTGTCCTATGTAGCTACTCAATTATATTAAGACTGATTTCTTATGAAGTTCTTAAAAACTAGAGCACAGGAAAGAATATGTATATATCACCAGATAGTTTATTACAATTTCTGTTCCATTTCTATTAAATGGTCCTATTTATTTTTAAGTATTTAATAACATATTACCTTCCATTTTAGTACATAAATAACTGCAGTTGCTGGAGTTTATATTTAAATGATAAAATCCCAGAGTTCCAATTTGTAATATGTATGTTTTCTGCAGAAAAAGGATCCGATCCTAGAAAGATTTATATGTGTTATTAAGTTAATGCTCTTTGAGTAATCCTGCTGAAGTCAAGTGGAACACTCAGAGTGTGCAAAGTTAAGTCCATCCATAAATCACTGCAGGACTGGAGCCCAACTGATATTCTCTGCCATCCAAAAAAAAAAAAAAAAAAACCATTTTGCCAAAACTAAGACGTAGTGTGCATCTCCGAATTGCAGCCTCTAGTTAGTAGTATAGAGCTACCACAGGGTAACTGAAAAATAGAGAATAATGAGTGTTGTCCAAGGATCCGAATGAATCGGTGATTTTTGTTGTCTTGCAAACAGGCCAGTCGCATAGTACTGTCTGGTATTTCTTAGTGTCCACTCCTTAGTATGTGTAAATCCTGTGTGCTCCACATGATTTATTTATCATCCATCTCTAGAGCCAACCACATCTCTACTAAACCACTGCAAGCTTGAAGAGACCAAACACCTCATTAAAGGAATTTTATGGGATTCAGGGTTTTGGTCCTGATGTCCTTCTTGCACATTGAAATTGAGGGAAAACATGGCAACCTGAAAAATTATTTCAAGAATTGGTCTCTACGGAGAAGGAAGGATGGGTTCTTACTTTACCAAAATATTTACTATCTTGGTCTTTTATTTCTCTGCTGGCAATGTCAGGGCTATGAGATATGGTCACAGGTTCAAGGAGCTTCCCAAGCACACATCACCTATGTGAAAGACAAATTCAGTCAAAATATTGGCACCACAGTTTTTCTCAGTTACATACAAATAATTGTATGGTGCTCCCTCTCACAATTTACCAGTTCATCAGTGTTATCTGTGTTAATTCCACCAATTTTCCTATAAAAATAGTTAAAAAAAAAAAAAGAAAGAAAGTTATTTATGCTGCCCAGCTCTATGATACTGAACAATCTGACACCATAAATAAATCCAACCCGCATCATTTGCTTAACACTAGAAATCAATGCAAGCAGATCTTTCACAGCCTGGGTCAACTGCTGCAACCTTAAAGCCAGAGAGCAATGGGACAAATGCTGGGTGTTGAGCTCACCCTCCAAATAATGGAAAAATCGCTGCTATGTTTTTCAATGAGGCTGCCCAGGTGCCCAGTTTCAATTGAGGGTTTTGAGCTAGCACTTGTCCTCTGGTAAAGGTCTTGGTACAACCTGGATTAGTTGTCTGCACCAAGACAGGATTCTCAGGTACCCACTCTGTCCTACTGTCAAGACTGCTTGCCTCTCTGCTTAGCACATAGCCTCTTTGAAAAGTTTTCATCAAGTGGAGGAAGATGCGTATGCACAGCTCTCTGCAGAGATGCTAAGCCATCTTCTGAGAATAAACTGAAAAATTTCCTTCATGTTTGACTTAAAAATCAATTCAAAAACATGCCCTACAAACAGCATTTTGCCAGCTGTCAGCTCTTCCTGTTTTTATTTTGTAATTGAAACATGGACTTTAGCAATTCCTTCTCAAAACGAAAATATCTGCAATCAGTATAATTATCAAAAAGTGGAAAATACATATTTTGTCACTTCTAAAGGGAATTGAAAGGATTCATTCTATATCCATAAAAATGATGTCAGGACAGTACAATATTCTCCATTCACTATAATTTATATTCTTTTTTGTAAATTTAATTTTATTTAAAGATGTATAACATGTAATTATACACTTAAATATGCATTAAATATCCATTTAATTATCTTTATAGAAAATTGAAGTCTAGATAGTCATCTGATTTTCAGCTACATTAACTGTAATACTTTTTACTGCACAGCACAACCATGTGAGAATTTAGTCCATAAAAACTAAAATGTTTTAATGTGATTGCAGACCAAAGATCCACTGTTAGGCACTTTGCCATCATGTTTCTCAGTGGCTTTAGTTAAAGACAAGATCGTCACTTAGACCTGCTGAGGGGTCTTACAAAGGGCTTCAGAATTTAGGAAACAAGAGGTAGGTAGTCTCTTGTAACAGAGGCAGAACTAGATGGATACATTCCTTTTTATGATAGTTTTTGAGGTTTTGAAGTTATGGTTTTACTTCAGTGTGTAATAGTACTGACTTCTCTATTCTTCAGAAAAACACATGAGATTTTCAGCTTGAGAAAAGAAGACAGAACAAGCCTGTAGACATTAATTAGCAGTTGGAGGAGTTAGTCACATAGCAGGGACCTGCAGCTACATCTATCTGGTGTTCTCTCGAATTTCTGTCATAGTTGTCTCTTGAATGATTTTGACAGAACAACATGCTACAACACAATTACAACTATGCAATTTATTTTTTTCAATTACAGTAGTAATGGAACGCCTACAAGCAGAGATATAGATATGAAAATAGGCAAAACCGTTACTTCAACCCACATGCCTTTCTCATGTTCTTAGTGTTGATTATGGAGCAAAAGATAGCAACCATGAGAATAGTTAGGTCTGATTCCCACGAACATTCAGGATCTTTGTATGTGATAAAAAGCTCATATGAAATGTTTTAAAAATTTCCCATTCTAAACCCCTTCAAAAGTCCATAGTTCCATAAAATGGCGAGAGCAATCAAAGCTAAAGTTCTCTATTGTTCTGCTAGGCAGGAATATTCCAGCAGAAGTTTTCAGTGTTAAAGACTTCATGTCTGGAGACAGTAATCTGCAGATTTTACCCTGATGTGATTTGTTGCTGATATTCAAGATACATTTTCTGCCTCTTTGTTCATAAAAGTAAATATTATTTCACATCTTATAGAATGAAAAATAAATAATTTGTTCTTCTCGTTGATATAGAATGGTTTTCTAACCCCTCTGCTTTCCTAATTTCTGCAGTTTTCAATGTCAGATTTATCTTCAGGGCTGTGGAATCATGATGAACATGGAATCAAAATGCCTGGGTCCCTAGAAAGAGTTATAACAAGCAGAAGGTCAGGAGGGAAACTAAAATCTGTGTGCAGTCAGGGGACATTACAGTATATTTCTTATCTGTAAGGTAGAATTGATCAGAACTACAATAGACCATATATGCAGTACACCTAGTTGTGCTGATCTGCTCTGGGTTCCTCTGGGTCTTGACCTGATTTTAAGCTGTGGTACCAGTCCCTTGTTTTTTACAGTAAACATTTGACAATTTACACACAGGGTCCATGTGGCATTAATTCCTATATAGTTTTCCTTAGTAGGAAAACCTTAGCAGGTATTATGGGGGAAAGCTGTCCTCAAGGTATAGGCCCTATGCACTGCATACATGACCAGTCTAAGTCTACTGCTGGGCCACTCTCCATCATCTTTGAAAGGTCCTGGAGAAACAGGAGAGGTGCCTGAGGACTGGAGGAAAGCCAATTTAATCTCGGTCTTCAAAAAGAGCAAGAAGGAGGACCCAGGAAACTACAGACCATTCAGCCTCACATCCATCCCTGGAAAGATGATAGAACCATTCCTTCTGGGCATCAGGGCATCATCTGAAAGCATCTGGAGGAAAAGAAAACTATCTGAAGTAGTCAACACAGATTCACCAAGGGGAAATTGTGTCTGATTAACCTGATAGCTTTCTATGATGGTATGACTGGATGGATAGATGAGGGGAGCATGGTGAATGTTGTCTACCTTGACTTCAGCAAGGCTTTTGACAGTCTGTCATAGCATCCTCATTGGTAAGTTTAAGAAGTCTGGATTAGGTGAATTGCATAGTGAATGAACAGTGAGATGGATTGAAAACTGGATGAAAAACAGAGCTCAGAGGGTCATGATCAGTGGCACAGAATCTAGTTGGAGGTCCACAACAAGTGTGTCCCCCAAGGGTCAGTACAGGGTCCAGTGCTCTGCAATATTTTCATCAATGACCTGGATGAAAAGATGGAATGTACCCTCAGGAAGTTTGCTGATGATAAAAAACTGGGAGGGGTGGCTGACACATCAGAAGGCTGTGCCACCATCCAGTGAGACCTGGACAGGCTGGAGAGCTGGGTAGAGAGGAACCTGATGAAATTCAACAAGGGCAAGTGTAGGGTCCTGCACATGGGGAAGAATAACCCCCTGCATCAGTACAGGTTGGGGACTGGCCTGATGGAGAGCAGATCTGAGGAAAAAGACCTGGGAGTCCTGGTGGACAACAGGATGATCATGAACCAGCAATGAACCCTTGTGTCTAAAGGCCGATGGCATCCTGGGGTACATCAGGAAGAGTGTGACCAGCAGGTTGAGGAAGGTTATCCTGCCCCTCTACCTGGTGAGGTTCTGTCCAGAGTAATGAGTCCAGTTCTGGACTCCCTGTTTCAAGAAAGACAGGGAAGTGCTGAAGAGGTTACAGCAGAGGACCACAAAGATTATCAGGTGCCTGGAACATCTCTCTTATGAGGAATGGCTGAGACACTTGGGTCTTTTTAGTTTGGAGAAGGCTGAGTGGGGATCTGATCAACACATAAAAGGTAGGTGTCAAGAGGAATAAGTCAGTCTTTTTTCAGTGGTGCCCAGTGAGAGAAAAAGAGGAAATGGGCACAAACTTGTACATAAGAAGTTCCATCTAAACGTGAGGAGGAACTTGTTTACTTTGAGGGTGGCAGAGCACTGGAAGAGGCTGCCCAGAGAGGTGGTGGAGTCTCCATCTCTGGAGACATTCAAGTTCCTGTGTAACCTGTTCCAGGTAGACCTGCTTTGGCAGGGGGGGTGGACTAGATGATCTCCAGAGGCTCCTTCCAACCCCATATCATTCTGTGATCCTGTGATTCTGTGATTTTGATCCAGAGACCATGGGGTGCTTTCTAGTGTTGCTGTGCATGTTTTCATTTTGTTATTTTGAAATTCTAATTTTACCTCTCTATGTTATTTTACTGTTTCCTTGCATTTTATATATTCTTATGTCTTCTTATTTTATGATCATCTGAGTCTATTGCATACGTATCTTTGAAATACTGATTGCCTACTAATGTCATGGATTGTTTTTCATACTTACTGCTGAAATCATATTCTCTGTCAATGTCCTGGGCAGGTGGGAGAGATGCCATCAACATGACAATAATCAATTTCGATAATGAGAAGATGCAGATCACATGGGCAGCAAGAGAACTATTTCCTGGGGAGAATGTGTCATTTTCTTATACGTGAGTACTGACAATGCCTATTCTTCTCTTCTTAAAGGGTTTACTTTAGGAGGCTAAAATATCTAAGCCCAAGTCTTGTGTGAGCTGTACCTGGAAATGTTTTTAACATTTGTTAATCGTCCAGCATGAAAACGGTTTATGTTCACAAGCTGCTACAGAAGCGTACAAATCAGAAACCCTGCTGAACAGTCAATCACAACAAACATTAAATGAAAGACTTAGATTCGTCCCTTTTTGTCATTGTGCTAAAAGCTAATGTTAATTACAGAACTGAAAGCGTTTTCTCCACATATGTGTGTATATTTTGCCTATTAACTGACGTCATTAATGACTAACAGAAATTTAATGTTTTGGTTAAGGACAGTCATAGTACTTGATCTTCCATTGTCTCTCTGATTGGTATACGTAAAAGAACTTTTAGCAGTATAATCTTGAACAGAGGTTCATGAAAACATCTCTTTGAGCAAGTCATTCTCTTATTAGAAAACAACCACAACAGCATGAAGGAATATTTTAGACTGTGTCAAAACCCAGGGCTGGACAGTCAATGATGTTTGGGTAATATATTCCCTCATACCACTATGAATATTGCTGCTTCAAGAAATTCCATACATGAACTTCCCTTGGTAAGAGCATTTGAAAAAGAAAAAGAAAAAAAAAAAAAAAANNGAAAAAGAAAAAGAAAAAAAAAAAAAACAAAACAAAACAAAACAAAAAAAAACGACCAGTAACAGGAGAAGGAATGAACTTGTTTTAACTGGTAAGAGTTAACCACTTCCATTCACCACTATTATTTCATTTATAGATTTGATGAAGGCAAGAGCAAAGTTTGGAAGCCATGTCCCACCTATGTATTGGATCAAGATTATAATTCTGGATGCCTTTTTAAGACAGAAGGACCCACACTTGCCATCTCTATCAGGACCAGCAATGGAAGTGAAGAGCTTTTTTCTAAAACACTAAAATCTGATTTTTATAGTAAGTACATAAAATCACAACTACTTTGGTAGTTGAGTGGCTTTGCTGCAGTCTGATAGTGTAAAAGAGACATCCTCCTACAAGTAGAGAGACAATATTCCTGTTTTATTAAATCCCTCCTACCCCTAAATACATATTTCATATCTAGTGTGAGATTAGTTTATTAAAATCTTCTGGAACTGCACATAGTTACAGCATTTAAAGTGGAGGGATTTTTTTATGATAAAAATCACATAAAATACAACACAACTTTCTGAAAAAAAAAATATTCCAAATACATTATTAACATTTATTAGTAATGTTTTCTCAAAGTGGATTAAACATAACCTGTCAAGGTATCTAACTTTGAGAATATTTTTCTATCTCATAATTTTTCCAGTATCTGGTAAATTATGGAAATCTGCAGCCTGATCCTCAAATTTTGGCTATTAAACACTCATAGATAGTAAAATAGATTTCAAAAGGGTTAGGTAACAAAGCAGAAGTATCAAGGATCAGATGTAAGTCTTTAAGTTAGGTAGGCAGAATTTTCATAATGCAAAAAGACATCTAGAAAGATTGAGAAAGCAGGGGACACTATTCTCAGCCCTTTATTTCCCGCTGAAGACTAACCAGCTACATAGATCAAGCCATGGTGTCCTCTTCGGACTATGTGAAAGCAATGAGGGGTAGAAGACAGGTAGACACTCAGTGCTTTTTTCAGATGCTGCACCATATCCCATGTAACCTCCAGCAGCTGCACAACTGTGTTTTGTAGGTTTTATGGTACTGAGCTTGTCAGTCCCTTTCCAGTGAAGAAACCTCTTTTGATTGCAGGGAGTGTGCGGAGAGCAGGGCCCTTCCTTAATTACTTGCAATAGGTTCCTGACATGAAATAGTATTTACCTTTGAATGTAGCACTTCGAATGGTGAGCAGTGTCATGGTGTCAAGCTTAATTTTGATGTTTAACAGGGAGGTCAGCTACAAAAGTGCATCCTCCAAGAAGAAAGCCCACTTTCTTCAATTATTACTCAGAGAGCCATTGAGATAAGGAAAAAATAACAATAATTTTAACTGCAACATGCTTCTCTTTAAGAGACTATAGCATAATTTGTTGTTTTTCTTCTTAGTAAAGCCAAGTCGACCAGAAAATGTGACCTTCTTCTGGAAAGCGGACACTGTTACTGTAAGCTGTAAAAAACCAGAGAGACGTGTGAAGTGCTTGATTCTTGAGCTTCAATACAAAAGCAAGTTTGACAAAAACTGGCAAGTGAGTTGACATACCATTTTTTATCAACACTGAAAGGAGCTGGAAGTAGCATTTCCACATCATGTAAAATAGGGTTGTTTGCAAATTGTTCTCTTTTCCTATACCTTCAAATTTATCTGGTAGCAGAAAACAGATTTTTAGGATCGTGGATTCCTGTCGTGCCAGAAGCCACTTACTTTTCAAGTTATATCTGGTTACCATGCAAAGAACTGAGGAAAATCTAATGGAAAGGCCTTATATTCAGAATAGAGGAGTTTTGGAAGACAAAAGTAGGAAGCAGAGCATTTAAGAGAGAAAAAAGAAGAAAAACCCCATGAAATAGAATGAAAGAAAGGAGATGACACAGAATTTTTATTAATTAATAAAAAATAAGTTACTTATTAAGTATTTGTGAGAAACTGAACGTGACCTAACAGTATTTCTGAATATTATTTCATTACTTAAACCTTTCCAGTCACAAATATAACTTGTAATTATTTTGTGTCTTGAACTGTCTTTTCATATTGTAAATATGCAACTGTAACATTGTCTATTTTGTAATGAGTGCGTGACCTTCACTCAATGTCAATGAGGAATGGCTATGAATAGTGAAGAGACAGTCAAGAAACAGAATTCCTTGAAACTCAGAGAAGTTAAAATTCAGTTCTGAGTTTTTAAGTTGGCCTACCCCTCATCCTAATTGTGACCATGACTGTGGCCTTCTAAAGCACTGTCTTGAACACCAGAATTAACAATTATATGCTTCTTTCCCAGTCCAGAACTTCTAAGTGTTGCAGCGTTGGAGATCAAGGCTTTGATCCAAGGAAATGCTATTCTTTTCGGGTCAGACTGAAGAGGCTAGTACCCTACTGCAATGTAGTTACTTACAGCAGTGATTGGGAAGCAGAGACGTTTTGGAGGAATGGCAGATTATTAGGTAACAGCTGTGCTACATTTATGTATTTTCTAAGTATAAATGGGGAAGGAGTGATTGCAAAAGAGGCTGGGAACATGCAGCAAATTAATGTTGCAGTGCTGTGTTCCACTTCCTGTTATCAAAGAAAGTACATTTGGATGTATAATTGTCCACGTTTAACTCCTGTCAACTTTGTTCCTGGTGACCTATAATGCTATTAATTTATCCCATAATCAGCAAAGTTAAGAGTGACCTTATTACAGGTCGTGTTACAGTTGTGTCTAGGATACACCAATGACCTCTATGTGATGAATGGTGGGGCGGGGCGAGGAGTGCGGCAGGGGGAGTAGAGGTGTAGGAGGGTGACATACATGATAGGTGGACATCAAACTTGAACCCTGAGAAAATCCTTGATACCCCATTTTTGGAGGTAGTTTATTTTGAAAGTACATCCAGTCGAACTAAAGGACCAGAGGTTACAGCAGTCTGATGCTTGTATGTGCTGGATTGATCGATGGAGGAAAAGAGATGGAGGAAAAGAGATGAAATGGAAGCAAACTCAGTATCCGCATTGCTTTCTCACCAGACAGACACACTTAACTGAGTGCAATTGACTTTGACTGGATCTTTGATGGAAACAGTATTTCTGCTGGTTGTGCAAATACTAAATAAACAGATTTTCTGTAGTAAAGAAGACTGTACACCATCCCAACACATTTGTATCATATCAGCTAAGCACAAAATGCCACTCACTAGGCTTTATCAGAACTATGAGACACCCAGGTGTCCAGGGTACCCAGATCTGAGTTCTCTAAAATGCAATGGACTATTAGCTCACCTGAAAAAAAAATCTATATACAATCCTGGAGTATAGGTATGTGTAGCCTGTGCACTAGTAGTACCCATAGTGCTGACCTCAGAGAAACCTTTTTCACCACACAAATTGTGAGCCTGCAAACACGTCCTCAGGTGTGGCTGGCAAATCCTCTAAAGAAAATACAAAGGGCAATGTCTCCCTGTGCACCTCTGAGAGGTGAGAAGATAACAGCCTTACCTGGACCATCTGACCAGAGGCTTCCAGCAGGTAATTGCAAGGAAGGAAAACACAGAGGAGACATATTAATGGTTGAGTTGCCCTGGGTGCCCCTGGATCAGTAGTGGCATTGGTACAGCCCCTTCACTGGGGCAAGCACTTCACTTTCGGACCTTAATAAGTTGTTACTGACCCCAAATCTAAAGCCAGAGGAAGCCATGAACAAAGCTGTGCTCAGGAACTTTCATAAATTCTGAATATCTTATTTGGGGATCACAACTTTTCTTGTGACGTTCTGGCAAGCTGAACAAAGCAGGCAGGTTGAACAGGCTGGGCATTTGCTCCTGTACGAATAATCATTTAATTTATATAGCATTTATATGGAGAGCAAGAAGGTCGGTAGTAGTAGGAAGAGTTTTCAGGTGGCATTATAAAATCTTCAGAAAGAACACTGAGAATGTGGAAAAGTGCACAAATGCATTAGTTTTATATATCTGTGTGTTAGACTATATTTACTTATTATATTTACTGGGCTTTGTTTGCTGAGGTAGGGGAGATGTTGGTTTTTTTATTTCATCTTGGGAAATAAGACATTTAGACTGCATGTAAAGTTGTTTTGGTGATTGTAAGTAAATATATGCAATATAGATCTTAGCACAAAGTGTCTGTATCACTGTCAATGCAATAAAATGAAGATGAGAATAAATATTTGATTTATTCATGACACCTCTACTCTTTGCCTGTAAACTCACTCCTTTGTCCTGTACCAGGTCAATTTAGACAAATAAAAGTACAGTTTTCATTTGTTGCAAGGATGGGGAAGGATGGCTTTTCTTTTCAGTTTCAATTGAACAATTGAACTTGTCGTATTTGTTTTTTAAAAAGTCTGTTTTTCTTTTAAAAAAGTTAATGTGATTAGGAATATTTACTGTTAAAGCAAAAAAAAAAAATTCACATACTTTTTTGTGGTTATTCCTAGATTCATGTGATGATGACATTAAATCTCACTCAAACACAGTAATAATTTTGACTTGTTTGCTGGCAGTGCTTCTAATGATGTTTATCCTCTCAATTCTTCTGTGTAAATGGCAGAGGTAAATACAGTTTTATTCGTTACTTCTAAGTAATCATGTAATGAAAATAGAGCTATCATTCACAATAATACTCCTAGCACTCATAATTTTTATCTCACAGATGAAGTCACTATGAAGATGGAGAAGTCAGTAGCTTAATTACTGTTTGAGTAATAAAGCATCCTGGCCTTACAAACACCAAAGACTTTAATTTTCAAAACCAGAATAATTTTGGTAAAAGACAAAGTTTTGGGATAAAATTCTGTCTCTTACACATGATTTCTTCTTATACTTTTCAGAAAATTATTTAAATCCTTAGAAGCCAATTATTTTGGTTATTTCTTCTGAACTGACAATCTTTTGCACAACTTTCACTAGATACAATTTCTGTTTGCAGTAGGCTGAAGTAAGCTTGAGTGCATTCACCTTTAATAAGACTATATCAATATTTGGATTTGCAGCTCAATGACTCTGTTGATATTTAGAATCCACAATTTTAAAACAAAACCAAAAACAAAACACCAAACACTGAATGAAACCCACAAAGGTCCCAAACTTTGGGGTTTTGGTGGAAAAAAAACCCATGCCAAAAAAGCAGTATTTGCAGAGCTGAAAGTATATATGACTCCAATATTTTTAGATTATAAGATGGATTTGTTCTCCTATAATTCTAAGTTTCAAGTTTATGTTTGTGTTTACTAAGTCAGCCAATACAGCTGGCTGTTGCACTATCTTACATGTCTAGGGCAATGTGGCCAGGGAATGTAAAGCTCTGACTACTCTATGGAGCAGAATGGCATTTGCTGACTAGCTGGAAATTTGTATAGGTTTTACTAGGATAGGGTTGGTTGAAAATCCAGCAGAAAAATCATTCTTAGCGTGATAGCATTATCATATTGTTATAGCTGCTTTTTTACTTTAGAGCACATTTAAAAGTAGTCAAGCCTAGAGTTCTGTAAAATATATTCACGGCTACAGAACTGTGCTGAAGTAGATTTTTGTATGAATGAGTACAGTGTAAGAAAACATCCATTTGTATTTTTCTTTCCTCTCTGCAGGCTTCAGAAGTCAGTCATGCCCGCTATACCAGATCCAAAATACATATTTGCTGATCTCTTCAGTGATCATAATGGAAACTTTCAGGTAAACATTCCCTTCCGAGCAAGGCTGTAAACTCTAAAGTGTTGAGAATAATTTGAGAGAAGCTACTGATATTTGCTTTATACAGACATTACCACAAGCACTCTCTGACCCAAGAGAAACACTCTTCCCCTCATGCACATCACCAAGAGGATCCACAGAGCAAACACCAGAGGTCATACAATCAGTCTAGTGCTGTTTTGGCATTGTGAAAAGACACTTGCTATAGAAAGAGAAAATGCTGGAGAAGAACTTAAGGGTGTCCAGATGCACAATATCCAGTGAGATGCCATTGTGTTGTTTGCATCCATTCCTTTACGTGACAGCTGAGGGAGCTTGCTTCAACCTGACCTTGCCCTTGATGCTTGTGAAGTGCTATGAGACTTAGTGCTGAGCCAGTGATGGTACTCATGCCTTTGGAGGGCACCTGTCTTAGCTACAGAGGTACATGTCCACTAAATGTTTAGACTGGCTGTCAAATGGATAGACCACGGTTTTTGTTTTCTTTTGTTTTCTTACTGCTTCTTGAGTCCATGACATCATACATGTGGTGTATTTTTCTGTACTAGTTGGGCTGTCTTTATCTTAATTACTACTAAGTTTCCTCTGAGTGGAGACAGGTCATGTATTTACATTTTCAAACCCAATGAAAAAATCAAAGAGTAGTAATAATGTTTCAGTGACAAATTAGAAACTTTCTATATACAAAATAGCTCTTAAACTGAAACTGAAGAAGAAAGATATAAAGCAAACGAATACTGAAGCTTTAATACGGAAATGTTATGTTTTATAAATCTTCATGTAAACTCAGTCTCAATTTAGATTAAGTCAGGGCTTGGGTTAAAGAGTGCATGAGTCTGTCAAAGAGGGAGGATCAGCTATTTTATACATCCAAAGCTTTCTAAAGGCCCTGATTAAATGCAAGGATGTATTTGTGGAATCCTGCCAGCTTTCCTGCCATCCTGCCTCTCTTCCATCCTGCCATCTTATGTCCAGTTTGTCTATATTGCTTCCATTTCATCTTTATTGTGTCTTAGCCTGGAAAGATGCCATTACTAATGGAAAATCCGTGTCTCTACAGCCAGGTTTGTTTTGTTTGATGTCTCAGTCCCTGCCAACATCATCATTTTCGTTTTCGTAGGAATGGATAGACAAAACTGATCATGCAATGGTACAAACCAAGCTAGAATATGAAGAGACAGAGTGCATCATTGAGGCAGAAAGCCAGCAAGAAGATGAGAAGAATAGTGACAAACAGGGGCCTCCAGAAAAAATCTTCAGTTTTTCAAGAGCAGCTGAAAATAATGACCCCAAAGCAGCTCAGATTGCCTGCCTGATGCCAACATCCAACACTGTAGCCTCTTTTGCTGGCTTTCAGATTTTAATGAATGACGACATGTATGTGATGTTCTAAAATCTACATAATTACATAAAAGGTTTTGAAGAGTTTAGAGGAGCAGCTGAATAAAAAAGTTTGTCATGAATAGACTCACATCAAGAAAGACACTAGGCTGTGTTACCTGGTTTCAGATCTGTTCCTTCCCAGCACATATGACTTCTTGGGCAGACTTAGTGTTTGAAATAACCACCTGATAACAAATAGAGTTAGGATTTGTTGCTCTGATTGGAGTTTGCCTCTAAGACTAAACTGGGCCTCCTTTTCCTGCTATGGACAGGAGAGAACAAGAGCTCCCCCATAATACACGTTTACAGAGCTGAGACTCAGTCCTTGCATTTATGCAGTATGTAGAGCAGTGCAAACTACACTGTTCTTCTTCCTAAATGAAGAGAGACAATAAAGGGATTTTTCTGCTAATGACCTTTGTCTCTAAAAGGCTGGGCCATATACTGCTCATTTTTGCATTGATACGATGCTGCTTTGCAGTCCCTTTTCAAAGTACAAGACTTGCTTTTGTAAGCTGCCTCTCCCATTGTGAAACTTTGTGCTGCGTGGCACACATAAAAGGTATTATAAAGAGAAAGAATAAGCCTCATGTCTAAGAAGAGAAGAGTGAGGATGAACTGAGGAGGAAGAGTATTGAGTCACATTTTATCCTGCAAGTAATGCTGGGTAGGCAGCTTCCTCCAAAAGAGTAGGGCTTCATGGGCCTCCTCTGAGGTCAGGTCCTGAGTATCTTACAGTCTTTGCATGACTAAGCAACATTTTCTAGAAAGCTGAGGTCCATTTTAAACAATATGTTTAACTGTGTTACATTTATTTCAAACTGGTTTTTAATGCAATCAGGAGCTGACCCAAATCAGGACTTCTTATTCATATTGCATAGACCAGCCTCTGATTCTCAAACAATGTTCTAATGTTTTCTAAACATACCATCTCCTAAAATATGTTTAATTTTAAATTAAATATGCAATATACTATGCAATTAGATCTCAGAAATCAAATCTTGACTTTTCTGTGAATTTCTCTGTATCACTTTGGTTATTTGCTATTTGAAAGTAAATTTTGTAAAAAAGTTTAAGTGCTACAAACTTCTATGATATGGGTAAGGTCTTGTAGATATACTGTGATTATATGCTGTATTAGCTTCAGCTATTTACTTGGATATCAGTGAGTCATTAAATGACTTTATCAGATGACTAAGATTTGTCATTCTGTACTTTCATTCTACAGTGTAGCTTGGAAATTGCACATATCAAAAAATTGCAGTGATTAGTGAAATATTTTTAATTTAGTGTTTAAAAAAATTCAATTCCAGATCTCATTGGGAATAGTAAACAATAATATGAATCATTAGATCTCAAGATCTGTTTCTCAGTGACTCAGTTTGCTGTACAAGGCAAAATCCAGAAACTTTCTGGCCAATAACTGGGAAACTTAACTGGACGTTCAGCCACATTCTCCAAGTTTTTCTTGACCATACCTCAGATTTGAATGCTCTTTAACAAGATTAACGTGCTAAGAAACTATTTTCCATAATGTTGAAGATGTTTCTGCCTCTTTCTATCCAAAACAGATGTGTGCAAGTTTTGGGGGGTATTTTGTACACCCTATATTTCTTGATTTTTTTAGTAAACACAACCATGTCAAGTTTCAATAGCACCATAACATAGTGGATTTTAAAATAATGCAAGCTGCATGTAATTTGGCAAGCAGAATCTAGTTCAGGTCTTCTCAGCTGATATAAACAAGCATTATTACATGAGAACCAAAAAAGTTACAGTGGTTTACAACACATAAGAAGCTGTTCCATTAATGATTCAAACAATAAAGTGGGAACTAAATCTTAGAATGTATTGCTTAGTTACTTCATGTTTGAACCATTCATTAATATGGTTACCTACAGTTAGGCAGATACCTTAAGTAAGCCATCTTCTGTTGTGCAAATACTTTTCTGTCTGAATTCAAAAACTTTTTGTATATTTTCATGAAAAGTTACTGGGGGGAAAAAAGAAGAAAGTCATATTAATTGTACTATTAAAGCAGCATTCTTGAACTGAAATGCTATTGTCATTAAGTTCTTAGTGTAAAGTTTAATATCTTGTATTTTATAGACATGAAGGTTCTTTTTGTGTATGTGTACAACCATATTCACATTGGATATAAAAAAAAAAAACAGAAATAAAATAAATAAAACATCTGTATATTGCAAATATTTATTTTAAAAACATCCGCTTATAAAGAAAACAATCCATAGGGAATTGTTGAAATTCAAAACAAAGCATATTTCAAAAAAAAACCCAACCCTTTAATTCCTGGAGAACTCTAGAAAAATGTCTACAAAATGGTGAACAGGAACAGGAAAGTATCAAACAAATCACAACAAGACATATATCAAATTAGCAACACTGATTGCTTGTGGGTTTTGGAGGCACAAGGGAAACCCAAGCATGTCCCTGGGATCTGCTCTCCTGGCACCTGACGTAGCCTGTCTCTGATGCAATGTAGATACTCATAGCCCTCAACCTCAGCAGGCACTGCTTCCCCAGGAAGGATGCCTGGTGCCCATGGCACCCTCTGCCTCAGCTCCTGGCATGAAGAGTTGGGAGCCAGCACTCCTAGGCATACTATGGCTTCAGGATAAACTGCTGCTCAGTGAAGATCAGTTAGACTATGACAAGTTGGACCCAGATTAAATGTGTCTGAAGGGTGGAACAAAATGTCTTTATGAAAATAAGATTGTATACACTCTACACCAAATCTAAGAGGGTTTGGATGGATCTGGCACTTCGAAGAATAGTATGAGCAAGCCAGATAAGTTTGAGAACACAGCTTCAGTTATGCTGTACAACCAGTCACATATCCTGATATCCCTCATATCAGGATTGGTTTCTCAATTATGATGTATTGACTGAGATAATGCCTTTAGCTCATGTAGCAAGGGCATCACTTTGGTCCCAAGCCATTCAGGAGAGAAAGCTACCTCCAAAAGAAACTCTTAACCTTCTAAGACTAGCAAAATTATACATATTGCCTTGCTGTTCAAAAAAAAAAGAGACTTTACATTATAAAAATGAAGCTTTCTTATCCATCTTTTCTTGTTGGCCTAATTCTTGTTTTGCAAGAGAGTGCTGGGCAGCTCTATAGTAAAATTCAAGAGACATGGTTTACCAAAAAGGCCATTTTCCGTCATTCTGTCATCAATTTTCCTCCCTCTCCTCTCCCTCTCCTCTCCCTCTCCTCTCCCTCTCCTCTCNCTCCTCTCCTCTCCTCTCCTCTCCTCTCTTCCCTTCTTGTTTCCCAGATGGTCACACAGCTGTGCAGCCTGTCTCTCAGAGCAGACTTGCAGTGATTCATGCAAGCCTAGCTACAAATGAGCAAATTAAATGGCCAGACAGGAAAAGGCCTGTTCAACTCCCCACAGTGGGAAGAAGGATACACAGCAACTTTCACATTTTCCTTCTTATTTATTCAAAAGTTGTCATGTTCTTCAAAGACACGAGTCCTTCAGATGCTACATCTTGTTCCTAATTATATCCCACGGAAAGGGAGAAACTGTGTATCATATGGTAGTCCAAACTAATTGAACTGTGTTTTCTCAACAGCAGAACAAACAGACTGTATATTTATTCCTCATGCAATTTATGTGCTAGCTATAGCAGCTGAGCCAATTTACATTGATAGATTGAACATCTATGCTGTTTGCTTTGCTTTTGATGTCTGATTTTCAGCGAGAGGAAAAATGGAAGGAAATCACATGGTTGTTTTAAAACAAGTAACAGGACTTAGTGAAGCCAGTCTTGCAACTTCTGCTTTATCTTTTTGCTGTTGTTGCTTGGTTTTACTTCAGATGTTTTTTTATTATGTTAATGTTTTTCAGTTGATTTGGAAATATGTTTTGCACAATTCTCAAATGAATAATTTTGAGCAGAAGAAGGCTGCTTCTTTTGCAATGAACCTACAATTTTCTTACTGTGTATTCATAAAAGCTTTCAAAATCATCCTTGCTTTTTTTTGTGGGGCGTACATTTTTACAGTCACTAATCTCAGCCATGCAAACGTAGTTTATTTTGCCATTTTCCTGAAAACAATGTGAGCTTCAAAGATGAAAATGGAGAGTCATACTCACTGAATGCTTGAAAGACAGGACTAGATACAATCATTCTTTTTTTTTTTTTTTTTTTAAAGCCACAAAGGTCTAAATTTGTCAAACCAAAGGCAAATCATCAGCATTTTCCATAGGAAAAAAATCCATGGCCCTAATTGACCTCCCGTCACTGAATTTCTAAGTAGGTATCTATCACCGACTAATCTAGTGGCCAAAAGAGCAGTATTCAGTAAGAGAAGAAGCGCAATAACAACTCATCCTTTCCTGGAGATTTCTCATAACCCTTATGATAAGTGAGCTGGAATAGTGTCACCTGCAGGGCTTGCCCCTGCTCAGTTTCTTGCTGGCAACTGCTGGCACAAAGTTTTGTAGAAGAAAATAGAAGGTGCATGCTTACTTTGAGCAGTATCTGGTCCCTGCGTGCATCCACGCTTGCTATGTGGCAAGCTTGGGGAGGAACCCAAAACTTGCAACAGGAGAAGCTGCAGCTGTTTCGGGTTCCTCTCTGCTCCTCACCTGGATGTGGAGCAGGCAGAGAGAGAATCCAGATTTCCTTCATGCCCCACAGCCCCACAGGGGATGCTTTATCACTGGCCAGAGAGATCAAGGAGCCTGTGCTTCTTTCCTAGTGAAATAACACCATTTCTTTCTTAAATCAAAATGCTTAGGATTAGTGATTGGATTTGTGTCTAATTACTCTGTGGCTGGAGCTTCTGGTTTCCAAGTCTTAGAGGATGAATGTGAGAAAGAAACAAAATGCACCATTTGTAAAAAAAAAAAAAAATCCTCATATATATGTAGGGAGACTGAAAATATTATCAGAAGAGGGACCACAGGAATAAGTTTACCCTTCTGAATTATATAATATTATAATTATACAGAACAGAAGAGGAACAAATATTCTTTTATGGCTTTATTTTGCTTTCTTCCTTTCTGTTTTCCTTGTATCATATATCCAAGGATCACTATATTTTTATAAATGTTTTCCTGTTCTATATTTCTCTGCAAAAGGCTTCTGCTAAAAAGTAGCTTCTATCACTGTGTTCTTGGAAGGTTATTAAAGGGAAGAATATAATTGATTTCAGCTTTTTAATAAGAGAACAATAGGAGTTGATAAATTGTAGGCAATACATATTGTAAGGTCGAGATACAGAGTGACCTATATCCTAACATTAGCTCTTTGCACTGCTAGGTAATTATATAAATAAGAGTAAAAGTTTCAGCACAGTATCCGTAAAGGATGCAGAAGCTTAATACCCATAGAAGTGTCCCTAGTATACCTCTTAACTGGGGAAGAGATGAAAGTCACCAAGAGTAAGATGGAGACACACGTTATCTATGCTGCTGTATTTCAGCACAAACAGCTCTGCTTTGTACAGGGACTCTAGTGTGATTAGATCCAGGGGAAAATGATCAGAGTTAGAGTTGGAAGGGACCTTAAAGATCATCTAGTTCTAAACCTCCTGCCTGCCAGGGGCAGCAACACCTTCCAGACCAGGTTGCTCAAAGCTCCATCCAACTTTTACATGTCCTGTGAGTCCTGTAACTGCCAAGCTATGAGGTTAGGCAGAGAGGATGAGGGAAGAGTCACTGCAGTCACTGCCCTCATTGGTAATGGTCACTTACCTCACTGGTAAAACAAAGGGAAATTTTCGATTTTGCGTGTGCAAGGAAGCCTAAACTTCAAAGCTATGTTCGGTCAATGACAATAGTAAATAAGGTTTTTTACCTGGAATTCTTAAAGGGTGAGTTTTCAAATAATAAGTGTATCGCCACTTAAATGAGTTCATAGAGGCAGTGGGACACCAATGCAATTTATGAGGTCACACACATGGATATCCAAGCAATCAGACAGCAGGATCAGGCACACTGGTCTGCAAGGCAAAAAACTACATTTGCAGAGCATTAAATTGTCATAATCCAGGTGGAACTAATAGATACAGACAAAGGTCTGTCTCTAATTTATGGTAAATCTTGCCATGAACAATGGTGTTACCACTAGAATATGGACTTGTTTGAGGAAGTCTCTTATTAGGCAGTGAAGACTTTCATCTTCATTTCCATCCAAAAGATTCTTCATCCAGAAGCTATGACACTGAAGCAAGCTTACAGTGGACCTATTAATACCTGCTTAATCTTTGAGTATCTTACTTTTGTGTATTGAACTTGCCCAGGGCTTTTTAGACAATAAAAAAGGAGAGAACGCCCTGAACAGCCTGGCTTCAGTTTTAGATATAAGTCACTAGAAAGGCACAATACAGCAAAGCCACTGGAAACAGATGTTTTTGTTTCCTATCATATTCTGCAGATGTTGTCTATAAAAAACCTAAAGCTGATTTGGGGGGCTTCTTGTGCAATTTTTCCCCCATTCATTCCAAATTATTTGAACTTCAGTACAAAGAGCAGGAGTAAACAAAGGGTCTAGCAGATGGTTGAGAGAGTAGTTATCATTTATGGTATCTCAATGCGTGCAAATGTCTCATGTCTCTTGCAAGCTATTTTGCAGAAGGTGCTAGATCACAATCAGCAACACAAAGGATTTGAACACCCAGGTACTGGAGAAGATCTCCACATCAGAAAAATCTCAGTGGGTTACCACCACCCGGACTAAACAGGTAGCACAGCTAATATGGTACAGATTAAAAACAAGAGGTAAATTAGGCAATCAGAAGAGAGTTTGTACTTCCTCTTCATTCCGATTAAACCTGCAACTGTGAAGTTATTTCACATCTTGGGTTGAAATCCGTCAAAATCAGACTTGTTTTCAAAGTCTGCATCCTGGCTGAGGTGCTGCTTCTGCTGCCATGGGATTCAGTGAGAGAACTGTCCTCGGCAGTGAATTCAAGTGAATGGGGAGAAAGTGGGAGCATCTAGGTATCATGGCTTTAAACGACAAAGCTCAGGCAACTGAATGATGCATTTCAACAGTATGATTTTACCCCAAATGCTATATATCAGACTTTTACAGCACCATTTGGTTTGAGGCGAAAATGTCTTTAAAGAAACCAAGGAAAAAAAATTTGCAACATACCCATAAAGCTACCTCAGCATGAACTGGCTCTGTTGTATGTCAAGGTGGAATTTGGCAGCGTTTCCCCATATTCTGCTGGGCAGTTGGCAGAATGTGATATCTGTTGAAGGCTGAAAGAAAATCCAGTTGGTGTTTGTTCTGTTGCAAGATATTTTGATGTGGCTCTTTGAAGCTGAGAAACCAAAGGAGTTGAAAGACAGAGAAGTTACGCAACCTTTTGTTCCAGTGCTGCTTATGTAGCTACATGGAAATTCATAGAAAAATTAAATGACTCTTTCAAGAAAAAGAAGAGCAATCTGATTGGAAGGACACTTTTGAAAATGATGACAAGAAGTCTTGCTTATACAGACCTCTATGGGATTTTGTACTGCAAGTACACTAACTGTACCACAGAGTCAGAAAATTTGTTACCAGTGCAATATAGACATAGAATCATAGAATCACAGAATCATTTAGGTTGGAAGACACCCTTGGGATCATCAAGTGCAACCATCTGCCCTACTCTACAAAGTCCTCCCCTACACCATATCTCCCAACACCGCATCTCAACGACTCTTAAATCATCCATTAGTTGTTAAAATTTAAATTTTATTCCAGACTTTCAGATGTTGTTAAAGAAAGACACTTATCATTCCTAGATTCCTGGATTTTGAGTATTTCCAAGGATGGAGACTCCACAACCTTCCTGAGTAACCTCTTCCCATGTTTGACCATTCTTACGGTAAAAAGTGCTTTCTTATGTTTCAATTTAATTTAATCTCTTTGGATTTGTGCCCATTGCCTCTTGTCCTTGTACCACTGAGCAGACCCCGGCTCCATCTTCTTTCCTGTCCCCATCAGGTATTTATACGTATGGAAAAGATTCCTCCTGGCCCTTCTCCTGTCCATGCTGAACAGTTCCAGCTCTCGCAGCCTTTTCTTGCATGAAAGGTGCTCCATTTCCTTAATCATCCTGGTGGCCCTGCTCTAGGCTTGCTGCAGTATGGCCATGTGTTTCTAGTACTGGGGACCCTAGAACTGGACCCATCACTCGAGAAGTGTCTCACCAGTGGTGAGCAGAAGGGAAGGATCATCTACCTCTACATACTAGCAAAGCTCTGCCTAATGCAGCCCAGGATGTCACCGGCCACCTTTGTTGCAATGGTGCACTGCTGGGTCACAGACAATTTCTTGTCTACTAGCTTTGCCTTCCCTGCCAAGCTGCTTTCCAGCTGGTCAGCCCCAACTATATGCTGCCACTTGGGGTTGTTATTTCCTAGATGAAGGACTTGCTCTTTGCTGAACTTCATGAAGTTCCTGTTTCTCCAGCCTTTCAAGATCACTGTCTAAAGATAAGCAAATGATTTTGCACAGATAACACTTCTGTGTAAATGCAAAATGTGTAATTGTTCCACTCTTTTGACCGGCACCAGTGTAAAAAAGTACATTGTGGAGAGTCGTAAATGATAACACTCATTTCTATAACGATAGTGTAATACATTATTGTTTATCATGTTTATTAAGGTAGTATTTAAGAGAAAGCAGAGTGTGGGACACTGTTGTACTGGAAGTCACACAAATGGTGCACCAAATTCTAGACAGCATCTGCAGAAAGCAAAAAGCTGAACTGAAAAAGAAGCAGAGAGGTACGTGGGCGAGTAAGGGATAGCGCACACGTTGTAGTAAACTTAGCTCTCAAACACTAGAAAACAAACCTTTTTGATGTCTTGATGTGATTTTACTCTCAGAGCTCTAAAAGAAGCAGGAGTTGAAGATGGAATACAAATGCTCTGACGCCATTCACACATTCTGTCAGCATTTATATAGACGTTTGCAGCTCGGTCTTTGAAGAGAAGGAAGAAACTTTGCAAACAAAGTCAGCCTGAAGGGCAAAATGATTTAGCAGATCTAATAAAAATATATCCTCTAAGATACAGATAAGCTATTGGACCACACACCAATGTAGAAAGCATCTTAGTAGTATCAGATGTATTTCTGTCCTTAAAGTACTCTGACAATACCATCAGCCGCCTCCGGGTATTTTGGAAAAAAAAATCATTATCACAATGTCCTATGTTATTTCGCATAGAAGTTCAGCTTATTGCTTCAGTACATTAACTTTTTAAGTGCAAGAAGCCTTAAGGGGTCTTATAGACTAGATAACATGAGTGTGCACATCATACCAAGGAGGGCTATAAAAAGTGCTAGACAGCTAAAGATAAAGAATAGGCTTGCTGGACTGAAGAATTGACACTGCAAGTTCCAAAGTTTGATGAAGATTAAAAGAGATAGTTTGATTTCTGTAGCTTTCCAGTGAAGGTGTCCACTATAAATTGCTAAAAATATCAGTTTAGTAATGAACATGCACATCATATATTCTCAAAATACAATATTGCTTTCTCTCTGTTTACATGAGAATAGCTTGAAGTAGACTGCATTTCTTCCACCAAACCCAACCTGAAAAATCACTCAGGGTGCTTTCCCTCAGAACATTCTTCAAACAAGTGGTTGTCCCTGATGCAACAATCCCATCAAGTGCCATGAAATCTTCGGGGAGAAAACTTTACACTGCTTATGTTTACAGTCCAGCAGAACATGTACACAAGAGTGCTTTCAGTTTCTGTCTGGCTTAATATCATACACAAGAGATATAATCATGTGAAAGAAGGTTTCAAGCACAAAAACATCACAATGCCTTCTCTAGACAAATACTGAAAAAATAAGGCCAAAACAATCTTTCAGGTGTTTACAAAAAAAAGAGAAAATGAGTTCTCTGTTTGTCTAGTGTAACTTCTATCTTTCTCAAAAACTAAGAACTGTGCGTGCTATTACTTCCCTATATTGTATTCCAAGAGAACATTTTTAGCTTCTGGACCCCTAGTACTTATCTTCTTTTTCAAAGTCTACAGTAAAAATGCCTCACTGATATCATCATAGTATCTGGAAACAGAATTGTTAGCTTAAGAAATTGAAAAAATTCACATTGCCTATTCTAAATTTACATTAAAGCATGAGGTGTAACAGAGTACCCTTTCAGCTTACTTGGAAGATTTTTCACCCATCTATGAAAAGCATGTATTAGTCAACAGAATAGGCTAACAAATTTATTTGTTTGATTCAGTATGATAATTCCTATATTCTTTTTTGTCTTTAAACACTGGAGGCTGAAGGTAGTTTTTCATACACTGTGGTGAGACCTATGGCTCAAATACCCCAATGGACATCTATCAGTCTCTCAGGACCTCAAGCATGAGCAACAAGCTTTCTTGCTCATTAGAAGCTGCTATCATTTGAACACAAGTATGAAAAACCTGATTGAGGAAAACTACATAAAGATTCCCTGTGATTCTCTTACTCAGACTGGTGAGCTCATACATAACTCAGGGAAAGAGAGGCAGCTTCCTGAATAAGTAGTGGCAAAAGGTAGCAATTGCTGCTTGAATTAGACCCTGCTGATTCCTCCCCAAAGAGTTTAGGGACTGGGCAAATACAGCAAACTTTCTGCTGAGCTGATACTGTAACTTTTAGCTGCAGAGAGAGTGCAGCTGTCATAGCCTCCCTCCACTAATTTAAGGATTAGGGATGCCTCTGTAAAGTAGGCTTTGTCTCAGAAACCCTTTGAAGAGTGCTGCTGGGTGGGTGGTGGTCAAAGCAGGTGTGCTTCTTACCATCAGATGTGGCCAGCTCTACTGCAGATGTTACCTCTGAGCTGGTCACCCTCCACCCCCTTCATAGTCATAGAAAAAACCAGCACTGTTATGGAACAACTAACGTAATCCTAATGAAAACATATAAAGTACATCAGGTGAATTACACTGCAGAGTTCTCCCTTTCTCTGTTGATGTTAGCATAGGTTCAGGACAATTAAACCAGTGTGAGCATGCATTCTGTAACCATTTAAACAGAGTTAGAATGATTGTTACTTGAGGTCCATTTTTATATAGTATAATTACTCAGTGCCCTCTGTGTGTTTTAGAGGACACACACACCTCCAGAATAAGGCGACAAAATAAATGACAGATAAAGTAATTTTCTTCTTAATGCCAGGTGAGCAGTGATGGTCAGATTGAGCACCAGGTTGCAGGTATCTAAACACAAGTATCTGAATGAGGGGTCTGGACTTAATTGTACACACATAGTTATCTGGCATCTGAGATGCCTATAGTGTTATCCCTGGTCTTCAGTTGTCACACCAGACTTCACAGTTCTTCAGCAGGGAGGAAATAATCTACCTAATGATAGATGTCAGAAACAGCCCATGAGCTGAAGTAGGATGGCTCTTTGATTAGTAATTTGGCCCTTCATGTCTAATAATGATGTCCTAGACGAAGACTGTGGCATCCTTAATAGTCCATCCAAAAGCAAATTGGTATGAAAACATGGCATTTAGTTTGCTGACCTGACCAAGTGTTAGTTGTCTCACACTCACTCAAGGAAATCATCCAATGTCTTCCTATGGAAAGCAACAGGTATCTCTAGAGAGCAGTTCACCTGGTCTGAGGTATCTAAGCCAGTCTGGATAACTTCTAGGGGTTTCTGGTTTTCTCCACTGATTAAAGAGCTAAGACAGCCAGCTCAAATTGGTCGACTAACTTTTATATGGGTGAGTTTGAAAGAGATCAATCCTACCTGAATGTCCAAGAATGCAGTTGTCACTTTGGTTATTGTGTTTTGCTTTTTATACAGGAGGAACTAGAGCCCTACACAATCACATTACATAAATATTGAAAATGGTCCCATATAAGCTAAAAGGTTATCAGGGGCTTTAAAAAATATGTACAATGAATCATAGAATCATTCAATGGTTTGGGTTGGAAGGGATCTTAAATATCATTGAGTTTCAATCCCCTGCAATGGTCAGGGACAAGTCAATAGCTATTGCACATATCATTCAAAAAAGAGATTCTTGTATAAAACAGGTACTCATTAAAGAGCCCTTCAAAACATGTCTACTTTTTTAGGCAAGACAGTAGAGAAAGCATATGGATATGTCAAATTTCCCCAGGTCTGTCATCAGGTTCATCCATTAGAACCACAACTTCTTCCCAGCAGTCACATGAAGGAAGTTCTTAAGTAATCATTCACACATAGTGTATGTTTTGCCTCAGTTCCGTCTTCAAAGCATCCCCTGGTGGTCCATTTTAGGTATGAGACAGTCTTTATCTCCTCCCCCACAAGAAAGCCAGTCCTGAATGTCATTAATAACTTCCATGTGAACGTGGAATCTGCCCAAGGGAGGTACTAGCAGAAATCTAAAACAAGCTTTGATGTTCCAATAAGATAATATGAGACCACACGGACAATTGCCCCTATGAAATATTAAATGCAGATTCTTTTGATCTGAAGAAATAAGATACTATTATAATTTAATTCAATTCTCTGAAAGATGAAAATAAATAATAGTAAATGAAAACATACCAAATATGAATATTTTTAATGTGGGTAGAAACATTCTACATTATTTTTACTTGTATTCTTTTCAAGCAGGACTTCTCTGGTCTGGGTCATTCAAAATACTTTTATCTGAATAATTTATTCTTTCAAATCTTTTATAAACATTCAAAATTTTTTAAAAGCTGAATATGTACATTTATGAGTCTGTCTCCATATTTGGCCATCTAAAACTACATCTGTGATATCAGAGATGGAATAATTTTCAAGCTTATTAAAAAGGTTGCTGGCCAAAAATAAAATCAATAAGTCTATAAAAAGTTCAATGTAACTTTTGTGACAGATCTCACTCTAACAGAAGTACTTCCTAGTTATAAATGACATATTCATAGGTTGATTATATGACTTCACTTACTCTATCATGTTACTGTCACAGAAGAACCAACACAGTTTATTACGATAAGGACATGGAGCATTTTGCCAAACCCAGTTTTAAACATAGGAATCAAGAACATGCCATCAATGGACAGGTCTTCACTGAGTACTTATTTAAGGAAAAATCTGCCATTGATGTTATTTCATGGTTTGGGGAAACTATACAAAATATGATTTAATTTTTTTTTTTTTTTACTTTCTAATGGAGCTCTGCTAAAGTTTAGAGTGGGTTTATAGGGCAGATAATATGCAACAGATATGATGTTAGCTAAAATTCACATCACTACACAATTTAAAACTCACTAGCTATTTATAGCTTGGCAAACTGCAACTATAGAGATGAAAAAAACCATGCCATGGGTCTGCTGAAGGAAGGCTTTTTTTCTGTTATGCCTTTTGTTTTTAAGTTTTTGTGCTGTTCAGCATAAATGTTGTAGTTTTTTCTGAGTATGATGCTACATAAAGAATTCTTTAGATCACATTACAAACAAAAGAAGAAAATAGAAAATTGTGCCTTGGAAATGTTCTGGCTCCTCCAAAATTTGATATAAAGATCATATTAATGTAAGGACTGTGCCCTGTATTGTGTAGATTTGTCCAAATATGGTCGTTATAAACTTGTGACACATCATACACCTCCTACCTCTCTGAAACCTCACACACACTTTGTAAAGTCTTGAGAGTCACTCAACTAAATGGGATGCTGCTTGACCATGTTTCTGCCATTCTTTGGGCAGTTCCATCCCAAGCACAGCAAAGCATGGCGTGCAAGAACTGGTGAGGAATCCACAAGCACCCACTCTGAGCCCACACCACATTCTTCTGTCCCTACAGTTTGTCACAGGAGAGCTGCACTTGGAAGTGGAGTAAGAAATGAGAAAGGGGGTAGAAGTTGAAAGAGATGTGGTAAAAAAGAAGGTGTCAGGAGCTGAACAGAGCTGAGAGATGGAAAATCCATCCCTGAGAGACGGCAAATCCATCCCTGAGAGACGGAAAATCATTAAGGAGGCGCATTAACAGCAGATAATAAAGAAGTGGTGAGGCAAGACACCAGAGGGAAAAAAAATTAAGAAAGGAAGATCTGGAGACAGGAAGGAGCAGGAACACAGAATATATTGCACTCATCATGATGTATTTCCCTTAGGACCTGGACAGAGGAAAGCTGGGTACAGCTATATCCAGCAAAGGAATGATGAAGCTACTACATAGCTGTCCTGTGACCAAGAACATATAGTACATATATATATGACAAGAGGGAAATAAGAGTGCCACAGCTTTACTACTGTTCTTCCAATACATCCACACCCCATAACAATTCCACCTGTGTAAACCCACTAGCTTTGGAATCTCAATTTTTTTGGCTTTGTTATGAGGCTCTGAAGTCACTGGTCAAATGTGTTCTTTCACCCTCCTCTAGTGGGATGTCCACACATCAAGAGTTTGCTCCCTGTTCCAGTTTTCACTGTACTTTGAATAACGAAAGGCTGCTCTGCACACCTGTCAACCCCAGTTCTGCTTGAGTGACTTTGCTTGTGTGGGGACACATGCATACATGGGTGCTGTTCAGTTTTTTTTCCCCACGTCCTCTGTCTTCAAATTAATTAGTTCTAAGCCACAAGGCAACATTGAAAGAATCTTGAAACTGCAAAAATGCCTGATAATCCAACATTAGAAAATGTCCAAATACAGTTAAGTTTAATTCATCACTGTATGAATATGTGTTATGCCTGAGGATTGGAATGAAAGATCATAAGACTCCCACTTCATTAAAAGCATAGGATGAACAGTGCTTAGGAGTGAATCAGTTTTGTGTCATGAGTGAAGATCACTTGATGCTTTGGAGATGGGCACTGTATGAGGCAGGTGAACAAAAACGGTTGTGATAAAAGTCACTGAACATTCCTGGAAAACCAGATTCCAACCTGTTTTTGTCAGAGATTTTCTATGAAAACCATAACAATTCTCTGTTCTCACATTTGGATATACAACTTGTGATCCTGCAATCTTTTTTGAAGAATTGCCAAGCTTTTGCAGCAGTCACTAAGATAAATAGGAGCACTACTCTGAGCATGCATACTGCTATATATGCTGAAAAATCAGACCTCAGGCATCTCAAATTACCACCCCAAATTAGCTGGTACTTTTGACAATTCTGTAAAATAGGGAGAATGATACCACAGGGACATTATGAAGATAAATTCATTAATTTCTGTTAATAAGTAGGATACTATGAAAAAAAAGCACCAGGGACAAGCCCATTAGGAAATGAATAATTACGTATTCAGTGCAAGGTTTGGATGGTGTGCAGCAAATTAGGCATGGGAACATATATTAAATGATGAGAAGAAAAAGAAATACTGCATGGCTTCTCATTTCATGAGCACAGTCTGCCTTGTGCACGGAATGAGGCAGGGGTCCTGCGGGTAGACATGACTGTGTAATTAAAGACTGCATCATAATGCCTGTGCACAGGCCACTGTAATTCTCTTATTTCTCTCATTGCATCACGATTTTGTAACCATAACATTTCTTTACTGACTATATTGTAGCGAGCTGTCAGACTACCCAAAATTTCTGACTGAAGGGGTGTGAATGCCTGGGCAGCAGCCAATGAGAAAAGGTTTAGCAAAATTCAAAGTGGCTGAAAGAACAAACTTCCAGGGAAAGGTAGTAGACATTTGTAATTGTGTTACTGTCAGTGCCACCTGATTGTTATGAAACATCACAGCAGCTTTGAGATATGTTGTATCAGGAATATCAGGTGAATCTGAGGTCTTCCCAGTAAATGTGGCTGTTCTGTCACGATCTCAGTAGTTGATTGCTTTGCCAAGCTACCTTATGAATACATGTCTCTGCTAGGTTAACTGTTTTTCAAAACCTCCCACAAAAATTGGTTCAAGGTTCACTATAATTAGTACAAAAGAAGTTAAAATAGGCTTCACTGCAGATAGTATCAGTTGGCACAGATCTGCTGAACCTCAAGGGCTGAAGGAAGTCGTCAGCTGTTCCAGCAACGTCTGGGTGGCATCTGGATATTTACTTTCACTACAGTTGGAAGAGAAATTACTAGGGTCAGCAGGTCACTTTACCTTCTTCTGAATAAGGGCTAGATTAGGTTGCCAGACACCCTATAATATTCCTCATCTGAATAAAAATTTCAGGTAGAAGAGATTGTACAAGAAAGTAATTGTACACTGGATTCACAGTAGATTTTCAGCCCTAAATGCTGTGGACAAATGGTTTGATTCTTCTTTTCTGTCATTTTTCCACTGTCAATCTGCATAATACTCTTTCCAAAATGCAGTGGGGACAAATTTGCTAATATGACTAAGTATCTAAGCATGAAGTAGTCACGTCCTGGGTGTAACAAGAAACAAGAGAGTGAAGCTGATTAAATCTTCTTACAGTCCTCCTTGAGGTCTATGCACACCCTTAGGTGCCTGAAGCAATAGGGAAATTCAGTTGTTAAAATGTTCCTCATATGTATGTTCTTCTGGAATTGTTTGTACCTGAATTTCTCATGGTGTGAAAATGCAACTGATTTCTCTGCTAACCTAATATAGTCCTTTCTAGAAAAATTATTTAGCATGAGTTCTGTTTTGTTCTTGGGAGGAAATTAATATCCTTTTGTCTACAAAGGTATGTGTGTATGACTGTACTTTTGAATATATGTGTGTGTATACACACTATATATAAAAAGCTTAATTTCATCTAGTAACTTATTGGTTAGTCATCAAGTTTAATAAGGATCATACAGTCCATGCTGAAGAACTGCCTTTATTACTTTGCGTATTAATAGCCAAGTTAAGTACCTCTGGCAGTTTGGATGGCATTAGATTTCATCAAAATAAATTCAAGAGTATCTAAGCCTGACAAAGGCCAGTGTTAGCTGATATGTGGAAATGTTGCAACGTGGAATGACAGACATGATGATTTTCCAACATAAAATGAACATTTTTTTATTGAGCTTCCTGATTAAGCAAGTTAGCACCAACACAAATTGCCAAGTAGTATGCAGGGGAGCACTTTGGTTTGAATTTAAGTTTATTTTGTTATTGCTTTATATTTGCTAAAATAGGGACTTCTGCTTTATATAAGGTTTCACCCTGTAAAAAAGCCAATTTAACAACTATCAGCTGGGTGGCATGCTTCCCTTGAATGATCTCAATTTCTAATGCGACATGGTGTATGTGATTATTTTCCTCCTTGTCAGGAGGCTGTATAGTGACGGTCATTGGTGCTTAGTCATAAAATTCTAATTCAACAAACAGCAAGTAAGACAAAACTTTTGCTGTGTGTACAAGGCCACATAATTAACTGAACTGCATTTAACATAACCAAATCACAGGAACAGGCTAAACCCAACGGTTGTGATGGATGATGTGACAAAAGAATCTAACTAAATAAGGGGTCTGTTCAGGAAAAAATAGGCTCCAGTGCTATTAATGTTTATTAGGCTCGGATTGGCATCTCCAATCTCAGTAAAAAACACTTGTGGAGGATGGAAGGAGGATGAAATCGGGTTCTATTACTTTAGGGTGAAGGAAATTGAGTTAGCAATACTAATGGATATAGTTGTCAGCATGGGAACCTGAATTTGATGGGGGAAGAGTGAGAAGATGTGTGAGACCCTGCCATATGTACAAACATGGTCAGTTACATTGCCTCTGGGATAAAGACCACTGCAAGCTTTCCATTGCTGCCCATGGGAACAAATCAGAGATGCTCTAAAACACCTCCTGAGGCCCCCTGGGCACATGTAACATCACAGGGAGGATGGTGGAGTATGAAAAAATGATGAGTGACCAAATAGTATCCATCATGTGTGCATGAAGCCAATGTTGCCTTGTAGCCTCTCCTGCCCTTGCTCATGTAGCACTTGGTGTGTTAGACCAGCTTTCGGAAAGGACCGCTGGAGGTGAGATGTACCACCTAGAACAGATACAGTGGTACACGCTGCAGAGGAGAAATGGGTCATTAAAGTCCCAGTAGTCAAGCAGAAGCTTAACATTCCTGCATCAGCCCCTCTAACTGTTCAAACTGGGTCTTCTGAATCTCTGTTTCAGTGTTACCATTTTCTATCAAATTTGACAACACTTGAAGCTTGGTCACTTACTACCTTTGTTCTAGAGTGGGTTTCTCAGTGCTCTGAGCATTGTGGTGTTGCTTTGAGATATTTTTCTTTATTTCCTGCAAGAACTGTCTCGTGATTTTTTTTGCAACTTTGAACACCGATAGTCGTCAAGCATTGCATTTATGCTTAAATAGATGCAGCAGAGGCAGTTTTAATGTCTTCTGTGTATTTCTGAAGAGGGAAGAGAGAGGTAAATAATTCCTTGATAGGGCACTAATGAAGTTGAAATTTCAGCAATTGTATTCTAATATTGAAATGTTAATAATGAATGTATTTTTCTTGCCAGTAGACAATTACCAAAAAAAGAAGGCTATATTACAGAGGAAATCATTGGTGACAAGTTTTCTGAAGTTCAAATCATCTCCACTGTCTAGGGAAACTTCATATCATCCAATATTACTATTAGTATTCAAAGTATCTGAGTTGGGATTTAGTTTTACTAAATCAGTAGCATATAATTCTACAATAAATTTCCTATATTTCTGAAAATCTGTGCCTCTTTTGCCTCTTGCTTACAATTTGCCTTGATGGAATAGTTCCTTTAATATCAGGATATCCGGTATCACATTTATGTACTAAAAGGAGGGAGAATGATGAAAATTTCATTTCACATTTGAGTAGCATCTTTACCAGAAGCTATTCACAGGACCGATAGGTGAATTGTTTGTTTGTTTGTTTTGTTTTCTATTCTGCACAAAGTGAATCTCCTCACATGAAAACTTAGGAGATCTGTAAGGATAGTGCTATCCAGCACTCTTGTACTTCTGAGTGTAACCACCAGAGACTGAAAAGAGGGCTTCTTTCTCCACACCTATTCCAGGAAATTGTATAGTTGATAGGAAATGCATTGATCCTAACCAGACGACAGCTTCCATTGGTGTATTATTTCACACATTTTTTTCTGTGTAAAACAAGCCTTTCTCCAAAGAAATTTACTATATTGCCTGTAAAGGTAACTGCTCTTTCCCCTTGAAAAGATCTTTCTTCCTTCCCATTGTTTAAGGCCTTTATTTTAAACCTGCACAAGGTATTGGGAGAACTAGTTTGTCAAAGTGTCTCATTTCCAATGCTACTATTGCATCACAGTTAGTCTTTACTTGTCACTGAGCACAAACTGATTGTGGTCCTCATTAAAGATATTATTTTTCATAGTATGGCAAATAAGACTTAGCTAGTGTCTCTTCAGAAGGCTGCAACAGGTAGATAAGGAACTTTACATGCTGCCATGCTTTTCTGTAAGGTTTATATTTAAGCATCATATTCTATTTTGAACTCAAATTTGTAGGTTCTGTTAGATGATTTTCTATGCTACATAAATTTACTTAAAAATGCAGCCATCTAAATTTTCTGGATTGTCATTGTTTATTTTACATTGAGAATCACAGGTAAATGTACTTGTTTACAGTACTATTGATTTTAAAGATGTTGACCTTGTACAGAGAATCATATGACCTGTGCATATTGAATTACCTTCACATTCCCTCCCAAATCTATTGCTTTCATATGAAAAATTACAAAAGCTGAGGATTCTGTGGGTAGTGTAATCTGCACTACTCTTATTAAATCTGAGAAGGTTACTATTCCCTACGACAAAAACACCTGGGCTTCTATAAAAAGTAGGAAAATGTACCTCCAAAATCATTAAAAAAATTATTTAATCTTTTACTTCAAATTATTTCTCTTCACAAACAAAATATCCCTGAAAGATGCACTTTCAATTTTTCCAAACTTGTTCATTTATTTGTGGCTTTGAACTCTGACAGATACCCTTCTTGCTGGGAAGGGAAAGAATTTGTCCCTTAAATCATCAACTTCCTCAGAAGTTTGTAAATTTTTGTTATTATGTTTCTCTTCAGGTTCCTAATAAGAATGTGCTGTGTACTACAGTTCTCCAGAAAGTCTCTATTTTCTATTTGTAAGTGAAGTGGGAATAAAACATGAAGACAACCTCTTCCACTGTCCTCCAGCTTTTAAAATTTGAGATCCACCGAATTGTTCAAATAATACACAGTCTCTTTTGAACTACAGACTAGCATCTTACTATCTCTAATTAAAATTATTGCCAATCCAGGCTTTTTCTCTGAACTCCTCTTGTTACAGATCCTTTTGTCCTTTTCTTTGTCACATTCTTTGTTTTAACTGTATCTTAAAGTTTGTTCCACTTTACTAATTTGTAGGAGGTCCAATTTCTTCTCACTTCCAGTAATTTTTTATAATTGTTGGAGTCTAAATTTACTCTAATTCCAGGATTCTGACAGATACTGTCTCTTCTCATCTCTTGTTTTCTTTTTCAAAGACAGGGAACTCCAGTAATAAAAACTTTTCTCATTACTGCTTTCCAGAAGGTCATAACATTTTTTAATCTATTTCATCTTTAGCATCTTCTCTTTGAAATTTCTGAGAGGTACCTGTATAGTTCTTCCACTTTTATGAGGTCAGAGGATATAATTCTGCTGAGTCTCCATCTGGACTGTTTGCTTTTTGATTACTAGTGTATTAACACCAAGTTTAAGTGAAGATGGCAGCTGATCGTTGAGAAGAATTTGTGAGAGAGCATATCCATGTATTCTGCATTATGGCAGTGAACAGTGTGTGTGAGTTGTAACTTCAAAGTTCCTCATTTTCCAAATACTGTTCAGATCTCATGTTTCTAACACTTTACTAGCTCTTGGTGTCACCTCCTTTGTCCAGTTGTCAACTCCCCTGACCTACAAGGGGCAGTTTATGGCATTTCAGCAGTGTCATGCTCCCTTAATTTATTAGATACATTAAAAACAATAAAAATGAAAGAATGTATTCTACCTGTGGGTCATAGGAAAACTATTAGTTTTCATTCCTTTTTAGGTGACCTTTAATCTGCCTCTTCGTTCTTCAGACTCTGTCCTAAAACAAAAGTGACTTTTAGCTAATAAAGTGGCTTTCGTTTTCTCATTTAGCTCTTGCAGAGAACAATGTGCTGTGTGTCTGTTGTTCCTATTTATTTTTTATCCCCAGCTTGCAAATATGTTTCTTTTACAGTATATTACCTGGTATATACCTATCTGTATCACTTGAAAAAACCTTCTTTTTCCTGACAGGGTCATTTAGACCTTTAACTTTTATAGATACAATTTTCATTGACCAACAAATACACAGTTTATCACCCCATATTCTCTTAACCTTTTTGTTTCTACAATGTAATTCCAACTCTGTCAGACTAAGACCTGCCAATACAGTGTTAAACTGTAATAAGGAATGTACAGTTTAAAAGTGACTTTCATTTTTTACAATGAAGAGATGATAAATGGCCTGGTTATTTCTCAGTCTCCTATTACATACGTGCTATATTTTTTTTTCTTTTTTCATCATTTTATAGAACCTACTTCTAAAATTAATTTTCTTAACTGTTGTCCCGAACAGATAAATGTCTCCTCACATTATTCCTCAGCCCTTGTTTCTTCTTCAGTTCAAATGGCAATCTATGTTGATTCCCAAATAATCCTTTCCACAACCCCATTTTCCTTTACCCCTAAACATGGAAACTATTGGTAAGGAACCCTATGAGGTAAGGAACACCCATCCCCTTTACACATTCAGGGTGAAGTCCCACCTGGGGGGTTCCAGTCTGCCACGAGTGTGAAGATGCAGCATCATAGTGTTTAATGAGATACTGGGGTTTTGGGAAGTACTGAAAGGGTGATTACTCCATGGTTCAGGTCATCCTCCTCATATCCTTTGTTAATCTATACCCACTTTCTTTTCTTCTTGGGTTTAGAATTATACTTTTTGATACCCCCTTTCTTCATATTTATGTTACCAACAGGAGTATTTTTACTGTTTTACTTACTGTTTTTCAGTTACACCTACATGTCTGCAAACAATCACAGCTCCGCGATTCTTATTTACTTTTCCCTTCCTTACTCTGTGATGCCGTCTTTGTTTTAGATTTAAAAAATTCCACTTCTCTAAAATGGTGAAGCTTTCAATTTTCTGACAAATTTCGCTCATCATTTTCCAGATCATTTGCACTAACTTCAGTTTCTGTAAGATTGCATTCCTTTTTCTCTACTTTTTGATGTGCTTCTGCTCTTGACATGTAAAATCCATTGCAATGTAAATTGCATTGAAATGAAAATGTCCTCTGTCTTTCACTTAAAATTTTAAGATGGGCAGTAGTCTCATTCAGTTCTTTTACTTTCCGCATAGAAGGCTATGGTCATAAAGCACCTGTGCCTCATGCCCTCCCAGACTGACTTTCCAGGACTTTTCAGCATATGCTACTTTGAGCAAACTTACTATCATGATCTTCAGTTTGTTTGGAAAGGACTGTGGAAGTTTGGAGACACCTGTGAGCATTGGCCTTGCTGTTGTCTTTATTTTCAGATGCAGATGAGAGTAAATCATTACTTAAAACAGTTAGCAGAATCTCCCTCTCCTCTGTGCCTTGTGACAAACAGCTAATTTAGGGATTATTTCTTCCTTTATGTTCTAAATCCAGTTGATTTTATTTTCCAGATCCATTTTTGGATCCAGTTTGGCAGATTTTAATCAGTATTTGTATATGGCTGATCCTATTCCCAGTTTCTTCTAATTGATTTTAAACCTATCAAATCCTGATTGTGTTGGCAATTTAAGTATCAGAGTACTGAAATTAAGCCAGAGAGGAAGTGATAGTGCATTTTCTCTGGGATATACATTTTAAGAGGTTGCAGGTCATGCATGTTTCTTCAGCTTTCAGTCACAATGTATTTGCCTAAGTGGTATGAAGTCAAAGAAGCTAATTTTTGTATAATTCTGACAGTAATTTTCATTTTGTGTAAATCAGTGAGTAAAGTTTTTAGAAACAGCTTGTCTTATTCATTATGATCCCCATGAGTTTGTTTACTCCTCAGCAACAAATCAGAGAGAGAAGGGATGTAAGGGGAGCACAAGAAAGAGAACACAGCTTGTTTTATAAATTGCAAAGCGCACAAATAAATACCTTGGTAACTGAATGCAGTTCTAGTTTAACCAACTGTATTCAATATGGTCAAACAGAAAAAATGTTTTACGTGAATGTCCTGTAAATGGATGCATTGATTAACTGCTCCACAATTGCTTGGTGGCATAAGAGAAATAATTACAACTGGCTTAACGAAATCCCATATCTTGTATTTAACTTTTAGCCAGTACAGTATTTTTGCCTCTTCTATTCTTTCTGCAGAAATGGAAAATATTTCTGTTTCCCTCAGCACCCAGCTCAAGGTAGTATTCTGACCGAATGGAGAGCTCTATATCTTTGTCCGTCCTACTAAAGTCCTTGTAAAGCTGATGGAGAGAAACAGGAATTTCTAGGACACAATTCCTGACCTCCCAATGGAGGTACCTATACTGAGGCAGGTGAGTGATTAATGAAAAAGCCCATTTCTCTGCATTAATTGTAAGGAAAGAATAGGATGTCCAGACCAGGCGTAAGCTGCAAGAAGGATTGCCCAGCTCCAGAATGTCTCAGCTATACTTATATCCACAATAAATAAAATGCAGCAATTGCTGATAGATGTGCATGTTCTTGAAGCTAAAAAAGATCATTACAATCACGTAGTCGGATTTCCTTCATTACCCTGGTATTTTAGACAATAATCTTTTCACAGAGCCAACTTGTGACCCAATTTCCTTGCCGGCTTTCCTCTCCCTCTAACATCAAACTCTTGGACCAATATTTAAATCCATAAACAATGTTAAGAATCAGTTTCCTAAAGACCAGGGCATTTTCAAGACACAATTAATAGGTTTGCTTTCTACCTACAGTGTGCCCCTACCCAAAATTGTGTGCTGCTTGCTTACTTTATTGTTCTCTCTGTAAAATGACATAGCCCAGTACTCAATGCCCTGAAAATCACTTTGTATTTCCAAACTTAGAAGGAAAGTAAGATTGTTTGGGGTTTAGAGTTACTCTATTTTTGGTATTTTATATATATTTCACTATATTGTGGAACTGCTTTTGTTTTGTCTTTTTATTGTAGCGCTAAATTTGGCATTAGGTTTTAATAACTGTGCGGTCCTTTGAGACCATGCTGAAAGGTATTTTATCAATTTAAGTTACTATTCTATTATTGCTTTGCCCCAAGGCTCACCTCATTTTCAGCAAAGCCCACTCATTTTTTGTGGAGTCATCACTTTTTCCATCTATTCACTCACCCTCCCCTTTCCTCAACCTTTTATTTCTCATTGAGAACTGTCAAATGAACAGCTCTTTCTAAAGCATGGCTCCGTCTAGTAGGACTATTCTGCATTGTAACTTGCCTGGTGCCACCCTCCTCACAAGCCAAAGGTATCAGGTATCACATCTGCAGGTGTCCTGACTCTAGGAAATAGGAGTATACAAGACACATGAAGGGACATTGGGTGCAAGATTATATTGGGTTCAAAAGTACCCCAAATATACATCCAGAGTTTGAAGTACTCAACCTTTGCTTTTGTGACTCTCCCGACTAGCAAAGCCACACTTGGAGAAAGTGGGAAAGTGTTTAATCTAACAGTGAGGGATGGATTTCTTACATTTCATTTGTTATAAGGAAAGGAAAGTCTCACCGAACCACAAATCACTTAAGCATTTTCATGGGAGAAGAAACCTTTTCAGGTCCTTGCCTTGAAGCTTTTAACTAAACTCTTTTGACATTCACCACTGGGCCTATAAATTGTGAATTCTGCTGTGGTCACTAAGGATAGAGCTTTTTTAGAATGAAGATGAAGCTTTCAGAAACATGGAAACTCTGTTTTGGCTGTGACAGCATGAGGCATATATCACCCCATGGTATCATTTAGGATGAAAGAAAAATGTCAGTCTTATACCGTCAGTCTGTATTCAAATTGCATACATTTCAGGGCAACCACAAGATAATGGCAAAGATCAGAAGTGAGGGTACAGAGTATAAGAAATCCTTCCAATGAGGGATATGAGCTTTTAAAGATAATTTTTAAAGAGAAATGACAGAAATGGATGTTGGGAAACAAAGTTCAAGTCCATTACAGAAAGCAAATAGTGTGTTTGGGCCCATCAGTCACCATCCTCATTGTAAATAATAAATTGCTTTTAAACCTACATCAGTAACATTGGGCTAGTTTAAGTGGAAAGAGTATATATCAAATAAGAAAAAGTTACAAATCTATAATTTCTAAACTAAAATTTTCTGTCATCACCAAACAGTCAGAGAACGGTTGATGTTGGAAGGACCTCTGGAGTGCATCTGCTCAAGCAGAGCCACCTATAGCCACACGTCCAGGTCTGTATCCAGATGGCTTTTGGTTACCTTCAATGTTGGAGACTCCACAACCTCTCTGGAGAGCCTGTGCCAGTGCTTGGCCATCCTCGCCGTAAAAAAAAGTCTTTCCTGATGTTCAGATACAACTTCCTGTGTTTTGGTTTGTGCCAGTTGCCTCTGGTTCTGTCACTGGGCACCTCTGAAAAGAGCCTGGCTCCATCTTCTCTACACTCTCCCTTCAGCTGTTCACATACATTGATAAGATCCCCACTTGTCAGCCTTCTCTTCTCCAGGCTAAACAGTTCCAGCTCTCGCAGCCATGAGAGATGCTCCAGTCCCTCCACCATCTTTGTGGTCTTTTTCTGGGTTCTTCTAGTAGGTCCATGTCTCTCTTGTACTGGGGAGCCTGGAACCAGATCCAGCACTCCAGATGTGGCTTCACCAGTGCTGAGTAGAGGGAAGTAGAGAGTAGTATTGCCAACACTCCTCCTAATCTACCCCAGGATACCATGTGGTCGGAATATAATGAGGTCTGACAATATGTTATAAACAAAACTTTATTGAGGCAGTAAGAAAGACAAGCAATGAAGAACCCACATTGTGACTCACCTGATCACTGACAGCAAACACAGGATCATAAGCAATGTCATGGCTTCAGCACTTAATGTTCAGGTCATCTGACAGCAGCAGTCAATTGTACAAATGCCTTTTGAATGTGGGTAAGTCATGCCACCCCTCAGCTGCACCAATAATAGCACGATTTGAGAGAATCCTACCTCACATGGCAGTAGCATACCCTATATGTCATTTTGGATGAAGTGTGTGGCACCTCGCCTACATGCCAATGCTGATTAAGGTCCAGGGTGCAAAGAGGCAGTGTGTCATACCATTAGCCTTCTTTGCAGCAAGGGCACATCACTGGTTTATGTTCAACTTGGTGCCCACCAGGACCTCCAGGTACTTTTCCATCAAGCTGCTTTCCAGCTGGGCAGTCCCCAGCATACATTCATTGATGGGGTTGTTCCTCTGCACGTGCAGGACTTTGCACTTCTCCTTNTTCAAGATAAACAATATCCACTGCTCTCTAACAAAGGGAGAGACAGGACTTTCAGGAAGTCTTTGTCTAAGTCTCTGATGGAAGCCGTTCCATCAAATAAGCTGTCTTAGGTGTGGAATTATTATTATTATTATTATTATTATTCATACATAAATTGTCTGTTATTACTGCCAAGAGAATAGTCCTCCTGGCACTTCTTTACAGAGAGAGGGAGAAATGTAGACTCTTCCAAAGTAGACTATTAATAGATCGCAAGTGGGACACTTAGATTGGATTACTTACCTTCTACAACCGCTTTTGTCTCTACAACAGCAACAAAGACAGCCTGGAGTACGGTTATATNCCATTTCTCCAACATGATGTGGCCCCTCTGGATGGCACCATGACCCTCTGGCATTTCAGCCACTCCTCCCAGTTTTGTGTCATCAGCAAACTTTTTGAGGGTGTGATGCCCCATCATTCATACCAATGAAGACATTAAACAGGACTGAACCCAGTATTGATCCCCGGGATACACTGCCAGTTACTGGCCCCCAACTAGACTTTGTGTCGCTGATCACCATGGTCCCTCTGGGTTTGGCC
>VXBJ01006749.1:291633-354281 GCA_013400055.1 Nycticryphes semicollaris
TGGGTTTGGCCATTCAGACGGTTTTCAATCCACATCACTGCTCATCCAGCCTACACTTCATCAGCTCTCTATGAGGATGTTATGGCAGACAGTGTCAAAAGCCTTACTGAATTCAAGATAAACAATATCCACTGCTCTCTAACAAAGGGAGAGACAGGACTTTCAGGAAGTCTTTGTCTAAGTCTCTGATGGAAGCCGTTCCATCAAATAAGCTGTCTTAGGTGTGGAATTATTATTATTATTATTATTATTCATACATAAATTGTCTGTTATTACTGCCAAGAGAATAGTCCTCCTGGCACTTCTTTACAGAGAGAGGGAGAAATGTAGACTCTTCCAAAGTAGACTATTAATAGATCGCAAGTGGGACACTTAGATTGGATTACTTACCTTCTACAACCGCTTTTGTCTCTACAACAGCAACAAAGACAGCCTGGAGTACGGTTATATTTTTGGACCTCAGCTAATTTCCCAAAGGTAGATTGGCTGAAACCAGAGTAAAATTAAAAGTGCATTTTTCACCACTGCATACCTTAACATTAGTGTGTTTGAGTAGAACTGTTTAACATAATTGCGAGTCATTTGGGTATGATGCTGAGTACTCAGATGGTAATATTTGCAGATGATGCAATTACTTAAAGGATCAGGACTGAATTATCTGTCACTAGCCTTTCTTGAAGCAAAGTATGAACTATGTAGACCACTGATCTGACTTGGCATTTCCTGTACAACATTCTCCTTGCCTGCTGCCCATACTGAGTTTTTATCACTGTTGACTAAAATCTGTAAAAGACACCAGCAACAGCAGCAAAACATTCGCCAGTGGATTTAATGCATTGCTCTCTCTTATAGAACCAAAGTCCTGCAGAAGAGAAGACAGAAGTCTGGGATAATTTAGGGGATTTAAATTTTGAGAAAAGAAGAATATTGTTATATTATGAACCTGACAAGGTCAAGAAGCTGTTGGGTTTTGTTTTTGTTTTTTTTTTTTCCAGAGGAAACTTTTGAAAAATTTCCTGATATTTGTTGGAACACTGTTCTACAGCAAAATTTCTTAAATCTCTTATCTGCATTCTCTCATCCAAGAAAGCTCTATTCTCAGTTTTCACACATTGTGCTCTGGATTCCCTGCTCAGATGACAGAGACAGAAAAAGAGGCTCAACCACTAAATTTAGTCCAGGGAAGAAAGATGGCAGTATTCTTCCTTCAGTATCTCAACACCTGTGCACTCAGTGCTGGCCAGAAAACGGAAGTGAAAAGGGACGCAGATGCTTACCAGTCTTGAAAATCATTCTTTTTTTTTTTTTTTCTTTTTCCCTAAAACTTTAACAAATCCTATGCTTATGAAGGAGCTCTTATTTTATCCACATCAGTTTTTAACTCTCAAAACAAAATTTGCTTGCAAGTCAAGAACTGTGCAAACACTGGATATATTTTGTTTGCTGCAAGTTTAAAACCCAGTGGGATGAGAACTAAGAGAATACCTCTTACTTATGCTCTGCAGCTTAAAGACAGCTCTATCTTTGGCATGGAACAAGCACAGAGTAACTTTAATAACAACACAAGATCTAGTGCTGTAACCCAGGTTCATAAGTTTCTTTTTCGTTGCCTTCAACAAAACCACCACTTAAATCAAACTCTCCTTAAGAAATGCTGATCTGCAGAATATTACCAGATGGGTCTCCTGCCTTCTGAAGAAAGGGGGAAATGAGAGAGCCTCATGTTTAACGGCATATGAAAGAAGAAATACAATGTGTAAACTTTCCACTGACGGATATAATAGTGTTCTCACTTTTAAAGAAAAACAGTACTTCCTAGCAGGAGGCCTGCAAGAAATTTAACAATTACTCAGGATTTAGTTGTACAGCATGGCATTTTCGAACATGTGCAGAGTCTGTTATTTTTTGTAATTAAATTAATTTAAATAATAAATAATGTAATTAAAATACATTTGGACTGTGCAATCCCTAGGGCTAGAACTGTGTGCGGAGAAGTGATGCATATTCAATGTGAAGTTTAATGAGTAAGAAAATGCAGAATCCTGGAAATCTGGTAATGTGCAATATAGTTTTGGCACCCTCCCCCTGCTCCCCCATTCCTTTTCAGAGTAAAAGAGGGCCCAAATTACCGAATCAGGCTTTAAATCATTCACAAGTCTCTTTTCCTAAAAAGGAAACATTGCTATTGTTTAGGGTTTTTTTAGCACAACATGTGGTTACCCAAATGTTTCCCTACAATAGTCCTAGTGAAAAGTGATAGGAAATTGACTCTGTAACCCTGTAATAACAATGTTTACTTTACCTTCATCAGAATTTTACAGGCTATAGGAAATCATTACTTGTCTCTTCGTTACAAGGCTGACCCTGATTAAAAACTCCTGCTGAGATTTTCAGAAGAGACTAAAGTTGTCAGAGTTTTACTTTTAGGAATCATCATCATTCTTGATCTTCTGAGAGTGAATGCTGAGCGTTTTCTGAGCACCAGCCTCCATTAAGCTCTGGAACAAAAACTGAGGGTCCCCAGTCCCTCTCCCTAACTTGCTGAAGACTCAGTTTCAACGTTGTCTGTCACATAAATGCTCTTTTATCTCTGTGATCCAGGCTGATGATCTCACACAGAAGGACATAGCCCTTCAGGTGTGGTATTCCCCCATGACTGGATCAGCCACAGCTTATGACCCATCTAGCTCTCTGCCTTTGGGCAAGGGGCAGAGCTTGTCTTGGAGGCACAATGGCAGGTGGGGCCAGGGGATGTGACGATCTACAGTGCCTAAGCAGGGATGCCACAAGGTGTATTCCTCCCAGGGTTTGTTCCTTAGCCAGGGATTTATAGGAGACTTAGGTGTGATGTCTTGCCTTCTCTGCTGGACAGGTCAGGATGGCAAAGCGCACATCAGCCTGAGCAGCCACTGAGCAAGGGCTGCCATCACCTCTGTAATGGGACAGTACCCACAGTTAAATGGCAGATTAAGGGGGCTCAAATACTCTGCACACTTCCGTGGGCTGCAAAAGAGCTTAAGTTCATGTTGCTGACTTTCCTGATTTCACCGCCATCCAATATTTAACATTTTCATTGTTTTGGTTTAGTTTTGGGGATTTTTTTGTGTGCGTGTGTGGCTTTCCCCCACCTCTTAAAACCCCAGTTCCTGCAGTCAGGTAATCATAGGACAAGCTGAGTTCCCCCTCAAAATCATCTGCCAGAGTGATTGATGAAAATTTAAAACACAGAATTGTAAAGATTAAAAAAACAGATGAAAAATAATAATAATAAAACCTTACATCTTTATTGTTGTCTTAAGCACTGATGATCGTAAGGCCTGTCTAATGGTTTCAGGAGGCCTGAGTCAGGGGTTTGAAATCATTAGCAATATTGATGCCTCTCAGAAGTGAATGCTTAATGCTGTCTTCCTTGTGGCTGGCCAAAAATACTGTTCAGCCTGCTACTTCGCTCATAGACAAAAGAGCCTTTATTACCAGCAGTAAAGGTCAGGGGTTTGGTGCTGAAGACCCAGAAAATTGTCCTGATAGATGAATATCATGTACGCATGAGTACATGGCCACTTTCTGTTATATTTATCTGTTATCAGTGTTTACATACCAGAGTAATTAAAGGTTTGAAATAAGTGATTACAGAGCAACCAAGGGATAGCCCCCTGAGTTTTTTAAAAACTCCATGAACAGGCTGTTTGCACATGTCTTTTTCCATCTCTGCCATGCCAAGTATTACAAACTATAAACTTCAGAGGTTCTTAATAAATGAAAGTAGCGATGGGTTTAAAGTTTTTGTGATTGCTCAGAATAAGCTGGGGCTGTTTCCAGTTTTGGGTGTCACACAAATTATTCTGTCTTCTAATACTGACTGAGCTCACCGAAAATTTTGGGTACCTACACTGAGGCTGTGCATGTAATGCTTTTCTATGCTATACACACAAAACCGGCACCCCTTTCCTAAATATTTCACTCAATATCGTATCCATTCCCTCAGTGTATTTTTGATGAAAACTAGTAAAAAGTACAGATGTAGATGACAGAAGAATATTTTCATGATGTACTGAAATGCTATTACACAGCACCGTTTCTGCGCTGGGGATGTGGAAGGATCTCCAAGTCATCGGAAGGTGGCAGCAGATCCCTGTTTCAGCACTCCTGAGGTGATTTCAACCTCTGTCGGAACTCAGAAAAAGAGGGAAGAAGGAAGGAAATAAGAAAGGAAGGAAGGAAGGAAGGAAGGAAGGAAGGAAGGAAGGAAGGAAGGAAGGAAGGAAGGAAGGAAGGAAGGAAGGAAATCTAATTTACTGAGGAAAAAAGGTATCTCAATTTTAATGCTATAGGTAATGTGGGAGGACTACCTCTCACCTCCGCTCATCACATTGCACTAATTCAAGAGCAGGTGAAATGCTGTTGAATGCAAAATGCCTTGAAAATTCAGCACAGAAAGGAAAGGATTCCCACCAGTCTAGGAGTGCAGTGTGAATGGCAGCCTGGGAAGCGGCCAGGCAGTGGTCAGCCTCAGTGAATGCAAAGGGCAAAAGCAGCCTCAGCTCTCACACCAAACACGTCAGCGTTGTAGTCCTTACTCACGCTGAACAAATGCAAGTATAAATTCCTGATGCAGCTGTAGTTGAGCCAGTGTGTTGGGTAATGCAGCCCTCATCCCTTCCAAGAGCAGATCACTCCATGCCTCCCCATCCCCTCTGGAAGCAATGCCTGGGCTGATGTAAAGAGAGGGCCTCTTTTATTCAGAGGTAAAATTTCCTCCTTCTTTCTGTGATCTATTTTGGGGAAGTCGCCGGGGTGATCACAATGGATCTTCCTCAGATGAGGATCCTTTCCTCCACTCAGGGCTCCCTGGTCAGTGCCCAGGCCACAGCAGAGGCAGTTCTGGAAGCAGCCCTGATGGCAGCAGCTGCCAATGGCAGCCCAACATGTTTGCCTCGGGTGCCTGCCTGCTGGAGAGATGCCTGCAGCTTTTTCATCTCCCCTAAGATGGCAGAGACTTATATGACTTAAACTTCCATATTCCTGTGAATCCCAATGGCTATGCCTGCAGAGGGATCCCCAAACAATCCTGGCTAATAGCAGACACAAAGAAAAAGGAGCCATTGCTTTGCCTGTCCCTGTACTTCCTCCTCCTGTCTTTTCTGCATTGCTTCTTTATAGTAAACTTGTTTCCCCTATGATCTGTGGATGCTACTTACAGGTTACAACTGCTCCAGTCTATGAGCCACTGACACAGAAGGTTCACTGTTGGGAAGGGAAAATAATTTAAAGGGGAAGGGGGGAACTGCTTAATAACAGCACTAAAAAGGTCATAATTAATGATTTGGCTGTAAAGGTGAGATGCTGAAGCCCAACATTTACTAAATAGTTTATTGTTAAAAAGGGAAACTTCATCTGTGGTAATATTTTTAAGCATGTGAGGTGGAGCTTACCAATGAAAGGGAAGCTTTCTTTTTCTAGGTTAAGCTTAGGTGTCAAAATACATTTTAAATTAATTTACTTACACTGGTGCAAGGCAGCCAGTTTGGTTTGTTCCGGGACTGTCTCTGATTGTTTTAGTTAGTTTCTTTGGAAATAAACCACAGCACCAGATTGGATTCACGGATCCTTAAATCCAAAGGGGAGTGGTGTGAGCACCTCATCTGGCCTGGAGCACAAGCCGTAGTCTTTTACTGCATCAAGTCCAGTGATGCGGGTGGTTAGCTTGGAACACATCTGTTAGGAAAATAACCAGGTTTGACTTAAGATCTGCATGGTAGTGAAGTAGTTCTGATAACTAGTTACCAGCACAGTTAAAATTTGTTCCTTATTTCCATTTTGGCTGTTCCTAGCTAATACAGGAAAAGCAGCAGCTACAGAGTCACAAAGACAGGTAATAAACAGGCAGTTTATTGATCAAAAGATGTTGGAATATGACTTGATCAAAAAAGAATGGGATATCTAGAGTGGGAAAGGGAAAGTCTTGCCCAACCACCTATCAGGATGTTGCCCATTACAGTGCACCATGCACAACACACTTTTCTTCTGTGTCTGCTGTTTGCCTCCTACAGAAATACATTCACTATGAGGAAATTCTTGAGTCCTCAGTTTGTCAACACTCAGAACTTTGTTACGGATATGAATACATTTCACTGGTCAACATTAAAGAACTAAATCATAATGGACAAGGGCAAAGTACATCAGCAAGTTGACTGACAGTCGTCATTTCCTTGACCAGCTTCTCATTGTAAGGACCCCCACCTCCTTTCAGACCCCCCACCTCCTTTCATCTCCTTTGATTTTCAGTGGATACCATTGAGCTCAGCATTGGTGCTGTCAGTTAAGTTATGCCACACAACTCTTCGTTCACAAGCAGACACTAGACTTTAGCTTTAAAGCCTTTATCTTCAAAGTCTTTTTGTTCCATTTAATTACAATGTTAATTTTTATGATGGTTATTTTAATTTACTGTGAGTGTAATTAAAAATAGAATATACCTTGTAGCAATTATTATAAAAATTGTTTTGCTTCCTTCCTAGGAAAGGGAGAGAGTTCAGACAGACTTTTTCTAGCAGATCCCTTTAAAATATTCTCTCGGCTGAAATGAAGGAAAACACATGAAAAGTCGGACCACTGCCATGAAAAAAGAGGAGAATAATGAGACAAGTAATTCTTAGCAAAGGTTTCAAAGGGTAATGTTTGGTGGGGCTACACCAGAATAGTATTACAGAACCTTTCAGAATAACTCACAGGAAGAAGCTCATTTTTTAGGAAGGGGTTGTCACTTGCAGACACAGTGCCAGTATTGTAAAAAAGGTGGTTTTGGAAAGGAGGTTGGAATCTAATCACTCAGATCCTTGAGGTAGGAAGAAAAAAGGGAAGAGATTTGGAATAGTTTTCTGCCAAACTAGTCAGCAGATGGCTAAGGGCCAGGACTCTGCCTGTAAGGACATTTTTCTGGCTTGGAGAACACTGGCCAGGCAGTAATTGGCCTGTTCCTATATCATCTTGCAGGAGGAAGAAGGCACAGATCTGGGTTTGTTCTGGTCAGTTGGAGAACACTGTAGCAATATCTCTGTATCTATTTGGCCCCGTAGCACCTGGCTGGGAATAAAAATAGCTTTTAGGATATGGAAGTTGGACATCCCTGCTTTAGAGGATGAAAGAAACCCCACGCAGGTGTAAGGGGCAGACTCTGTGGGACATTGAATGCACCTCTATCAACTCAAACTAAAATTGATGTGAACTGAAGACACTTTGCCCCCCTGGGGATTAAACTTGAGGTAAGAATAAGAACCACTTCTTTCCTAGTGTCTTTTTTCCAAGCTATGTTATAAGACTAAAGGATACTGATTACCCTTGCTTTATAATTATGACTTGAAAGCAATTCCATTTACAAAACCTTTATTTCTGAACTGACAACCTGAGCTGATTGCTACCATTATTTATAGATTCAGTCATAAGTAAATACTTGCTTCTTAAATTTGACTAAACTCTGCTTGACTGCTTTTGTAATTTTGCGTTGTACCCAAGAAAATTCCCACTGTGCTTCTCACAAGCGGAAAGAGATTTATTATTAACCTTATAGTACCATAGAGTAACTAATACAGAGACAAGGCACAAAGTACAGGACAAAATTCAGATTAGGGATGACAAAAAAGTATTCTACATTACAGCAGTGGAAACAACCTGTAGGTCAGTTTCCTGTCTGTTCATGCCCTGTGGTGCACGGTTTCATTGACTCCAGTCACATTTTTTCTGATTTAGACTTGTATTAGAGAACAACTGTAGTCAACACTATCAAATTCTCTGGTCACTGCCTCTGGTGTATTTAGAAGGTAAGAATCATCGAACTGTCAGAGTTGGAAGGGACCTCTAGAGATCACCTAGTCTGAGTAGTCCAAGTAGTCCAGAAATTCCAAAATGCACGGAATAACATCTGCACTACTAATCTGAAGCACTGTAGACTAAAGATAGGACTGCTAAACCTAGACACTGAAGAAAACAAATTCTGAGCCTTTAAATGTCAGGGAAGTATTCTTATCAAATATACTCTCTGAATAGGATTAGTTAAGGTAATCCTTTTTTTTAAAGTAATGAAGGCCCATCAAAAATTCAACTCAGTTGGGCTTGTTAAGACAGGCTGCACAGCAGAGCAACGAAGCCTGGACAGATGAGGAAAACCACAAGAAACTAAGAATGTCATAGTACATCAGATCAAAGGACCATTCAGCCTAATACCTCCTAAAGGAGCATAAAGAGGACAAAACAAATAACAATACTTCTGTGAAACACATTCCCAGTCTCTGTAGATTTATGACTCAGGACCTCCCTTTGCATGCAATGGCATTTTTGCATTTAAATGAAAAGAAAGCTGTACAGCCTGCAGTGGAGGGAGGGGGCAGACACTTATGAAAAAGGATGGCTGGGAACATAGTAGAGACGTTGAGAGCAGGAGGAGACAGCAGGCTCATAACGTGGTTTCAGTAAAATGGGGACACTGACCGCAAGCACAGGGAACATGCACCTGTGAGCTACTGAGAACTGGTATTTGTTTTCTCACTCGTAGTGTTCAGAAGCTCTCCTCATATAAACTCTTGTTAAATCCATGGGGTCATCTACAGAATACAGTATTACCTTCTTATTGTAGCAAACTCAGAAGCTGTCCTAAACAACCAAAACTTTCCCCGAGTCCTGTGGATGATGTAGCTTGGACTTTTTCTGATGTCCACTTAAGATGATGTGAGCTACAGTGAAAAACTTTTAAATATGCTGTTTTATATATCTACCATTTGCTAGTAGGAGAGATATTTAGAGCAGGGGAGGACTGGTGGTGCCAAGACTGTTTTACTTCACAGTAAAAAGGAAATATCTTAAGAGTACTTTATATGGTAGTAAAGTAGGGACTATTTAAACATGACATCCATATTCATAATGAGCGCACTTTGATCTGTAAACAGTCCTTAAAAATTAAGTAGGGATATTGCTTTTAATAGTGCCTTTGCTAGTCCTGACCTACAGGTGTGCACAAAGAGAGCATGTTTCCTACTGGAGTCAATTGACTTCCCCTGATTTACAGCATTTTCAGTGTCTGCTCCATGTGCTCCAGAGTTTTGAGTTCCATTTTCTATTTGGACCTGACTTAGATTTATTTTATTTTATCCCCCAACTAGTCCAGGCAGCCAGATAAGAATTACTTTCACACATGACTCTTTGTTTGCATAACACTTGCTTCCACTTAGTAAGAAATACATCGTTATTTCAAGTTACATTTCCTTTGAAAAACAATGGTTTAAATTGAGGTGTGAAATGTCTGTTGCACTCCTTTTTTTTCAATCTTTTTTTTAATATGGATCTTCAAGTAAACTGTAAAGGACTGACTCAAGTTTTATACCTACTTCTGTTTGTGTATTTGCTGTTTCTCATGAAGTTTGTACTAAATTATCATTTTTAGAGGCAAATTTCATTCAAAGTTCAGTGGCTTTGAGAGAGGGTCATGCACCACTGCTGTGTGCTGTGAGGACTATACAAATGTGAGTCTCGGTGCTTTGGTTGGGTAGGAGGAAGGATGAGAAGGTGGGAAACATGGGCCATCTGTCTTAGCCCACACAAGCTCACTGATAAGGAAGCTGTGATACATTTGTTGTGACACCCGCTCTACTTTGGGAAATCCTTATGAGAGAGGACTCTGGGACAACTAGGGACTGAGGAGCTACTAATAATGCTGGTTTTCTATGTAATCAGAGAGAACAAAAGATAATGGGAAACTAAAGGAGATCCACCTCAACAGCTGTACCCAGCAGCGTCTTGTAGGTATAATAGGCAACCTTCTCCAGCTCCTCACTTCTATTAAATGCCCTTATCTTTACCTTTTTCTCTCTTGCAAGAAGAATTTATAGGAAATCCCACAAGAGAAACCTGTTAAAATGGTTCATTGCAGCACACATTTTTCCCAAAGGAGGTATGACTGTGTACTTGTTACAGAAAATCAGAGTACAGGAATTATTCTGCAGCCCTACAGCCAGCAACCTCTTACCAACAAAGCCACTGGCATCTCATTGCCTGCAGAAGGTCCCTTCTTTAAATCTGAAATTCAAATACAAGAACACCAGAATCCAAAGCAGTGACTTTGAAATCTAAACTAACTTTAACCGGGTTATTCCGTTATCAGTAGCTGTCCAATTGTGATGTAAAGGAGCTCAGTGTGAATGCTACAAGGCCCTCTGGAGTGTTTTTAATCCCCCATCTGACGAAATCAATGCAAACACAGGCACGGTACTGTTGATTAGGGCAGTAGTAAGTTAAAGCTATCTCAGGTACATGGGTACCATGTTCTCGGATCCATGGTCTGTATAACTGTACAATGCAATATTACGTCCTGCTCCTCATGCGTCCTCTCCTCCTGACACTGACTTTTCCTACTGCCTGTGCTGGGAGTCTGTGCCCTGCACCGACAGGTTTTCTCTTGTCTGAGGGTACCCAATACGCTTTTTAAATACAAGGTCTCAACAGGATCAACTTTTCACACCTGAAGGTAAAACCACCCGTAGCCAAAGGTTCTTCAGTCCTTTGGCTGAAAGAGAAGATGGGCCTGATATTAGTGAAAAACTCACTAACTCCAGTGAGCAGCTGGAACTGCCCCCATTTTTACTGCAAGTAGGCTTACTTTTAAATGACACAGAAGTTGTTTGCTTTGTTTGCCATGCCTGACATAAGTTGGTGGCAGGGGATTGAGTGAATATGGCATAAACTCATAAAAAAGTAGAAAGTAGACATTTATAAAGCACTTTCACTGGAACAGCAATAAAATCAAGAAAACTATAAATAACTCCTTCTTTATAAAGCAGAATAAAACAAAAAATGGTAGACATCTCAGCTTTACCCTTCGTAAGAAGTCTTTCCAGAAGTTAGAATCACAACTATGGGAAACCTAATCTGATCTTTTCTATGTGTAATAAGAATTATTTAGAATGTTACTCTTTTTAATTAAAAGTGACCACCAGCAATTCTTTTTAATTATTTGGAAATTACTTTTTGTGCAATTTACCCTTCTCGTATATTAATTGCAGGCTGCAGAATTTTTCCTGCCATGAACTTGGCACACTTTATACAAGGCCCCGCTCTGCATTCACAGCAGAACAGATATGGCAGTGGGTGTGAGGTTTCCTTTTGAAATAGCAAATCTGGATCAGTCTTAGTGGACGGTTACGCTAGGATGAAGACACTTTTTCTTGATTTCATTACAGCAGCACAAACATATGCAGTAGATAAGGCCTTGATATGTGTAGTAAAAATGAGATGCTGACTTTAGCAGATATTGATCAGCCTAGTAAGGACAGGCTGCTGGCATTCTCTTAGAACACATGCTTTCTTTGGTGGTTTCAGGGGCCTTCAGCAGAGGAAAACTGCCCTCTGAATCCACCTCAGACTTTGCTGTGAGATAGCACCCAGCTAAACTGTGCTTGAGGTCTGGCCTCGAGGGTTGTACACCCTTACTTTTGGACAAAGAGGGAAGCCATGTTGAGAGTCACAAGTTTGAAAAGTAAACAGAGAAAGAAAATAAGACTATGTTAGGTAGTAAATAGAGCTGTAGTTAGGTAACATTAGATGCATTTCATCTCATAAACTGTGGTTTAACCATCATGTGTTAACCAACAAGTCTAAATATGCCTTTGGACAGATTGTGTTTAAGGCAAAAAACTCCTAAATTCAACAGACTACTAAACTGCATCTGTTAGTACCATTTCCAACTGCAACTAGAAAGGAACAAGTAAAATCATAAGATGTGGAGTTTTTTCAATACAATCTATGCACAGCTGTTAGTTATTCCCCTTGCAGCTTTGACAGGACATCAACTACAGCCATTCTGTAGCTTTAGGATGATAAATCAGAGGGGCCTATGGAAGGAATGGACATCAGTGAGATGCGGAAAATAACAAATGAGTTCCCCTTTTAACTTTCATGTTGAAATCTCACTGTCCTGTTCCCCAAAGCTACACAAGGACACCAAGCACACCCCTGCCAGAGCTTTCAGTTTGCAAGGTGTGCCTCTGCATGTTCCAAGCCAGTGATGCGGCTACAAATGCTATAGAACATATAGTTGACTAACAAAGAAAAATTAATGAAATGTAGAAAATCCTGCCTCCTAGCAGAGTATAGAACCACATAAACCAGACACTACAGGTGTTTGTGGTCTCAGGTAACTAAATGCTCATCTAATTTTTGTTTCTTCCAAGCATTCTGAGATAGTGCTTTTTATGTTGTAATCCATTAAATGATTCAGTTGATATCTTTTCAATAAGAAAAAGACTTCAATAAGATATCATAGAAGTTGTATGGAAAACAGCCCAATGACGTAATAGTTTCTGAATACAGACACTCCAAGAAGACAAGGTTGTGTGGAGCTTTTTACTATTCATTGTCAGTCCTAAGTCTCTCTGCATTATTTGTTTCTTCCTCCTATGGAACATCTGTCTTTTGCATTACAATATTTTCCCCCACTTGTATCAGTTTTCTCACACTGATCCTCAGTTTATTTTGTCCCGTCCGGATGGATGCTTATCTCCCTCATTATTGTTTCTCTTTTGTTTGCAACTTCTTTCCAATTTAGCATTAACTGTGAATTTAATTAAACTGTGGTCATTAACATTCATTTTACATGCTTCAATAACAGAATCCCTCTTCTAGTTCTTAATGACACTTAAATAAATAAAACCTAATAGAGATCCCTGTGGTACCCCACTAGACACCTTAACCTAGTTTGATACTTGCTACTTAACTGTTTACCAAGCTCCTTTGAACACTCTTCAAACCACAGAAGAGCATGTATATTCAAACCAAAATGAATTAATTTTTAAGTCCAATTTTCATGAGACTCCATACTGAATGCTTTAGCTGAATGCAAATACTTTACATGTCTCACTCTTCCTTTTATGTGTGGAGGCCCTGATTCTTTAACACTTATGATCATGCTTAATTTTAAGCATGTGTTTAAAGTAAGTGCAAGTAAACACTACTTGCAGTTAAATAAGTCATGCACGTGCTTGCAAGCTGGTGGCTTATTTACCAAGCTCAGAAATGGTTACCACAAACCTGGGGTCTTATAGTACATCAGATCTGTCTGCAAAAATATTATCCCTTCAAATTGCACTGCAAAAAGCTATGTATCATGCTGAAATCCTCAGTGATACATAAGTTTCGATTTTTTTAGTAGTAGATTTAAGTTAAAAAATAATAATAAAATCAGAAAGATTACAGTAATAAGGGATATAATGGTAAACTCACATACCAGTAAGGAAACCTTTCACTCAAACTCAGAACGAAAAAAAGTGAGCAAAAGTCTTGAAAGGCCTGTACAACTATTTCCAGCCCAACTACTGATTGAAACTTATGTTCTCCTATTTGAATATGCATCTGCATTCTTGCGACATTAGTGTTAAACTTGTCAAAAATGAGACCAAACCTTTAAAAGACACGTCAGTGGCAGTCAGGCTTATGATTTTCTGGAGACTTCTATAAAAATATTTCCAATTTCTATAGTACTGATTTCTCAGTCCCTACACTTACAGGATCACGAAAAAGACATTTCACACTAAAACAGGAATTTAAATTTATAAAATTCCTTTAAATTTAAAATGTGAGAATGTGAGGATAAACTAAAATGTCTAGGTTGACTAAAATCAAGATGCCTTCTAAAGGCAAAATTAAAAAAATAAATAAAAAAAAAAAGACGTCCAGAATAGAGTTTTACGAGGAAAAACAGTAGAAAATCATCAACCAATTTACAGGTGACTTTGTTCACAGCCCCTGCCATCTTTCCATTTCAAAAAGCAAAGTCCAAATTATCCTTGTTCTCCAGCAGAGGATCTGACATTGTCTGCACCAGGACTGACTGATGATGAGCCATGTCGTTAACACAGTGCCTTTTGTTGCAATAAATGGCTCATGGCAGGGATGCTGGCTGAGATGACGGGTCCCCTTGCATCCTGTACAACAGGAAAACGGGTACAAAGCTTTTGAAGTTGCCTGTGAATGGAATCCTCATGAAAATGGGTAAAGTGAAACGTTTAGAGATGGTCAGAGAAATGAAAGTATGAGCATAATGCACATCTGGTTAGAGATACTTTAAACGTCCACAAAACCTTAAGTTGCCCATTTAGAATATTGTATGCATTATATTTTTATATACACGTCTGGGAAAAATACATTTTACTGTAATGGAGGTGAGGAGCCCAGTTAAAGACAACAGTTCCTTTAACTAAGTGTGTTATGGAGGAAGTTCACTTAATTTGGAGATTTGCCAAGAGTTTTCTTCACTTTAGGCCTTTATTTAGAGAAAAATAAAGCAATTTAAAAGAGCAAAATCAATGCAGAAAGAAGTAAAAATGATATTATTTTAACTGAAATATAAGAAGTGACTTTTTTTGTCTGTTCACAATTATCAATGTAATTTCCAATAATCTATACACCTACAGATGTTCACATATGACACACACGTCTGCTTGCAGTTGTTTATGTACTTTATAAATCATTAATATATTAAAAAGAATATATTACATTATTTACAATTATATAAGGTAATGTCTTACATACATAATGTTTATTTATATACAAATATTTTAAATAGATAAATCTCACTCAACTCCAGTGAACAGAATAAATAACAAACCAGGTTTTATTTAAAATAAATAAACTAGGATACACTGAGACCACAGAAAATTACTCTGAGTGCAAGTGGCAGACTGGGGAACTGAACCCAGAAGTGCTAAGTGATGCTAGCAGTGATTAGATTGCCTCTGAGAATCAAATAATGAGCAAAAGTCTTGGGAATGAAATGTAAGGAAGGAAACTCTCTAAGAAGAACTTCCTCCCTTAGGTCTCTTTCATGCCTGCAGTCTTGCTCCTATTGGGCGTTTTGGCAGCTCCCATGTCAGCTCTGCTTAGACATCTTCAAGAATCTTTAAATTCTACCCTGGTACCTTTTGCTTGAGTAACTGTGCTGCCCCGTTCCATTGCGATAAAAATGTAGAAGCGTGGAAACAATCCCAAAGAAGATCCTTATCAAGACCATAATGAAAAAATTACGGTTCTCTCGTATGTAAACATGGTCACATACCTCCTGCAAGGATTCTGTTTCCACTGAGGTCAAGCAGCTTCTGCCAAATAATTCAGTGGTACAAGACAAGCTAAAATTTACATAGGAATAAATGTAAACCATATTTGTTGTAGCAAGAAAACTATAATTTTCAATTTGCTCTTCATTTCTGTCCTGTGTGCTATGAGCTTGACATTTTTTTTTATTCTTTGAGAGGCCTGTCTTGTGTGAGTATAAATATATGGACGTAATGGTACTATGGACCATGGAACCTAATGCAAAATATAAGATTCAGTTGGCCTGGACTGCATCCATAATTTGGGCAACATTCTTCACACCAAATAAAGTGCATTAGTTCAAGTGATTGAGGAACTGTTTCACTTTTATGATAGTGCTGTATCTTCCCTATATTGTCTACTTACCCTCCATTTTTCTCTTGGTTGTTTGAGTGAGCAAACATGCACAGTATTAAACAATAAAGAATACTATTCTACGAATACAGAGGTCTCTATGCTTGTTTCATCTGTACAAAGCTGAACATTCTTTCCATTCTTAAAAAAAAAAATCTGAAGATAGATATGTCTGCTAGAGTTGTTTATTGCTTGTGCATACAATTGCCCATTTATTTATTTTTTTTAAGATAACTTAGATAACTTAGTTTGATTGTTTAAACAAATCACATACCCTTTGTTGACAGTTTGTATGGCTAACAAACCCATAATTTTATAGCTTTCAGAGGCTCCTTTCCTAAAGCATCCTCAAACATCACAGATAATCCAAAAGTATATTCAAAGCTCTCTTCTCCCCAGCAGATAGGACTGACTATACACTTTTGAACAGCAACTATATTGACACATGCCTAATCTTTAAAAGAAGTCTTGTTTAGCAGGAAAGAGCTTGTAGCTGTAATAAAATAATTCATTTCTATTCTATTCCCTGCCCCATGTCATAGAACATAGAACACAGAACACTTGGGAGACGCAGACCTTAATAGAGACTTCGGGAGGGGGAGCCAACAGCTACCCCAAATTCTAGTTATTCATCTCCCAGCAAATAATTATGCTGACCTGAAATAACATAATTGAATTAATCACTGTAATAGCCTCTGTAAGAATTATCTCTTCTGCATGCACCTGCATTTTTTCATCATGATGGAAGCATATATTTTCAAATTTTTAAATTACTAGAAGGTCTGGTTTTCCTCTGAAATCTGGAAAAAGCATTTGCCACTTCTTACCACATCAAATGTAGCTTTTGGAAACAAATATTAACAAAGGAGACATTGGGATAAACCATTTCTCTCCGTGGATATATATTATTGACACGAGTTTCAAAGTAACAAACTGAGATTGCAATCAAATGTAGTCCAAAGCCAACACAGAAGATGCAGTGTTTTTCAGTGTTGCATTGGGTTTTTTTCTCCTGTAAATAATTAACTGAGCAGTGATCCACTAGGGTGCCTGAATATAGTTCCCTCGGGTTTTCCAGATTATATAACAACTTTCACTATCTTCAGTAGGAACCTTGCAAAAAAACACAATATGCTCCTTCCAAAGCATTTGTAAATATTGAATTAACCTCCTCCAAGCTGTTCAACCCCGCTACGATACTCAGCTAGGCAGCCATGGTAACATCTCTGCTACCTGGATTATCACCACCCCTTCCTCCTAGGCAATTCCCTACTAACTCAATGAGACCCCTCCAGTATCTTTCTACATTGCAGAGTCTTCTTGTCCCCATCTCTCTACCTTGCATGTGGCACACGGACTGGAGAATGTCCTCTGAGAAGTCATGAGGTCCTTATGGTATCAATAGCCCAGGACTTAACCTCTCAGATCTTCTCAGGTCTCATATCTTTTGCAAGATGAGTCCAGAGAAAGGAGATAAAAACTAGCTCAGGGACAGTCCGGGGGTAGCACCTTTTCCTGTCCTTTTTAAGCCTCCATTTCACAACAGATAGCATCAGATAAAACATTGGGTTTTGGTATTACACTGGAGTCCTGCTTCAATGGCTTTTTGTTGGAGGGGATGATGAAGTTTCCTGATTTTAATGGCAGTTAAAGAAGCTCTGAAACCTAAAGAGGAGACCCAAAACACGTTGATGAGGTTCTCTTGAAAGGGTTTGGGTTTGGGTTTTGGCTTTTCTTTTTTGCTGCTTCTTTTTGTAATTTAAACAACAAAGGCAGAGGCTGAGATGCTGGATTCTGAAATGCTCTCAAATGCTATCTTTTTACTAAAATGAGATAAAAAGCATAAAGTTGTCAGGGAAAGACATGAAAAAGAGTAGCTCTTAGAAAAAAAAAAGGTAGGTTTTAAAACAGCTCATGAGACTCTGAAAGCTTCTGTCTACTACCTTCTCTTTTTTTCTGTTTCACAATTTATACAATCTTTATTTTAATTGTATTCATCTTTGCTTTATCGGGACATTCAGTAAACTAGCTCTGCTCAAAACCTCAGTACATCAATAGCAAGTCAGAACACGAAGCATTTTTTTTCTCTGTATTGTAGTAACAAGTTAATGGTTAACGTACTGTAGTACCTACTGACTTGTCTTTTTTACATCAACATCATCCACAAACACTTTACTTGGGGTCTTGGTCCTTCTTCCCCTCAGATTAATCCACTAATATTATGTTTCAGAATACCAAAATACTGCATTGTACAGCTCGTTTGCCTAGGGAAGAGATGAGTACGGCTTGCCTTTGCATTGTGTGTCTGCTCCAATACCCACTGGCTGCACAGAAGGACTGGACCAAGGTGCTGCATGGCACCACCAGCCACTCTGGTCACTTTCTAGGACAGGAAAAACATCACGCCTCTTTTTCACCCTGCATGCTTGTGGTTGTTGGGTTGTTTTTTTTTTCCCCTAGTAAAACAAACCAAAAAACAACTAAGCAAACAAAAACCCCACCAGGGTTCAGGAGAGGATCATGTGCAGCTGGATGTCATTCTAACCTGAAATTATGGATGGATTAGAGTACATCTGTCTCATGGACCAGTAGTTGAGAAGCACCACAGGTGCACACAGACTTCTGCTTTATTATACTGAACACAGTGGTGTTCACTCAGGCAAGCTGACACGATAAGATGCTAATACTGTAACTACATGCTGCCACACTGTGCTGCTCTAGATAAATATTCCTCCAGCTATTCAACTCAATTTTGGCTCAAAACTAAAGGAGAAATATTTTTTAATCCACCTTCACCTTGCAATGAATAACGTCATCTAGAGTAAAGCTTGGTCCCGCCGTATGTGGCAAAATGAAAAGGCTACAAAGCAAACCAAGTAGGAACCACCAGGGAAGGAATTCATAGAGCTACTCATAGTCCAAAACAGAAATCTGTTGATCATCTTGGGGTGGGTAGGTCCTCCGATTGCACTCTGTAGCTGTTGGTTGGGAATTGCTCAGGAAATGTTCCTTAGTACAAGGCAAAGCATGCCAACAGCTTGAAAATGTGCAAGATTGCATTTTGGTGCTATGAAATGTTACAGGCACCATTTAATGTATTAGAACATGTGCACCCTGCTTTTCTCCTTGCTTTTCCAACAGAAGTAGTCTTGCTGCAGTTCCAGGACTGTAGGAAGCTGTTGTTTCCTGAAGCCCCAGCCTCTCTAATGGGGGAAATTGCAGCATAAGAGCCAGCAAAACTGATCTTAGGATGGTAGAAAGAGCACCTGTTGCATTGTCTACCATGGGGGCAGTCAGGCTGTGGTCTTGCATCGCACACAGCTCTTGGGGATTTATAAGATGACCAACCTAAAGAGTTACACCATATGATGGGTATCAGGGCATTCTAGTCTCAGTTGAATACCTAAAATAAGGACAGATATATACATATATATATATATATGGCCTCCACAGTCAGTCAAATTTCACTATTACATATCTTTTCTTCACTATTCCTTATAAATTTTAACTTACACTGACGATCCACAGGGAAGAAATCCACAATGACTTGCCAAAACTATTATGACTTTTTAATTCCACGCCTTTCATCCAGACCTTTAATTCAGCTTTCCCTTCCTAAATCAGATTGGCAAGATAAAGCATTGTATATTATAAATATGATGCAATTTGGATTTTATTTTTTTTTTAATGAGTTCACTTTACTACTGCATTTATTTCTGTTGTAGTACTGACAAGCAGTTCCAGCCAGGAGCAGGATCCCAATGTGCTAAAGCTACATAAATACATAGGAAGAGTCAGCTATCACCCAAAGAAGCAACAGTCTAGGGCAAAACTAATCATGGTTAGGAAAAATAGACCTAGAAAATTGTCCAAGGACAAGCATGAAGTAACAAGGTGAAAATCAGAACCAGCCTGCAAGAGGCCACTGCTTGATGGCACGTCTCAGAAAGAAACAATGGCTGCCAATTCAGACATCCTAGTTTTTTCTGTGCAACCTGCAGACTGCTGCCTCATAAAAGTTTTGCTAAAAAAAATTGCCCCCAGACACCGCACGAAGCTCTCTGAATGGATCTGACGCTTATTGGAGAGAGTGCACCTTCTACTTCATTTACCTCTGAGCCGAGAAAGAAGAATATAATTGAACATGCTTCCTTCTTTAGTGCAATTTGTTCGTGAACATTGTTCCGCTGAGAGCAAGCGGGCATAAAAAGCACTCCCTTCCTCAACCAGGGAAAGAATGTGTGCACATTCTTACACAGCCTGTGTACAGGAAATCATTCACAAACCTTCAAAGGCATTGATGGGGGAAGGGAGGAGGCTGGAATGGCATTCCTTGGGTAAGAGCACATGAAAGCCTGGTCAGATTAGTGTAATATATTACACAAATGTGACACAAAAATGTTCATGGATTACACTTCCTTCGCTGTATCATATTAGCACCTCATCATCCCAGCCTACCACAAACAGATGCTAACAAGATATGAGAAAAGCGCTAGAATATGCTGAGGTTTCTGTCTCACATTAGTGGTGTGTGCAATATACTGTGGTTCCGCTTGCCAGCATGTGATGCACAAATTACTGAGGCATAATCTATGAAAAAGCAAAAAACAACCAAGCCAAACCAAAACAAGACATTACCGTGAAAAGTGTGTTTACAACGTGCTGCAAAACGAAGACGTGTGCTCTGTGTGGGGAAAATCTCTCCCACCTCCCGCAAGGTCACCAAGGTACAGGGAAGCGTGTTAAACTCCCAAACTGGTCCTCACTAGAAAGGCACTGTTCCCTTTCAATGAGTTTCTTCAGATACTTTTGAGAAAGTCCAAAGACATTGATTTACACAAATTGCATTATTTTAGCAGGGTTCATGTGGTTTTTATTTAACTGGTTCTTTTCTTTGCAAGTAAAGTTGGCCTTGGTGTTGAATCCGAGGATACAGGGAAGCGTCAATCATGTGCCAGCTCAAGCTCCAGCAAAGCCTCTGGGAGATTTCAACGCAATAGACTTTCTTCCTCACGCTCCGTCCTATGATTCATTAAATATGATGATATTGCACCTATACAGCGGCCTTATTATATTGGCTAATTACATTTTCACGGCCCAGAAGGCTATGCAGATGCACATGCTCACATTTCCATGGTAAAACCTGCTTTTGCCCCGTAGAGCCACACTTGCCATGCAGAGACGAAATCAGGCGAAAACACATGTGGATATTTGAAGATGCCTATTTTTTTCAGGAGCAACAGATGAAATTTGCAGCTGCTGAAAAACCAGCCTTACAGATTGCCATCTCAAGTGCTTTACTGCACACGAATATGTGGGAAATTGTTATTAATAATAACAAAAAATGAAATGCATGCTACATAAACTGGGTTAAGCTCTGAGCATCAAAAGTTTATTTTTGTTTTGTTTTAATATATTTACACAGGGGAAATAAATATGACCGATAAAATCTCTTTGGCTTTTTCTCTTGCAACGGTAATTATGCCAGGCCTTCAGTGCAGTAAGGTTACGATTATACAACCCTGTTTCTGGTTTCCTCTAGACATATGTGCAATATATACATTGCACATAAATTGGCTCAAGCTAATTATTTTTAAATAACATGTATGCTTTTAAAAATAGCAAGCAAAAATGGAACTGCCTAAACCTATTGTGGGTCATGTTTTGTTTTTCCCCAGGCATTAAAAACCTGTGTCTGATCTTTTCTTGAAAACATTTTGAGGGGGGGAAAGTTAGGGGGAAGATTTCCTCCCAGGTTGAAAACCAGATATTCTTTGCCCTGTTCTGTGTCCATCACAGCCACAGCACTCCGGTTTGAACGGAATCTCGTCTGTTAGAACTCAAATATGAAGCTGTAGCCCGAAAGGATTATTTTTCCCCACGTGAATATAAATAAGGGGCTATAAGGGATGTTTGGACACAAACCTGGTTTTATTGCTATGGAAAAGCTTGCCTGTCAAACAGCTGAAATATAAGCTTTCCAAAATTGCTTATTTAGAAGGTAAACCATAACACATTATTTCATAAAGCATAGCAAGGATGTTGTGAGAGGAAAGCTGCAGCTGCTGGTGACATCACAGTGAAAGAGCATCATGACGGCATTTCAAGTCTTGATAGCTATTTTCTTCAGGGACCTCAAAGCAACAGCAAAGTCACTACAATCAAGTGGAAAATGCTGGGAAAGGTGTGAAGCGCTGATGTCTCAGCACTGCTGTCACCTATCCACAGGAGCCTGATGCTCCCCGGTGCTTCAAGGAGAGGCTGAACTTCATCCGTTATTTCTGTAACACCTTTACACAGATGCACCTGCTTTTTCCTCAGCTAATTTCACCATCTATAGTATCCTGTAGCAACGACAGAAACTCTAAGAGCACACATCGGCAAAAGAGCAGTACATGGAATTACTAGGAACTAACGAGCCCTGTGTTTACACATCTAACTGCTCCAACTGAGCAGCTTCCCCATGATCAGGGAGCAGGAGAGCAGTGGGTGGTGGAGATGGAGGAGGAGAGGCCAGAAATCCTGATTTTCAGTTCTCTGTCTGATCCCAGAGGTCCAAACACTTTACACACTCTTTTTTTTGGTAATGGTTCCTATATCATGTTTAACATATTAAAAGAAAAAGAAAATACAGAGGAAAAAAATGGGTACGTTTATGGTATTTAATTGAATGGCACGAACATCAAATAAGAAATGAGAGGGTTCATCACTATGATTCAGACTCCATTCTCTCTGTCACCCAAAAAAGGCAGCGAGCAAGGAGCCCAAGGCACACTGCCAAGTGTGCTCACTCTCAAAGGCTTTTTCCTACAGAGAGTTGGATGGGAGGAGTCTGAGTTTTCCTCACATGTTATTTGTTTATTTGACTATCCTTGGTTGACATTGTGTCAGCTGGTTAATGAATGAATCTGGTTTTATGGGTTTTGCACATGTGCCTAGAGGTCACCCTAGGCATATTTTCACAAATTAGAAAAATAAATTAATTAATTAAACTTATTTTCTACTGGGAACCCGTGCACCTGAAATAACAACTATTTTCTCCAATGTATTTAGCTGTGCTCTGCCAGGAGGCACTTCTTCCCCTCTTCTTGGCTAAAAAACTGTACTAGCCAGTAGGCTGCAATCAGGCGCTGTTGAGTAATAACAACTTTCAAAGCTCTCATATACACAGCTAGCCAGAAGCTACCAGTTACTTTCACATTCTAATTCTCTAACTAAATTAGACATCTTTGTCCCCTTGCATTATGCATATATTTTGTAGGTCATACTTATCCACCTGAATTCAGGCCACCCTTGCAGGTGCATAAGGAAAGATGCTCACCTCCCACACAGAGTTTCTCCTGCCTTGTTCCCTCTGTGATTGAAGCCCATCAATGGGGCCAGGTGGTTGGGCAACGGTGGCCATCAGTCAAAGGTTTGGAGATTTTATTTATTTGGGGAAAGGGAGACAGATGAAAGCCTCATGTCCCAGGCTTATCTTAGAAAAAAATGCTCACTCCTAATCAACCTGCTTATGGAGATAAATGTGGAAAAAAAAAAAAAAAAAAAGGAATACATATTTACTACAAATCAGAAACCACTTTCATCTTCTTCCTTTGCTCAAATTTTCTAAAACTCTCCTCTTGGAATTTATGCTGTTTGGGGTACATCTTTCTCAATCATGCCCATGGCGATAATGCAGCAAAACCCTTTCTCATGAAGTAAGATAACACCTCCTTTGACTCACATATGATATTCATGTCTGAATTCAATTCAACTTCCCTTTTCCCAGCACAGCCTCATATTGATTTTGCATAACTCTCTGGCTTCTTTTTACAGAAAACTATATAAGAAATCTGCATACTGTATAATATAGCCAATTTTATATCATGCATTCTACATAATTTCTAAAGGTACACAGTAGTTTTTTAAAAAGAGACTTTTGTATATACTGTGTGTATATTCAGCTATATCCTGGGTGAAAAAACACAGCGAGAAACTTCCTCCCTGCTCCCTCATTTTTCCCCTTTTTTTACCATTCCAATTTGCTTTTTGTATTCTTCCTAAGAGTTTTAAATCACAATGCTATCTCCAAACATGCAGTTCAGTCTCAAAGGGAAAAGGATCCATAGCATATTCCTGGGATGAGCAATTGTCCAGCATGAAAACAGAATCCCAGTACTGACAATTAAGCCAAGGATGCACGAATTGGGAAAACATACTGTCCTAAACATCTATCCTGCTTGTTAAAAATATTCAAACCACAACTTTGAAAAATTTCAGCCATTCTGCAACCTTATATAATCTGATATTGCTGTATGAAGCAATTTATGAAAAAGGAAAGTTGCATACAAATGCAAGCCAAAATAGTAATCTTTCTTATAGATGGAAAGAAGGTAACTAAGTTGCTTTTCTGCCTACTTTTCAAATTTTCTGGAAACATTTATTATGATTTTTAGCACTGTATTTATTTAGTCTCTTTCTGAATAATTGTTCAACAAGGAGATTTTATGAAGCTATAGATTAGATCCAGATGAAAAATTGCATTTCCTTAATGTTGATGATTGTTTTGCAAAATTCTTTTAAAAGTGTACTCCTGTGTGATTTTTCTTGCTTCCTTCCTTCCTTTCAAAATACTTTAAAAAATCAGTAAGTATATTTGTTACTACCAAGGGGCTTTTATGATTAATACACATTATTCATATTCCCTAAGCACAGATTTGACTAATATGCTCTGTACTCACTGCCATCACACTTATAAATGTACATTAACTGAATGCAATTTAAAAGAAAAATATTCCTAATCTTTTCAGTGAAAGAGCGAATAACTGGCAATAACTACAGTATTTGGTACATTTCACCTCTTTTTCTAAATGCAGAGTTTCTATAGTTTATGATTTAGGCAGTTCTGTTAAGTAATTGTCATAAATTTTGTTCAATGTATGACGTAGCATTATTCTTTTGCACCGTGGCATATCTGACCAATGTCATTACTGATTATTGGTCTGTTGTGTGACACTACTTTTGTCCTGTCACTACATAGCTCTTGAGTTCATGGAAACAAAATTAATTTTCCATTGTATTAAAACATGCTAGCTTTTTTTTTTCTTTTTCTTTTTTTTCTTTTCATGAGCAAACTAAACTGTACAAATGTTCAAATAAAGCCAAGGCAATAGGAGGATAAAAGCAGATGAAGACAATTCATATGAAAATCAAAGCAACGCTCACAGAAATATGTTGGCAGGATTCACCCAGCTCTATTTCAGAGTTGTTTAAACACCGTATAGAGCAGAAGAGGAACAGGAGTAATGGTTTCTCCTGGAATCAGTTCAATCAATTAATCTGTCTCTTTTTTCCCCTCGCTCATTTAATTACCACTGCGAAAAAGCAGAGGGAATTAAGTCACAAAATAACCATTCAGATAACATGATGGATCTAATTGAAGCCTTTGTAAGCGATCGGATCCTGGGGTACGCCTGAAACAGCCTCATCCCACCCAGTTGTGCGCTGGCAGGGTGCACTGCACCGGCTGCTGACTTTGGAGGAGAGCTTCTGCACAAAGACCGAATTTTCTTGCCTACGTGGCTAAAACCAGACTTCTCACAGAGCCGGCAAAACTTGGCAGTGGTGGCGGTGGCTGGGTCTCCCCACTGAAAACACATGCTTTTTCCCCATTTTTCATTCTTTTTTTTTGTTTTTGCCACTGTGTGCTCCCTGTTCCTGCCAATGGCAGGCTTTGAGTCCCCACTCCCGCAGTAGGCAGGAGGCCCTCTCCTCTCCATAGGAATCCCAAGGTCGGCCTCCCCGCCAGACCACACTTGTTTTTAGACAAGAACTGCTGCCCTCCTGGGGTCCATTGGCACTTTCCTCCCAACCCTTCTCACCGGGCTATGGGATAAGGGAAAGTGAAGTGCCATGAGTGGGTACAGGCCTGCTGCGAGCATCAGTGCAGGGTGGGCCACAGCACCATCTCTCCCGCCACCATCTTTCTTGCCTTTCACCATAGGCCTCAACCCCATCCTGCCTTTGGTTTTGGGCTCTCCCCCCCCATAGGATGAAACTCAAAGTTGTGATTAAACTTGCGAGGCCCAACAAAGCGCAGACCTCCAGAACTCACGCCAAGTGCTGCGTTGAGAGAGACTAAGATCAAAAATCCTGTCCCCAGAGAGCAGGGCTGTACCGAGGCACACATCTGGGCAATACCAGGAGCCATAGCGGGGGGGAAGAGGATCCTTGACGGGCTTTCCTCCACCTCCCTCGCTGAAGCAGTGCTGCTGCAAGTCACACCACTCTTTCCTTCCCCGTGAAAGAAATTCAGCATTAATTAGTCTTCTCCTTTCCTTTCTTCCATTATTATGTTGGTGCAAAGAAGATGTAGGTGAAGCGGGTAAAGCCTTTCTCGCTCTCCAGCCCGGGCTGGAGGAGAGAACGGAGGCAAAGCAGTTAATGGCGGATCCCCCGGTAGAGGGCATCCAGCCCACGCCGATCCAGCCTGGGCCGGGGCAAGCCGAGCTCCTCACTGCAGGGACCGGAGCGCTTAATGTCGCTGCCTGATCCCAGTTCTGCCAGGATGGACAAGGGTCTATATTTTGTATTAATATCAAAAGACTTTTACCCAGAGGTTCTTTGTTGTTCTTGGGTGTGGTTTTTTTGGGGTTTTTTCCAACCATAGGTACCAAAACCCCCGCCGGGTAATCAATTTCCTGAAATTCTTCAAGGCTTCATAAGCCGTAACAATGAAAATCATAACCTGCAAGCCTTTTAATTTCCTTATTGTGTTATTTAAGCAATAAGACATGACAAGGTTTGTGTTATGTTGGGATATCGCCATGCCTCGGGTGAATTGTGTTAAGCAGAAGGCTGAAAATCGAGAGCCGAAACCACCTGAAAAGAGGGGCTGTACTGGGATGTCGTGTGATTTTTAGCATTATCCAGGGAACCTGTCTGAGTAGGTTCGGGACAAAAAAGACAGAATTAAGGAAGAAATGCAAAAAGAGAAATATTATATGTCTTTTCATTACACCATGAGCAATAAAAGCATATCTCGTATTCAATCTTCATTTATTTTTTCCCCCTACTGGCTTCAAAGTGAAAAGTAATCATTATGAATTAATTAAAATTAATTAATTTTCTAATATCTTAATTTCACTATTTTTTAGTAACCTACAAGTTCATTAAACCTCCTCAAATTGCTAAACTAAACATAAGTAAAACAGACTTAAAATTGCTTAAATCTTATGTTTCAACTTCATCTAACTAAAATTAGGAGGGGGGGGACGGGTTCTGGTTTTCACTGGAAAAAAAAGGTTTGCAAAAATAAAACCTTCCACCTGTACTTGCTACAGAATATTTTACTTAGAAAAAGAATGTTGTTGCATGTTTCTTCTGTCAGCTATTTTATTATATTTCTTATTGTCTGCTTTCTATCTTTTGTCACCTGATTGTTAGCAATGTGTATCCCGCATTTGTCTTTGAAACATCCCTCCTGGTTAAATTGCTAGAGCAAGAGTAAAATCAGTTTAGTGTCCTGGAAGGGAAACCAAAGGAGTTGTTCCTGTTTGCATCAGCAGAGGTGCGGGCAGTTTCCATGTGCTGCAAGCTCATCCTAGGGGAGGAAGCCTCTTTTTAGGCAGAATTTGCTTCTAGAGGCCACCTTTGAAGATGGCATCACATTGTGCAAGTTACACAAGGTATTACACAAGGCAAGAAAATCCTTGACTCTTTGTCTGAAAAAAACAACAGCATCAACAACAGAAAAACCCCCGAGCAACCAAATCATAAGTATTTGGAAAGCTATGCCTCAATCCCAGTCTCACAGACTCAAGTCATAACAGACGCAACTCACACAAAGTTACACATGTGTGGAAGTGTTTGCAAAATAAAGTGCTTGACTTTTGCAATTTTTTTCAGTTATTCGGTTTAAACTCAAGTGCTTTACAAAGGAGGGACTGAATTTAGGAGTCTGGCACTTAGTACCCTAAATACTGATTTCAGTGAGTTGGACGTGCAAAAAACCTCAGAATGAAGCCCCACTAAAAAAAAATCCCATACACAAATGCAAAGTATGGGGGGAAAAAGCCAGAAGGGAAGAGGAGTCCTATAGAGAGAAAGGAGGGCAAGGGAAGGCAAAGAAAGAGCAACATACACAGGAAGAAGAGAGGAACAGGAAAAAGACGTGGGAAGCAAAACCAACCCAACAAGACAATTTACCACATAAAAGCTAAGACTGTCATTAAATATATAAATATGACTGTTTTTCCTGGAAACGTAAGAGAAGGGTTGGGAAAAGTCAGAAAAAGGAAGCCTCGTCAGAAAAGTTTAATTACATACCACCTATTAAATGCAGAATCATTGAAAACAAAAGTCACTGCAAAAACAAGAAGGCACAGCAATATCTAGAAATTTAAAGGCACCCAAACCCAAAGGCTTGGTCTAGTTGATGGTCATTACTTTGGGGTTTCAGTGGAAACACATTTATCATCCACATAATGAAGTGGAGCAAAAAACCAAGAAACTGGTCTCATAGGGCAGCTTCAGGATAATGTCCTTGTCCCTTACAACAGCTGAAGCTCTTAGGGCCACTTGACATCTCCTTGTGAGGGTGTTTGGGTGGTATTCATAGAGAAATCCAAGGACCCTATAATTTTAGATAATTTATCTCATCATGCAGGAATAAGGAATTTCTTCTGTTGTGTTGGTGTCAAAAATACTGTGGAGAACTGTGTTTTAGGCCATCCTGACAGCTATTTATGTTAGTCAAAGACAAAATACACTATGTACTTTTAATTGTAGCGGTGCCATTCTTACTGTGATAGATAAAGTTGTGTCAGCACTTCCATTACAACACCCTATTTTTAGGGGTTTATAACTCAGCTGTTAAATTTCGCTTTAGGCTGAAACTTGGCATGCAAAGCCTCAGCCTGCAAGCACTTTTTTTTTTTTTTTTCATAAATATGAAAAAAATACTTTGGGTCAGTTTTTATTTTATAGGAAAGCAGTTTTTAACACTCAGTCATTTCTAACTCTGAAAAAGTTTCATTATTTGAATTTTACAGGCTTGTCCATTATATGTCATGCTGCATTTTTAAAAATAGCATTGCTTTTATTCATGTTGGCAAATTGGCTACTGTCCATGAGCAGTAACTATTTTTAATCATGTTTTTAAGCATATATCCATATTTATATTGTTATGATCCATGCTCCGGACTCTGTAAGGAATAGTAAATGACAGGCCGTGCAGGCTTGAGCACAGAGAAGGAACTGCAACAGCTGTTGTCTTGCAAAAGCCACACAACTTGGAGTATAGTCTTCAACTCATTAGCATAATTAATTTTTAATAATGACAGCATTCATTTGTTGTTTGAAAAGTAGAGTATAGGGCCTTCTCCTGCCAGTCCTTACTTTGACAGAGCTTGCTTTGTCTAAGTCAATTTTATCTTATCAGAGGAAAAGGACTCACACCCTTCTCTAGTGACTTGTGAACAGAACTGCACTTTCTTGCTGTATGTGTGGTTATGTCCTGGCACCTACGCAATTGACCTATAAGGAACAGACGTTCTGGCCAGTCTGGGATCCCTCCCTGAGTCCTGCTTGTTTTACAACGTAACACCAACAGGGAGATGCTTATGGTATCTCAAAATGACACATAGAGGGAGATTCTATGGTTCTATGTTTCTGTGACTCTTCCAGCCACAACCCACTAAATGAATTATAAATCATATCCTTTGGGAAGATTATTCTGCTTCAAAAACACCATATATGGACAAAGAAATACAAATTTTAAATTATATGACTTGTCTTTGGTGGTTTCTCTATGCTCTTCTGATCTGTCATAAAACCTAAAGGATATAATCTAACCTGTAAACCACAGATTATTTGCTAGCAGATTTATATTGCTTTCACTCAAGTCCATTGATAAAATTATATGCTGGATGACATTCTAGGCTACAATCATGATGTGTCTTTAGAAAGCAACGTATGTGAGTGCAGACTTTGGCCTGCTCCGCTAAGTAAAAATTATTAAACTTTTAAAAACCACCTGCTCTAAGTTCATGTCTGGTCAACAGCACTGATTCCATTCATGCCCTGCCCTTGCCTCTCTTATTTTAATTTGGCTGAATGGCTATTGCCTCGAGAGAGACAGAAGAAAAAAAGAAACTGAGACCCACCAAATAGCAGTATGTGTATGGACTTGTAAACACGATCAGCTTGATCTTTGAGTGTCTGTCAAGTCAGAGCTCACGCAGACTTCAGAGGGGTTCTAGCTTTGTGGCTGCCTGAGAATCCGGTCCTTTGATTGAGCACCAAACTGCAGCAATCCTTTCCCACTGAAAGTTAATACATCTCCATTCTGACTGACCACTTTTGCTTTTACTCATCACAGCAGTAGTACTTAACCTGTGCAATTTGTGGCTTGCAGTTTTGACATTGCTTTAAAAAAGTATTTCGAACTGATCCTTTTACATTCCAGCAAAGCAATTACACCATGCGCCTTGAGAGCATTCAAAGAGGACCCTCTTGACAAAGGGTATCCCCATTTCCTCATTTTTTCACAAGCTGGCAAACATGGATCTGCAGGAATTGGAGGCGGGGGGCGGGAGGGCAGGGGGAAGACACAAACACTTCTTCTCTTTAACCTGAGTGTAGCACATCGTAGAGAAGGAAATATCAGTAAACTCACTGGAACTGACAGCCTAAGCTAGAACCCCACTGGGTGCTGCAACGGGCAGCAAAGAACGGGGGACCAGGTAATTTAGTCCTGGCACCCACAGGCAGTGTATTGGCTCGGAGCATTACACCCCTCTTCCACACCGTATTTCCACCACCACCAAAAGGAAAAGCAAAATGGAGCCAGTTTTCACTGCCGAGAAGGCGCTCTCCCTCTCTGCTGCAGACAGGAAGGGGAGGGGTCTGGTTATTGTTGCAGATTTTTTCCCCCTCTTTCTCCGGGTCTTTAATCCCAGACTTGGCTTGTTGCGCTTCAAATTGAAATATCCTGAACAGATGTAAAAACACATGTGAGCCACTGCTCACAAGCTGTGCAAAGCTTTGTTTCATCTGCTGATGATGTGAGCCTAAAGGAGATCTTTTTAAAATTTCATCACTATTCAAAAGGATAATTAATACGTACCCCTAGGCTTTGATTATGCTATACCCAGTGTGTACTGCTGGTACAAAAATAATGAGGCTCTCATCAGGCCGAATGAATACTTGCAGCAAACATTCAGTTTCCATAAGAAATTTAAGATTCAGCGGCGGTACCATGTAGGTGGCTTAATCTAATTTTAATTTGTAACACAATACAATAGATAAGATCATTTGTTTGTAACCAGCACAGGCATTTTGTTTACATGAAACCCCAGTCAGCATTCAGCAGATGGTCTTTTTAAAGGCTTAATTGAAGTTTTCTAATCTAACCTTTTTTCCCTCCATTACGAAGGGGAAAATAAGACACACACACACACCAAGAAAAAAAAAAGAAAAAGAAGAAAAAGAAAAAAAAAAAAGAAAAGAAGGGAACTACAAGGAAGTAAAAAAATAGCTGTAAAACCCTTTTTGCAGGGAAAGCACGGAAGAGCATTTCTGCCTGCTGTCAGATGCCGATTTGGTCAGAGTGAGGAAGGCGCTGAGGTCAGAGTTTTTAAGCGGCTCCAGAGGTGTAAGGATAGGGCCCTTTGCCCCCAACCTTTGTTGCTAGTGCGAAGGTCCGCAACAAATCACTGCCCCTGCCACAGAAGCTGTTCTGCCTCCACCAGGCTCCTGAAATTAGCTACCTGAGCCTTTCCACAGATCAGGCATCTCCTTCTTACGCCTGTCTTCTCAGAGGCTCATTATTAGATTATAATTTCTGTGTACTTTCTGCGTTCAGCTGCTCTGCTTTCAGTCTCCTTCTGGTCTGTCCCTGCTGCCCTCAATATTACCACGCTGACCACAATAAACACTTCTCTTCTCACTGGCTCCAGGCTGCCTCTGGCAGCCTTCCAGTGATGTACGCTGGAATACAACCTTTCCCAAACATTTAAATCCTCCTCACATAGTGTGTGTTCGAAGAGTTTGGCTTATTGGTGTTTCTAACCAAATAAAAAAATTATTAAGCATTTCTTTTCCTTTTCACAGGCCATAGGGAGCACACAGAGGGCAGACACCAGGCTTTGAGTCCTTTGGGAGCGACGTGCTACCAGAGTGCTGGTGCAGAGGAGCCCTTGTGCTCCCTTGGTGTCGCTGGTGCTGATGGCCTTGCTGGCATGTCAGAGAGTTCATCAGGGCAGGCACCATAGGCAGGGTACCTCCACAACTACCTGTGTTGGTCCAGTCTCGCTGCACCATCTCTGCAATAGGGATGCTATTAATGCCCCCAAGGCCCAGTTGTAGACTTTACTCACCAAGTTACAAAAGGGGTAAGAAACACTATATCACACGATAAAAAGAAATGGATTTTACTCATAGTAAATGACTTGCAAACAGCGGCTTTGGGCTTTTTTTTAAACAGAGAACTATTCACCATTGAGGAATGAACAGGCACTGCAAGCTTGTGACATCCTCATAAAAAGTGGTGTGGATTGCATTGCTAGCTGGTGGTTCACAACGATAAGGGCAGAAATCAAAGAAGAGGACAATCAAAATAGAAATGAACTAAAATTGGTAATTCCAGTGTCCTAGTTTTCCTTAGGTATGACCCATCCCTACACGACTGTCCATGGAAAATGATGCATTCATATCCTTGTGCCCCAAGCCAAAAGCAGACAAGCCATCTTCAACTCAAAAGCCATAACACTGTGTAAGAACAGTGAAGGGGCCAAGCTAATAACACTACACTTTATAATGATATAATAACCATCAGTGTAAGTGGAGGACTGTATATGGAGTGATTTATATGCTGAAAGAAAATAAATATCAGTGTTAGGATAAAAATATCCTCCAAGGATCCCACAAGCCAGCTGGGCTTATAAGGTCAGGTTCAGCACTGCATTCATGCAGCTATGTGGTTTTTGGCAGGAGACCGTTTAAGTCCTGCTGACTCCGAATCCACCACATGGAAGAGAGACTAACAGATGTGCCCACAAAAAATTTGGAAAAATGCATAGGTTCTCACAGAAACAAAAAACCTCAGACTATTGATCTGTATTCTAAACCAGTGTTGTTCTAAGTCCATATTCTTTTCCTGCAGAGAATGGGATTGCTGAGGAAACACTTATTGCTGAGGTAAATTTGACTGGGCTGGTCCCTCAGGAAAAGGCACAAATGCCAGCAGTATTCACATGCAGAAGCTAACAGCATCCTTAATTGCTTACTGGGGCTGCACCATGGAATCACCTCACTCTCAGTCAAATAGTACTGATTTACTGCCTATTAGATCTTGTCTGTGCTACACCACGGCCATAGGAGATTCTTCTCTGCAACACAACTGTAACACCTGAAGTGATGGAGAATATCTCTTTAGCTGTAAGCCATGCCTGAGCTGACTTTAGATCCTCTAAACAGGTTATACAAATTAGGATTATCATACATACTCCAACACATCTCCTTCCAGGAGAGAGAGGTAACAAACAACAAAGATGGTAGGATTCCATGGGTTATGAGTGCAGCAGAAGGATGAAGAGAGAGAGTGAGAGATACACAATAATTACAATGATTTCCAGTTATATAAATGGAGGTCTCTGTACACAGGGTGATTTAGACACTTGAAGAAAATTAATACCAGTTTAGGATTAGAATTTCTCCCAAGGAGAACATAAACTGGGGAGCATTTCTTGAAGTGCTTTTCTGAAATGAAACACAGCAGAACCCATTAACCACAAAATATAATATAACCTGATGGGACTTTTTCCTAACTGTTATTTTGGTATGCTGGAAGGGCATTCAAGTAGAGACCTTGATGTAAGGTGATCTATTCAAGAACAAAGAAAACATCTTTGGGTATAAGGTTTCGCTTTGTTAATTTCATCATATTTCATCAATTTAACCTTCAAAGACTCTTGGCTGTGCAATACTGTGATATTACAATGTTCACTTTAAACCTCGTATTTTCAAGGTAGTGTGCCGGGATTTATCCTCATCCTAGCGAGTTACATAATTCAACTTCTGTGAAGGTTATTTGAGAGGACAAATACAAATCTAATGCTTACCGTTCCTGTAATTCTACAGGAATGTGGAAAATAAAGGTATGGAATGCAAATGTTTATTGGCTGAAAAATATATATCAAAGATAACCAGTGCCACATTGCTTTCCACTAGCAGACTAAAGGGGAGGAGCATGAGAAACACAGACGTGGGCTTCCACATTTGTTTGCGTAATATATCCCCCGAAACACAATTTATTCTGAGTGATGGGCCTACCTGGTGGGAGTATAGATGTAGCCCCAACAAAATTGGGAGTGCAGGTGTGAGGCCATTGTCTTTTCTGAACCAGCCATCAAAACAGAGCACTGTCACAAAGTACTTCCATGGCAATACTCTTATGTAACTTCAAGGAGCATGGCTTCTTCTCTGTCTTTTCATGTTTCTTAAACCCACAGTTTAAGACAAATTACCTAGACTTTAAACTAGTGTCTCTCCTTTTAGCCTTTTGCATCTCTGGCTAGTCAGTACCCCTGCAGAACAGCTGGAGGCACAGAGTTCCTTTGAAGATATTAATTTAAGGGCCTTATTCTGCGAAAATATCAGGCCTACAGATTAAATCTGTCTGACACATAAAAGAGGCATGTCACCCTAGTTGTTTTATACAAACCATTGGATACATGATCAGAAGAACTCAGCTGTGTAGTGTTTCCTCCAGTATAAAGAACAGCAGTCATTCATATTCCAAATCTTTTGTGAAGTACCATATCTGCTCACTAAGAAGGAGTAGTTCATAATGAGTTGGAAAATACATAAGAAAGTATGTTAGACATAAAATCACCGTTTCCATTGGTTGTGCATATGTTGCATGTATAAGTCTCTAGATATGGATTGAAAATTGTGTTCCTTCCATAATACATCCTTCTAGTTAAAGGACATTGGCTCTTTTGGGACTGGTTTAATAAGGGACTGTGGCTTTTTGCATGTGCAAGATTCATTTAGTATAACTTTCTTGGCTGTGAATGTTAGAAATGTTGGCATTTTTACAAAGCCGCTTTCCCCCAGTTGAATCTGAATGCAAACCCATCGCCAAGCTGGGATTCTGTAGCTTGACATCTGTTCACATTGATTTGCTGGTAGACCTGTTCTGGAGGTATAGCATGTAATGTCCAAACTCTTAGAAAAAAGGAAATGTATTCCCCTGTGATCAAATTGAGATATAATTGTCACATGAGCTAAAGTAGCGGTCTGCAGTATCTGAGGAATTCTGTTCTACTAAGTAAGCCATGGAGCCTATGCAGTTCCTCTCAAGTCACTCAGTGTTTTACATGAACCTGCCCAAATCAGAAGGACATGGAACAGGGGATTTATGTTTAACATGGAGGTTTCCACAGGTCAGTTCATTGCAGGATGTTTGTTTCCAAACTACCATGTCTAGTGATTAGTTACTCTAACTGCCAAATTCACATACAAATACCCCGCTCCTGCTGCCACTGAGGACATGATTGGTCTGCTAAGGGACTACAAGTTATTTGACACTGTCTGTGCTATGCAGTGTAAATTGAACAACCTAGTTTGCATTCAGAATGCACTGAAAACAACAACCTGAAAAAGTTCAGAGCTGAAATTCTGTGGAAATAGAAAGGTGTGAAAAAATACTCCAAACTATCTATCAACAGGAAAAAAAAAAAAGACATCTGTGTGTCTTGTAGGTGGAGCATAAGACCACGCCTGAGTACAGATACTTCCCAGTTTATGATGAAATAATTCCCCATATCTGAATATTGTTTTGTTCTTTCTATTACAAGTGTGGATGGGCAAGTAAGCTTTAAGGTGCACACAAACCAGGCAAGGGAAGAGCTGCAAAACAAGCCTGCAAAGAAGAGTTACAGATTTGCTGCATTTCCAGTGGTGGGAAGTTATGCAAGAGAGGACATCCTTCCTGTTTCTGCAGGATCCATATGCCATCTCTTTTTGCTGAGCTTCAAGGGACACTCTGCACAAGGCAACTTGGGATGAGCACTAATAAGGTTGCACAAGAGAAAGTTACAATGTCTGTTATTTGGGTTTTATTTCTGACACTTAACAGCTAAATATCCCTGTATTGTTAGCATTATCTTGATAATGAACAAACTATACTGTTCTTATTTTGCAGAATATTATCCTTTTAAATTTTCATCACTTTATGTGCACAGGAAGATGCTGAAACCCCTACTACAAGACTTTCTGTTGAGATCCCTGTGACCTAAAATTCATTAGGGCCACCACTGGCTCCACAGCCACCTTTGGGCCACCTTCAGGCTGCAAGAGCCAGAGTTTTGCCATTCTGGACACCCTAACACACTAGGATCAGAAAGGGACAGCTTTGGTGAGACCAGGGTCATGAAACATTGTTTTTTTCTGGTAACGCACATATATGTGGAGAGTAAAAAAGAGGGTTGAGGTGAGGAGCTTGGTCTGGAATTTCCATAAGCATTGATAGGTAACAAAGACAATTAGGGTCTCCCTGATGGAGCATGATTCTGAAGCAGTCTTCTAAATACCATATCACTTAGTCTTAAATACCACTTAGTCACTGCCTTGTGCTTCACCCTGAACCAGCACTGGCAGACTTGTGTGAATGCACTGGTTATGATGCAGAAATAAAAATGTTTATATGTCAGTCAGTAGACTTTGTAAGGTCACATAAATAATCAACAGGCATTAGGAAAGACAACTGTATAATCAGCATCAGAGGATGATCATATTCTAAATCACACTCCAGGTGTCTGGTCTACTGACTGAAACGCTGTGTGGCAGGAACTTTGGCAATCATAATACCTGGCATTAGGCATACTTTAAGAGAGGATCAAAACACACCAAACAGCTGTCCAGCTAACCTGACTAGGTACCATTGCAGCTGGGCATAAATATCTGCATCAGAGGGCAGGCAGTGGCAATTGCCTCTTGCAAAAGCACAAGCTCGACTATGGAAGTTAGAAGTCAGTCTTCTGTATCTCTAGCATGACTTCTTCCACTGTCTTTGCTATGTAATTCAGCAATCTAACTTCAGGACATCAGTCATATAGGATGTACTTAACATAATGAACAAGACACACAAATGGGGGTATCTATCAGGAAAAAAAAATCCAAGGAGATGTTTGTACTTGAAGGAAAGCATTCAAATCGCCTCATGGTGCATGCTATTTGGTCCCTTTGAGTGAAGACGGATACAGTTTCAGGCTTGACATTCAGATACCCATTCTGCAGTTGATCTCATTTGTTTCTTCCAAACAAAACATTTTGCAGTCCTCTCCCTCCTTTACCCACACACATTCTTCTACTAAGGTAAATGATCAAATCCAAATCCCGGGTTAATGAGTGCCAATCATAGCTTCAGCCCCTTTTTCTGGCTTGGCAACAAGTTCCCCGAGCCTTAGCAAACAATTATCATTCAGCTACTGTAGAAATTGATTCTTGGGTTGACGAGAGCAGTCCTCCCTCGGCTGGTAAGGTCCTGCCATGGGAAGCAATTACCGCAAGATGCCAGCTGACAGACTCATTCCGTGGAAAGTCAGGTTGTCTTGATCCTCAGGCACTCTCTAGGCAAATTGTATCCTTACACTCATCTCAAACCTCTTACGAACTGTTGGCTTCTATCAGGAAAAATGGATTGTTCCCTTTGTTTCTGTGGCATTTGATAGAATAAAACTGGACATCCTGCCTGCACAATAAGGAGATTTAATTTTAAAATTCTCACACCAAAATGCTGCAGTATGATAAAGAAAAAGAGAATCATAAAGCAATGAAGATTGCTACTTGCCTAGGGAGCAGTAATACAGCACAGCTAGTATGACATTTTTTGTGTATAAAAAGACCCAAATTCCATTAGCATTGGCCTGTCTCTACTGATCATAATTTTCTTTTCCCCCTAATTTTCAAATGGTTTGTAGTAACACTTTCATATCAATTTATCTGACATCTTTTGTTTATTAGTTTGGAGTTTTTTTAAATCTTTTATATTCCAAGGTGGACAACTGGGAAAAAGGAAAGATTTCTGCTTAATTAGCTTTTGTGACAACATCTGAACTGTGATTGAGATTTTGCCAAACACAGATGAGACAGAGACACAGAGCCATTATCAGCTAACAAAAGAAGGTGGCATTTAAAGTCAGCTGAAAGTGATTAGTCTTGATAACTATCATTAGGTGATTGAAATGTGAGACCAGCTAAATAAACAAACAGTAAACCATGCAATCCACTTCACATAGTATCAGTGAGAAGAAACACTCCCTTTCATACATTCATAAAATAGCTCTTGGACTAGCATATTTGCCAAAAGTTCATGGAAGGCTTATCCCTGACTTTAAAGACTGCAAAGCCTAAAGACACCAAGATATTAAAAAAAAATAAATAGATAATAGGAAGAAAAAACAAGTTGTAAGGTCTACTTAAACTCACCTAGATTCTAAGTTTTACCCCGAGGTACCTGGAAAAGAGCTGGAAGCAGCACAGGTAATGCACGTCTTTAAGGAGATAAAGACAAATATACCATAAATGGGCATTTGCAGTCACAGATGTATGAGAAACGAAGGAACTCATGATCGCCAATTTAAAATGTGTTTTAAGTGCCATATCTGCAAAGAGAGTCCATAATGCCTCCAGAGAGTCGAAAAATTTCACTTAGTGTAATATCAGTTATTGTTCCTAGTATTGCTATAGCTATTAATCCATCACTAATGCTTAAATTCTTAGGATCTGAGAAGATTTAAAAAATAAATTTCATGACTAAATCTTTATCTTTACAGGATCAAGCATCTGCTGTGCTCAGTAGAGCTAAGCAGGCTTACAAAGCTGAGAATTAGGACAGGATTTTTCTCAAATTCTGATGAAACATTTGTCAGGATTCCTCCTAATTAATTTTCAGTATTTTTAGACTTTTTTATTCCCCTTGAAAAAACCCTTTGCAGTATATTTTCACCTTTTCTTTTTGCATTAACTGCGTTCCAGATTCACTGAGCGCTGAGTACACCCTTAGAAAGCCTTTTAACCTGGCTGGTAAGTTAAAACTCTCTAAATCTCACATGCCCACAGGGTTTCCCACCTTAATTAATTAATAACCCCCTCCTTGTCCTTTTAACTGGGTCATGAATTAATTTTAAAAGTTAATTATGCAAGTCTTTCCTCTCCCTTTACTTACGCCTTTCATCCCTGTGTCCATTGGCTATAAACAATGTGGAAATACAGCCATATGCAGGGATGGATGTTGTAAGCTTTGGACTGTTGGGAAAAGAAAGAAAAAAAAAAACATGCATATCTCATCCCTATTTTCCCCTTCTCCCATTTTTTGCTCTTTCTATAACAGGTTTTTGTAGACTTTGTGGAGAGCAATAAATACCAGCAATCACTTTAGCAAGAAATTAAGAGCTTTTTCTTAAAAAAAAAAAAAAAAAAAAAGAAGGAAAAGAAAAAAAAAAGAACTGTAAATTTAAGTAGGCCTCTGAGGAAGCAGACATCATCAGGTGGGTCAAAAAAAATAAACAGAACAAAGGCATCAAATTACTTTGTTACTCCCTTCAACTGATGTGCTCACCAGATTATTTAGAGTGGAAAAGAGGATACAGAAAAGAACTGACTCCTTCATATAGGCTATGTAGGTACAGAACACGCCTGGTTTGGCATGTTTCTTTCCAGGCATATAGAAAAAAGGAGAATAACAGTCTACAAAGGCTTTTCATACCCTCCATGTGTAGAGCTAAAAACCTGTTGGAGTGTCTTTTTTATCATCTCTAAAAAAATCCATTCTGAATTTTAACTACAATGGACCTAATGAAAAGGTGTACCCATTGTTTGATCTTTATCACTGCCCAAAAGATGAAAATGAACTGTGAGACTGTCTGCCTCCCAAAGCCTCCCAAATACGTCCTTAAGGACGTGCCTTCAAACAGAAACATGCTCAATTATCCTGAGCAATTACTGCAATAACTTTTCAGGAATGTAAGATTGGAAACTAGTTCTTAGGTCAGGATGTTCAACGCTAACTACTACGGTCAGCCAACAAAATAGCATGGCACGCTGTGTCCAGCGTTAATTCTTGTCCATATAATCAGAAAGCTTTACCATCCAATCCCATATGGGGTCTCAGTGTCTTTTACCAACTTATCTAGGTAAGGTGCAGAAAACCCCCTAGGACTTAGTTAACAATAATGTTTCCTCTTTGACAAGTGAGGGAGCTGAGAGACAGAAAAACGTACCCATTGAGACTATGGTGCAGACAGGAATCGGATCTGACATCTGAATCCCTGTCCACAGCTGTAGCCACCAGATACACTGCAGAATGCTTCTTTTTAGCATTACTGTTTCAGAGATTAATATTTCATACCATCATCAAGACAAAAGACAAAGGTTGCCATAAGGCTGCAATATTCTGTACAGGAAGTAGTATCTACACAAAGAACACTTGCATCAAATCTAACATGCACAGCGGGGACCATTTATCTTGGCACATTGCCCATTAAAGCCATCACTTGCTTTTTCTTTTCCTTCTTCTTCTGGAGTAAGTGACAAATTTCAAACAGTAAGAACATCTTAACTTTGTAAGCAGATAACAGGAAATATGACTATGAATGAACCTGCTCGGAGGATTAGCTGAGGTGAATGCCCTTTGAAAATGCATAAAGGTTTCAAATGTTACTCATGTCACTAAGGGGACGCTGCATATTCATTAAGGTATCACAAGGAGCTCATTTCATATTAATGGAGAGGTCATACATCCTTCCAGAGGAATTCCATTGCAGAGCTGCACAAATCAACGTGCTATTATTTTAAGTGTTACCAATTTAAACGTCTCCAAATTCACAGAACACCCTGAATTTGCAAAATGACTTAGTCACTAGGAAAAACGTTAGTGACTTCTTTTCATCTACAGGAGGTATAACAGAAATGCAATAAGTGTCTTTATATATGGAAACTCAATTGTAACTGCACATTAGGTATTCCCTTTCGGTGCTCAGGAGAGCTTTAAACATTATGTAATATATATATATGGTATCAGTGTTCGGAGGCTACTTTATTTTACTGTAGTACATGAGTCTGAAAGTTTAGACTTTTTTGCAAAGTTCATTTTTCTAAACCTTTTAATGCTTATACAAATTCCATTGCACTTTCATTACAGAAGCAGCTAAAAGCTTTGCAGATACATACCATATAAGGACCTTTATAGCTGAATATTTTGATAATTAGAAGCAGAAAATTATCCAGTGCATAGAAATTTGTGTCCAGGCATTACCTAATTTTACATGTTGGGATAATAAAGCAGTGCTGGCTACAACACAGACCTAAATCTTTCTCCCCTTTGCAGGATAAAAGTACACCAGTATGGTATGTTCCTAAAATGTAGTATCAGTGGAGCTAATTGGAAACTATCCAGGCAGAGTCCGTGCCATAAGAAAATGGCATTTCACCGAACCAGCAGTGCTTCGCGTTTGTGTAAGAGCCTCGAGGTCCCTTCTGGTAACAGTGCAAAGTGTCCACATGTTCCCACAGGTGGACATATGTTTGTGTCCACATGTTTGCCAGGGCAGCGAACTCGTGTGGTCCCACCCATCCTCATGGATCTGCGGTTGTGAAGGGGCTGCTGGCTCTCTGAACATGAATTTCACATTTTAAAAAAGCCAGGCTGGATGTCTCCCTAGAAGTGTCTCTACACACTTGCCATGCTGTCCTGCTCCTCAGTGGCCCTGCTTTGTAGCACATCGGCATGGCTGGGCATTAGTTTAGGCATAGCCAACATAGATTTAACCTCTAAGGGAGGGAACAGCACAGTCTAGAAGCCAACACACATCACAGCCAAGGAGTGATTGGTCTGTTGATCTTCTTTTCTTGCAATCCTGCCTGAACTGCTGTTGAGGCAAACTTGGGTGTGACCGTGCTTCATCATGAAGGGTCTATCTGCCCTTGGTTTCAGGCACACAGGGAGCCAGATGTTTTGGAATTCCAGATGCCTAGGGAGGAAGGGAGGAAATAGAGGGATGCAAAGGGAATTGTCCCAAACCTAAATCCTACAAGCCTGGCAGCCTCCAGCCAAGGAAAGTGGCATGAGCTTGTCAGTGCCTCGCAGCCCTCTGCTGAAGAGCAGTTATGAAGCTGACTACAGTCAAGTCAATGCTTCTCTCAATAGCTCTCGGTGGAGGGAGGGGTAAAAGCAAGGAATGCTCTTAATTTAAAAAGCAATGGTCACATGAGTTTCCTCCGTGAAACTTTTCAGAATTTCCATTTTGTGGTGTGTTCTGAATAATTGGAAATTATGCTAAATGAGAAACAAAACCAAAGTTATCCCTGCCAAAATTTCCCGTGAAAGGTAAAATTTCATGTTTCAGCCAGCTGCAATTTCAAGTAGGTGTGTTTGAGTAAAGAAACATTTGCAACACATTTTTATATAAGAGGGAAAAAACCAGTCATGGATTAGTGATGGAGTCTGAGGTCTGCCAGGATGCTTCAGGTATGTTTCTATCCAAGATAATTCTTCAGACGTTGTTAATTGTATGCAGTGGTCCCTCAAATTGGTCTGTTTTGACTTTTACTCCATTCTCTCATCCCTTTTCCATGCCTCCCCACCCCCTTCTCTTCCTCTCTCTCCTTCCATTCTGCCTTCTGGGTTTTGCAGCTTGTTGGGAAATGAGACCCTCCCACACAATGGTTATACAGTTAGGAATATATTTGAATACACATTTAGGAACATAGTCTGTGCTGCTATGATACACAATTGAAATTGTTTAGATTAATGACAGCTACATGCCTAATTTATTACTGTAATTATTGTGATAATTTAGAGGAGATAAATTGAAATCTATTAGAATTTAATGTAAAAAGCTGTAATTAGTCTGCTTTGGAGAGGGGAGAAAGCCAATGCACATAACTGAAAATCCATTAAGCCAATTATAATGTTACTGAGGCAGAAAATATGCAGCCATCTAAAATATACCCATGACTTTAGCTTAACTGTACCCGAAGCATACAAGCCCATGTGTCAGATTCCTTCATTAATTTAATAAACACATCAAGGCAAAAAAATGAGAGAATTCCTTAATCGTCGTAATTAATGCACATAGTTCAGACTGAGAGTTAGGGTGCGGAGATGGGGAAGAATAAAATTTTGTTGCCATTGAGCAATTATCATGTAAATAAAACAGCAGCAAAAGCATTGGAAGGGGGTTACAGGAGAGGCGGGTACACTGCTAATCATGGCATAGGCTTTCTGAGCTATTCCCAGAAGTGCTAAAAGCTGTCCTGGTGCAATTAATAAAATAATAAAAATAATAAAAAAAGAGAAGACAGCAATTGCTATCACCTATTTACTGTCAAATTAATTCAGCTGCTCCTGAGATGCCATCTGTATCAGGAGAGCGAGGGTGTCACTAGCTTTACGATCCATCAGGAGAAGTGAGAGCGCTGTTCTGTTTGATGGCTCTGATAATGGAAAGAAGCTAAGCAATTGCAACAGATACATCATAGATTTTCTCATAATTACCTGACCTGTTACACTGTGTCACTCTGCCGCCAAACACACTGTTTTTATGTCAGAAGCTGTATGGGCATTCTTTACTTTGATCATTCTGTATTCTGCAGATGTCAGCATTACTGTATTTTAATTGACTCTGGGGTAGCATTAAAAAGCACCTTCTATTTCGGTTGCTTAGACCTGATGAGACTGACAACCTGGCATTTATGAACATTAGGCCTTCACGGTAACTGTGTCAGGAACTGTGTTTTTCCTAAATCCCCTAGGTATGAATAGCAAAATGATGTTAGTAAACCAGTTGAAAAAACATTGTCTATGCAAAGAGCACCTCTGACATTCTCTAGCCATAGAGATGGCAAACCTTTTCATTAAATTAGACTCTGGAGTCAAAAGTGCATGTTGTATCCCAGTGTGCAATTAGGAATTGACCAGTATGTTGAAAAAGGGCTGGAGCTGGCAAGGACTGAAGCTGGGGAAAAGTGTTGGTATCGTCAAAACAAGAATTTCTTGACAACTTCCATATTCCCAGCATGCCCCATTTGCCAGGATCATCTTTTCCTCCTCCTGTAGGAAGAGACAGCTAGTTTTTTCACTACTTAGCTCTCTTGCAGAATTCAGCATAATCCTCCAAAATGACACTTAAAATGGTAGAAATTTTACAAGCTGCTGCAGTAGAACTACTTTTTTTTTTCTTGCTTGCTTTATTTCTTTCTTTTTAAGAAATATTCTTGGTTGAGTAAAAATAAACTAGACTGCATATGAATTGTCCATATTACCCACTGGGCTTTACCCGACAATTTATTTCCTGAGAAATCCACAAACTACACGTACCACCAAGGTGTTGAGCTTGCTGCTTGACTCACTGTCAATAGCTACCAATAATTGCAAGAGAAGTGGAAATCTAATTCCAAGCCTCAGAGTCCTTGCCTCCTTCACCGGTGCTGCTTTAATAAATGTTGAACAATGGATTGTGAGACAACTTTCGCTTCACCACTAACACACAAAGACAGCATGCCTTTCGCCCACCACTCCCATAGGCACGGGTGTTCCCCTTGTTCCTCCTCAAGTTCCAAAGAATCTGGTTAGAAATTATAATTACTATTATGCTCCTTTTATTCAGATACCAATACACCTGGGTGGTTGTTCCTCTTCAAGTCCCAGCAGTATCACTGTATTATCCTCTTGTTGATAAATTAAACTATGTCAGAATATTTATGAGCTGGGGTAAGCACATCTGCCTTCAGACATTAAAAAGTTACCGCATTGTGCATGTTGATAGATGAGTTGTGTGTAACACCAAGTGGTATTATGAGGCACCTAATTAGTACATTTATTTTGAGTGTTTGTTAAAAAAGTTCTCCTAAGGCTACCTATCACATCAATGGAGTGACATAAGTGCTGGGTTATAAGAAGGAGATCCTAGTTCAGCAAATGTATACATTATAGCAGGATTACCCTCCAGAAATTATCAGAAGCGCCCACCATTTTCCATTAAACTTAGGCCATTCTTCCAGGTGGATGTTCTCACTAGGGTCCTAAAACAAATATGCAAACTAGAAGTCTAAAGGAGTAATTTAGGCATCTAAGTTAATCTCCACTACAACTTTCCCATACCTAGCTCTTACACATATCAAGACCATGGTGGATTCTGCTTTTTGCATTTGCTTTATGGGTCATTTTTGAGATGGGATTTATAAACAACTGGTATGGCAAGGAAGGCTCCCAGCTGGTCAAGAGAGTTGACTTTGACATAGCAACAAGGAAGGCTTCAGTATCAAGCAAGTAACACCTTCTATATTCCACAAAGAATCAAAACTCTATGCAAGAACCACAAAAATATTTAAAGACTGCATGCAATTTTCACAGTAAGTAGTAAAGAGCAAGAAGGAGAGATTTTCAAAAAGGCAGAGACAGAATCATAAAATTGTCTATGTTGGAAGGGACCATTAAGATCATCTATTCCAACCATCTAACTAACTCCAAAAAACCCCAAGAACTTATCACTAAACCATGTCACTAAGCACTATGTCAACCCATCTTTTAAAATCCCTCCAGGGATGGTGCTTCAGCCACTTCCCTGGGCAGCCCATTCCAATGCTTGATGACCCTTTCCATGTAAAAATTTTTCCTGATATTCAATCTGAACCTCCCTTGGTGCAACTTGAGGCCATTTCCTCTTGTCCTATCGCCTGTGACTTGGGAGAAGATACTAACCCCTGCCTCCCTCCAGCCTCTTTTCAAGTAGTTGAAGAGAGCTATAAGGTCTCCCCTCAGCCTTCTCTTCTCTGGGATGAACAACTCCAACTCCCTCAACCTCTCCTCATAAGGCTTATTCTCCAGACCACTGACCAGCTTTGTTGCTCTTCTCTGGACCCATTCCAGCACCTCAATGTGTTTTTTGTGGTAAGGGGCCCAAAACTGGACACAGTACTCAAGATGGAGCCTCACCAGTGCTGAGTAACAGGAGACAATCAACTACTGAGTCCTACTCACCCTGCTGGTCATGATATAGACCAGGATGCTGTTGGCCTTCTTGGCCACCTGGGCACACTTCTGGCTCATGTTCAGCTGACAGCTGACCAAACACCCCAGGTCCTTTTCTGCCAGGCAGCTCTCCAGCCATTCTTCCCCAAGCCGGAAGCACTGCATGGGGTTGTTGTGACCCAAGTGCAAAACCCAGCACTTGGCCTTATTGAACCTCATCCCACTGGCCTCAGTTCATCGATCCAGCCTGTGACAGTTTGATTACAAAGTATAAGAACATCTATAAGAAGAATAATTTGGCTACTATCAGGCTCAACAGTCTTACAAATGTCAATCTTCGAACAAACACTGTCCAGAATTTGAAGGTAAAAATATTATGGTTTTTTTAACAGTAAGTGTGATTCACTACTGGAACAACCCAAAGAAACTATGACTAGTGCATCTTTTGATGCCTAAAAAGCTTTTTTATTTGTGAATTACTGTATTTGACTCATGTTTATCTGTGCAGCAGTCTAGGCGTTTAGTGATTCTTTCTGGCCTTAAACTCTGGCTTTTCTTCTTCTTTCCTGCCCACCCCAACCCCCATGCTACACAGAATGTGAGGAAATCCTGGTGGAATCATTCATTAGGCTCTACCTTAGGCTCACAGATACCTAATTGAGCATCCTGGAGCTCCTGCAGACAAAAAAGTTCCTTGCTTATAGTGATGAGACTCATTCAAGCCCTTGAGTTTAAAAGAAAAAGATAGCATATTTCATGGAACATATTTCAGTTCACAGTCAGTTACAATATTTCACATAAAATATATAAGAATGTCTGGACTAGGTCAGACCATCAAGTTATATATCCTGTCTCTGGCAGTGAACGATATCAGCTATCGGGGGAAGATAATGAAAATCAGAATGTATGTAATGATCCTTCCTCCCCAGTACAGACTTCCAGAAAACAGCTGACTGAAGCCTGCGATCTTCCTGAGCAAGAAGAGGTATTTTTGTGCAAAGCCTTGCACATTTCTGCAGCCATTTGGAAACCATGTATGTTTTCACACTATTTTCCACACTACCTGTGGCAACAAACTGCACATTTAGCAAACTACCCTTTTATTTCTTTTGAACAGCATCATGTTGGTGCCTCTTACTTCATGTATTGGAGGATACAGTGAACAGCTGCTCCAAATTGTCTTTCAGAATTTTTCATATCTCTATCATTCTTTCACTTGTGCCTTTTCCCAGATCTAAGTATTTTTGTTTCGATAAATATTATCTAGTCCCTTTCCTTGCCAACAAAGGATATCCCTGTGGTTTTGCTAGTGCTTTATCTGGTACAAAGAGACCTTTCAATGATGGTGAGACTTTCCCACATATCCTATGGGAGACTATTCTGAGTTCTGGCCGAGCTCATCCCAAGAACGTGCTGTAAATGATAGAAAGAGAAAGCAGACATTGCTGCAATTCTGCTGATGACTTTCTACCACTGGTTTACAAGAGACTGAATACCAGTAGAAGAAACTAGGGCTGCATGATCCAGTGAAGCTCTGCCAATTGTTTAACCTCTATCATGATAGAGCCAGCCTTTTATACACAGTATTTGCTGAACTTCTCATATTTAGATGTATTTCTGTACTAATTTTGGATATCGTAGTTTTTACAAACTGATTAAAGTTTTTTTTTTTTTTTGTGTTGGGAGGGATAGCATTTATTTATTTATTTACGGCTTTTTCCTCATCAGAAAAAAATAATTGTATCTTTCTCTGTTCCTTCCCATAACATCTTAAAAGCAGAATGAACAAGTGCATAGATATAAATGCATACATTGTATTATTAGATTGGCTCTGCCCATAAAATTATAGAAGATTTTGCCACCTAGGACTGCTGACTCCAAGATCTTAAAGCAGGCATGCAAAGTTAATTGAGAACAATTCTGAGAGAAAGATGGATCCCAAGGTATTTGAAGCCCTGAGGTAACCAGCTGGCCTGAAAATCTAGTGGGAGGGGAAAAGCAATTAGATGTTCCAAGCAAATTGCCCCAGACTTATTGATATTGATTTAAAATCCAGATAATCCACTGTATGATTTCCAAAGTAACTGAGCTACTGCCTTAGTTTAAAAAAAAAAAATATGATAAAGCAGCACTATTCACTGATTGTATCTACTGCATATACACATCCACTGTAATACTCTCCTCTGGCAAAATTATATAGCCAGCTTCACAGAGTCATTGGGAGTTTCTCCTTTTCAGTAGAAGACAGCCAGACCTGTAGTTAATTTCCCATTGCAGTTATGCAAGTTTCAGCAAAACTGGGAAATAAAGTAATTTCTTGTTCTTGTCTGCCCCTGATAGAGAAAGCATCCTAAATGTATGTCATGTCATTATTGAAATCTTTCAGTCGATCCATGTTGTATTTCTACTTACTGACCTTCTTAAGCAACTTTCCACAATATAGGACAAAGCATTAAAGGCAAACCAATCTCAACAAAACTTTAACATTTTTATTTTGAAAGAGATAATAGATGTTCTGAAGGAAACAAATCCCATCTGTTTAACGTCCTTCTGGTGATGACAGTCTTGAGGCATTTGTTTGACTATTCCCTGAGTTTTAAAGCACTCTAAAATGATGACAGCTGCTCTGTGGAGTAGCTAGGTGTCAGGATCCACATGAACAGATCAATCCTGAGGTTCTCCTTGTCTCTGCCAAAGCCCAGGACCGGGGTGTTCAAGGTTCTCATCCAAAACCGTTATTAATGACGATAACAACTAAATATTCTTGTTAAGAGCATGTACATCTACTCACTTTTTATTTAAATAATTACAAAGAACAGCTATGGAAGAGAATTACGTAGCCTAATTAAACGATGTATAGAAAAGCATTCCCTTTCATTGTTTTTTAATTGCATACCTTTCCAGTTCTTTGTGCCTACCTTTAAAGGACAATGTCACCAGCAGTGCCTACTCTGCACCACTTGTTACTCTCCTTTTCTTCTTCTGGGGACAGCAGTAGCACCAAAATGTGACTTGAGAGGAAATGACAGCTTGTAAGGGGCAGCCCACAGGCAACAGGGGTGATGCCTACTGGGGAAACAGACCTACTCCATCTACTGGGAGTCTCCTTTATTTTAAGAGATTTTCAAGCTGAATATTTCCTGTATGGGGCTACCAACTTATAGTGCTTGGAACTGCAGAAACGGTTCGCTCACCTGTGTACATACTTTGGCATCATTTCAGTGTTCTGCAGCTGCAGTACATAGCAGATGAGGAGCAGCAGCATGTATGACACTTCTGGGAGACAGAGGATGTACGGGAAGCTATGGAACAAGGAAGTGATGCTTATATAAATGGCAAAGATGTCTCTATAGTTTTCTATTTTTGTGGCTGGCTGACCTTATTGGATCCCATAGTGTCTCAGCACTCTCCATTCAGAGCTGAATAGGACTTTTTTTTTTAATAAAACTTCCTTTAGTGATTTGACTGACAATATTTTACAGAAGTTTTTCCTTGCATCATACTGAAAAAGTATTTTTATTCCTGAGGGGAGAAAGGGTAAGAAGTGATTTACCTACATGCTTACACTGAATCATAAGTTTGAGTCTTCCTGAGTATATGATGTACGCACAATCTCCGCAAACAGTAGCAAATTGATCCATGATATTTCTCAATTCTTTTTATTCCTCTATACTTCAGAAACTTTTGTGTTTTCACTGCTGCTTTATACCGTAAAGTCCCTTCATGTGGGTAGACTTCCTCCCTTCTCATTTTGCTTTCATATGTTAGATAATAGACATGGACCATTACTGAAACTCTCTCAGCTCTTTTAAGTTTTCCTGTGCAGGAGAGGTGCAACTCAACTCATGAGTGACTTTATTGTATTACAGTACTTTGATTTCCTTATTTTAAGTCTAGTGACTGTCAATGTGAACAGGTCAAATCCAGCAGTGATTTTCCTGTAGGTCAACAATAGGATCTTATGTACTCCCATGTGGTGCTGGAGATCAAAGCAGATTAGAAATCGTAGCGTTTTCATGAATGTTTTGCTTTCAAAACCCACAAGCCAATTGCAGATGTCTGCTGTGAGAGGCATGCAAGAGCTGTATCATGGAGGACATTGATAGATCTATTCCATAGAATTCATACAGCTGCAGATAAAGTGGAATGGAGAAATTTTACAAAGATTATTTAAAATATTACCTACCAAATAATAGATAGGCAGATGACTCAATATAATTGGACTGAAAACACAATTATGGATAGATTTATGCCTGTAAATCCCTGAGATCTTAGGGGAACTGAAAAAAAAATCCATGTGACAATCTATCTTGGATCTGGAGCCAGCAGTCACTGAGGTCAAGGGGAAAATTCTTTACAGTCTTCAGTAAAGACTCAAACCTGGAGGTTAATCTGCAAGAGGAAAAATTCCTCACCTGACTTCTGTATAGTGTGGGTTATATAAAAGTGATTGAAAAATCCAGTCCCCATACCATTTCAGTGGCAATATTACAGAGAACACTGCCAATTACTGAGTCACTGACCTAATTTAGACCTAAGGTATTACAGGAGAATTAGAGGATAATAAATACTAGAAGTGATGAAGGAAGACGAGAAGTTTTGAGCCAACAAGTCACTCTCTTTTTAGTGAACCTGGAAAACATATTGCTCAGTCTGGCAAAGAGCAAACAATTAGCACTCTTCATATCTCAGTAAAAGTGGGGGCTTAGCAAGCTCATTTGCCCGCTGCACTGGCAGAGTCTAAAGGATTACTTAGGCAGATGGATGTGGGTTAGATGAATACGTCAACCAGACTGAAACCTTCTAGCCAACATAAGTGGAAAATCAAGGTTCAACCACAGATCTGTGCTGATGGCAAGGGATGGCCCATGAACCTCAGACATTTATAGGGGAGTCTGTTCTGCTGAAGCCTCAGTGGGCTCCCTCTGGGGTCTGGTGTTTGACACAGGGCTCTCCACCCTCTGCCCCACAAGTGGTCCCACTTAGTTAGGCTCCACATCTGGGGCAGTGGGGAGGCAGCCAGCCTGGGGCTGCCTGGTGGAGACTCTTTGGCAAGAGACAAAGGAAAACATTTCAAGGGGAATTGCTCTTCAGGAAGTACATCAGAGTTCAGGATCTGACGATAGGTCACTAAGGTGCTGTTTGTCTTGTTGGCATCTCTTGCCACTGTGCCATGGATCACACACTCTCACATCAATGCAGGAGGAGAGAGAATAATGAAATCGTGACTCCAATGGCCACTTTTGCTTGTGCTACCTTGTGAATATAGATTTTTTTTTTTTCCTTTTCCGAGTTTCTTTGTGTGCTGTATCCAGATAACAGGAGAAATAGCAGACATTTTCCAAGGATAAGACTAGCAAGCCTGCTAAAAATGTCATGGGTGATAAGAGAGGCAGCCCTTGAATGGCCTTTCAGAGGAATATGGAGGAGGAAGACTGCTGTCAGATGCTGGCACCCAGGGATTGATGGGCCATGGAAGGAGGGGAGAGCACCAGGGATAGATGAGCCTATCTCCAACTCATGATCTCTGAAGGCTTTGAGGGCCCTCTCACCTGGGGTGCTTTCCAGAGGCATGCAATACACGTTTTTAGATGTACAAGGTTTTCGTATATGGTGCTTCTTTAATACAGTTGAATATAAGCATTCTCAGGTGTTAGGTCCTGGCGATAGTTTTGAAGGTTGGATTAAGAAAAATAGAACCTGAGGGAAAGTGACACAAGTCCACGATGAGCAAGAAGTTCTCTATTTAGTTACAAAAATGTTTTTGTGATATTTTTCACATTGCAAAAATAGTAGAAGTAAAAAAAAAAAAAAAAAAAAATGGATACTTTTTTCATCCTGTTTTTCTGCCAGGTTCTCACATCAGGGATTGTATGGACATTCCTAGTAATTACAACAGCTACTGAGCCCCTGGAGATTTTGTTTTGCTTTTCAGAAAGAATTATTTCATTAAACAATTGAATAGACCTTTACTTGATGGGATTTTTCCTCTACTATAATAAAGCATTCACTTTTTAGTGAAACAATAAAAAAAATGCAAACTTGTTAATTGCTTTGATAAGAGCAGTAGGCAGAATAAATGAAGGGAAATGATGAGGGAAACATACAAGGCGGAAGTATTCTTGCTAAAGGTAATTCTTATTGGGGATTAAAAATAAAAATAAATTAAAAAGCACATAGTCATCAGAATGAAACAATGCAACTATGTATAAACCAATGGTAGAAATGAGAATCAAGAAAGAGCTGATGCAGTTGGTAATGTTCATCTTAGAGAGAGAAACAGAACACACAATGTAGAAGTAATATGTGCTTTTGGATTAAGAAAGGATAGTATGTGCAAAAGAGAGAGCTGTGGAGCTGTGTTACTAGAAATACATCTGAAGGTGGTGAGAAAGCCCTTACATGGAGTGGTGTTTGGCAATGACCACTCATCTGAATGACTACAGTCCTTGAAAATAAGTTTGCCCTTTTCTCTACATTATTTACTATGTGTTCACAGCCTTACTGATGGCCCGTGTGGGAACACTTCTGTGTATATTTGATACTCATGAATTATGCTTGATGAAAGATTGCAAAAATTAGACCATAGGCCAAAATCCTGGCTCTGCTGAAGAAAATGGCAAAAAATATCGCAGCTTCTGGCTAATCTACTTACTGTTTCAATGAGACATATTTTATAAATCCTAATCCTTTGCCAAACTGCCTTAAAAAGGACTTCATTCTGAGTGAAAAAGTAAGAAAAAAATATCCTGAGTGAAATATTAATATTTGAAACCTGTCATTTTTCCACTTACTTCTCAACTTTAAGTGCCTGCACATATTTATTCTTTAATGAGAGATATAAAAAAAAAATCAATAAACCTGCTTCCTGTGATCTGGTAGGTTACACCATCTGCTAAAATATGTGAATATATTAAGGACATCATCTTGAAAATAAAATAATCTCATTTCAGCATATATGCTCTTCAGTAGTAAAAGTAAAGAAAAGTAACATATGCGATTAGAGCAGTGAGAGTTTATTCTGCAGTTTAGCGAGGTACTGACACAATTTCACTGTGAAATCTAGACCACTTGGAATATGTAACTGAGATTTATGAATGACAGGCACAAGCAAAGTCTGTCATGTACTCCTCTTCCATTATAGCCACTGTATGGCTATGTGATGGAGCATCAAAGCCCTTTAAATGTATACTTTTCTTGGCTGTTCTTAGGTTAGGTTCTGTGTGGATTCAACTCTGATGATAAGCCCTTCAAACTGCACAGGCATTTTGATCACAGAAAAGCAAAATGCTGTCTATGAATCTAAACTGCGGTGAACTAGATCCTCCATAATGCTAGTGAACTAGGTAAGTGTTTCAAAGGCTGTCTACCTCTACTTCAACATCAATTGCAAAACTCCATCTCAGAAGTTTTTACACAGGAACAGAGAGCAAATATTTTAAACTCCTCCTTTTTTTTTTCCTTTTTTCCTTTTTTTCTTTTTTTTTTCCCTTCACAAAGGCATGCCAGAATGCCCATTTTTTTTAATAATAAGGAATGAGTACTCCCAATTGAAGCTCTCCTTTCAATCAAGGCCACAGGCTAAAAACCTAAAAGACAATGGTAGCAGGAGCCTCCTGGGATCTTGGACTGCTGCATTATTCCATCTCCAATATGCAAGCCTAAGACATAACAAGAGTTAAAAAGGCTGTGTCAGGAATATCAACTCTGACATTTCTCTTTGTAACTAATTTTGTACAGTTATGTTACTGAACTCCACATAAGCAATTCATTTATACTTTGGAAAAGAAGGGAAGGAAAAACAAACATCATGTGTAACATTAATGTAGGAGGCAGCAAAATTTGTGTCAACAATTCTGCCATAGCACATGGGCCTAGATGTGTTCTAATGTTTTATAGGAAACTTACATAAGTAAATCTTTAAAAACTAGACATGCTACTGTACAAGTATAGATCAACTTGTCTAGCTTCAGATTTTCTCTAAGGGCCATTTCTGCAGTATTTAAGTGCCTTACAAAAAATTAGAATATTTTCAGAAAAACACAGAATCATTTGGTCCTCTGTAGGCCTTTCTTGCATGTGTGTGTATGTACACACAGATCAGACCATACACACAATATATACATAAAACTACTTATATTGTTATAATATTTAATGAGAAAGGGTATTAAGAATTTATGTTGCAAGATCCGTGAGCTGAAAACTTTGATGTAAATTGAATAAGACAAAAAGGTCTATACATTAGTATTTTGATCATTGTTGTATCCATGCCTGTACATTTGATATATTTATGAAAATTATGAAAGGATATAGATTAATTTAATTTCTTCTTTAAACTCAATCCCTGGATGATTACTGGAAAATCACGTTAGGGTTTTTTTTTCTCAATACTCACAAACACTGGTTAAACATTGCTTGAACAGAAAGGTGCTGAACATAAACTGCCTGGTGAGACCTGATGCAGGAGCCACCCTGTCACACCTCTGACTCTGTGCATGCAGTTGGCATCACACAGATGCTTAGAGACAGAGTGAATGTCCTAGCCCAACTTCTACGTGCCATAAAAAACCCCCAAAACCCAGGCACAAAAGCCTGGTGAAATTGCTGCTGTGCCCTCCAGATGCCAGAGATGATGTACAAAAGGCAGTAAGAAGGCTGCCCATGTGCCCTTTGTTTTCACACTGTCATAGCTAAGCTGTGTGGCCTTATTTAATAGCACTGACAGCATAAACTACACGGCACGGCTTCTTCGACCAGTTCTGAGCATTGATTGTACTTTATTTATTCGGCACTTGAGCTATCAAAGGGAAAAAGTGCCCATGGCAAGCTAGGTTGCAGTAACAGTCTGTGCATTTTAAACTGCCTGCATCTACTTAGTTACTATAACTACTCCCAACTGTGTGATTAAATACAAATGATATTTCCATATAGGAACCACAAGCTTCTTTCCAGTATGTGCTGAACATGATACTTAAAACAGAGGATTCTCAAATGGAATAACATTTATGGGAGTAATTTCCCAAATGTGTATGATTATCACTTGCAAGGATGTATACACTAGTTAAAATCCACAGCGTGATGAAAAATCATTTCCAATATGCTGAGAATGGAAACGGAATTAAAATTATGCTTCTCAACAAAGTCCCTCATATGAATTGGCTACCTGTTTGTCACTCAGACATTAATATAGTGCTCAAATCTGTACATTCTGCATGCCATTTATGTGTAAATGTTACCTATTTTACTATATCAATACTGTCTTTGGAAATTATATTAATTTTAATAGAGGATTTAACATTGGAAATTAACTTCAATTCCTGTTCTATTTTTTCAAAACATGAACTAAACTTTAATCAGTGAACTGCTGACCCTTAATGGAGCAGTTGCATTAATACATTTTGAACAGAAGAACAAATAAGCCAGTGAGGTTTATGGGACAAAGCTAAAAAATGGGATAAAATTAAGAATGATATATCACTCCAAATCAACCAGTTATCTCCCCCTTCTAAGAGTGTTGATTTCATAACCAAGGGAAATTTGATAGTGGTGGTTAATCTGAACTTCCGTAAGTCATTTGATAGGGCATGTGTAAATGGCTAGCAAAACAAGGCAAGCAGCAGAAAGCTTTCATTCACATGATGGAGAAGGATAAGCAAGCGGCAATGTCAAGTGCATGACTTACCTCCAGTCTTAGCTCTAAAACTGGTCTCTGGATGAGCTACCAACCGTTAAATTTCCTACTTTCAAATCCAGGTCATACCATGAGGCTTTATGTGGTTTATTCATTGCCTATTTAATCACAGAAGGAGGAAGATGCAGGAGACACTGCCATGAGAGCAACAAGCATGCTGCCAGGAAGCAGAATGAGATGTTTGTAGTAAAAAGAGGGAAGAACTGATGTTTTTTTTATGTGACATTGGGATTAGCATAATCTGAAACAAATTGTACTTCACACCCACATTCAAAAGGACTCATGTGGGAACAGGTGCAGGAGGGGATCTGAGGATGATGCGGGATGCACATCTCAGATGAACACCATCAACAGTCTGAAGGATGACCTGCCTATAGTCAACTTCTTCAGGCTACCCTGATCATGAGGCACTGCCTCATGAAGACTGTCATTGAAATCTCCTCCCTCAGTGTGATTTTGGAAAGTCCTTTAACTACAGCACCTGTACTCCTCTCCTGGTTTGTAGACAGCTCAGGATGTCTCCTCGTATTTGCTCTTTTGTGAAGGAGGATCACTGGTCTTCAAGACCACTAACCAGATTTAGGTGCCTCTGAGGGGTTCCCATGGCAGAGGCCTACAGCCTGCCACTAGATCATTCAGGATGACAGTACTTTCCATGCATCCCACTCAGAAAAGTGTTGGGATAACTGGAAGCAGCAAAAAAATACTGGTGGGCGGGAGCGGTGGAGGGGAAGGGGTGGGTGATGGTTGGGTGTCTTTTATGTTATCATTAGAGGCTAACAGGAAAGAGATAGTGTTTCTGTTTCCAAGACCTTATCCTAGCATTAAAAAAAAAATATACATACCCCCTGTACACCACAAAATAAGGAAAAAATGCTGGTGTTTAAAATTCCTTGCCCCTGCATATGGCACAGAGGACTGAATGTAGTACTGATTCTTGCTTCCAGGTTCCACTTGCAAGGTAGAGCTGTAGAGAATTGCAACTTTCCTTGTCTTCTGGCAGATACTATTGATCTCCCCATCTACTGTTACATCTTTTAGTCAACAAAGAAAAGGTGTATATCAATGCCTCCCACGCAAATGCAACCACCTGCATATGACTCATCAAATGGGAGGATTGTCTGGTCAAAGGAAATAATTTAGCGTTCCTAAAGGAATACTGAATTAAGTTAGAAGTATTATCCCACTTTTGTAAAAGATGAAACAGGAAGAGGTTACTTACCCATTCCTTCTTCTCCATATAATGTGCCTCCAAGAAGAGGCTGGACCATTACAAGCACTCAGAAGTAAATGATCAGTGAAAAATAACATATCCATATGTTGGAATAGCCTTTGAGAAATGTGAGCATAGCCTCAGGTTTTTATGTCTCAAAGTAACTGTTATTACAAAAGATGAGGGGAGATTTTTTTAATCTTAAAAATGTTCCTCAGACAAGCCTGAAACAAATGGACTCACAAAGAAATAATTAGAAAAAAAAGAAGAAGAAAAGAAGAATAACTAGTATCTAGCATATTTTTATCTATTAAAATATAAGTACACTGTTTTACATTACGTCATATTTCTTTCTTTTCAGGTGTGTGTGATTCTTAGATGTAGACCAGATTGAACATGTCAGTCTTCAATTTCTGCTTATTTTTGTTTATTGCTTGTTCTTTTTTTCTGTGGTTTTTTTTTTTTTTTTTTTTTTTTTTTCTTTTTTTTTTTTGTTACAANNTTCCCTTTCTGGCTGGATAACAAATGTTACACCTAACATTTCACATTTAAAAAGTACGAGCTGTTCCTGTAATGGTCATAGCATTTAGAGAAAAGCATTGAGTCTGACATATTTGTGTAAGATAAGACTTTTCTAGTTAAATGTTTTGTATTTCTTCATCTTTGTGATTACAGTATAAGTTATATATTTTGTTTGAGTTCTAAAAATATAGCTTTTTTTTTTGATTCAATGCCTAATGAAAACAGAGTATTATACTATGAAAGGTGACCTATTGAAGGCAAAGTGCTAATAAGTAGCAGATTGTTCAACATGACCTAACCCCCTTTTTTATTGAAAAATGAGATCTACAAAGGTACTTTGTAACATGTTTCATAAGGACTTAATTTTGGTCAGCACTAACAGGGCCATTAAATCTACTTAGAATCTGGATTACAAGAAAACACGGATATTTGTTTTCTCTTTTACCTTTTTCTGAAAGTAACAATGATGCCTCTTGTACTCCCCTAAGATGTTTTCTAAAGAAACAAAATAAATTTACTAAAATCTCTTCTTTGGGGGCAGAGACAAAAAGGTAGAACCAGGAGGACAGAGGATGAGCTGTGGATCTGTCTTTTTATTACCATTAATTACAGGTGATTGTGAATTCACAAGTGGCCTTGTGAGCCAGGCTGTTGTCTATCGAGCCATGTAGTCCTGCGCCCATCAGTCCCTGCCTGATTACAAAAGCAGTTGCATTTCTTAGACACATTCACATAACAAGCAGAGAAAATGGCAGAGCAGTAAACAAGATGTTACTGTTGCTGACCAGAGTTTCTGCTGTTGTGCCATTGCTACCTTGCAGGGCCAGCCTCCTAACCCACAACTTACCTTTTAGATTCATTTGTTGGCATTGATCCCACATTTGAACTATAAACTCTTCAAGGCCACTACTTCACAGCTCTTTGAAGAGCACATAGTGCTGGGGTGCCATGGCTCAGAGATGCCACTAGAAGATAAATCAGTCTGTTGCATTAGAAATTTAGCTGTAGATGGAATCTCCATCTGATCCAGCTTTAGAGCTATCTCTGTTCAGGGAACACTCACCTGCTCAGACAGCACCCTGCTGAAGGTCCTCCAACACCTCCTAACAAATCAAAGGCTGGGTATTGTTCCCTAGATTTACAATCTGTCAGGATTAATCACCTCAATCATATTTACTTGTAAGGAGGAAAATTAATTCAAGATCTGTGAGGGCTCACTGAGGAGTAAAGGACTCACATAAAGCTCTGAGAGCATCTTCCATAATTTTTCCTTCTTTTCTGCTGTTGGTGAAGACTAACTGGAAGGCCAAATGAGCTAAGAGAGGAGAAGGAAAATGTTTTACTTCGATCTGTGATCCAGAACAGCGATGTTCCATTCCTATTAGCAGCCCTCTGTCTGGCCTTGAACATGTTGCACAAGGCAGAAATGGCTGGGAAGGGGAGGTGCAGCACCCATCATCGTTAGGCCATACTTTACCATTTGGAATTTGTGCAATTCATACATAGTGCTGACACTCCCATTTTTAACACCTTGGGAGGACCCCACACTGTTGAAAGAAACTGAAATACTGAGCAAGAGAGGTTAGTTCACCTGCCCTCTTTCTCTGATACTCATAACAGTATGAATGTAGTTCCCTCAGTATGTAGCGATTGTGCACTCAGGGAGAGCTGGAAAATGAGGACTCATATCCCCCACCCATGTAGTGTCATGGATCCTCATCCCCCTCATCCAAGCCAGTGAGTAGCATGTGGGTTTTCTGCTTTGGACGATTAGGTGTGATTTGAGAGCCATTACCACCACACTCTGAGGATGGAAACAAGCAATGGCAAGATGAGTGATTCCTGATAACCTGCAGCACTAACTAGGCCCAAAGCAGGACAATGCTATCCATATAGATGGGCTAGAGCAGATACAGGCTTATTTAGGCACATGCAACAGCAGAAATTTTGGTGCCTCTGGAATTTTGTACAAATGATCTTGGACCCTAAGGATATTCAGATGCCCCAAGATTAGCCAAAGTTTTGTGAACATCACCTGGAATTAATTGTAAGGCTTAAAGGTTTTAGTTCTCCTCACTGCTCTTTAAAGATCACATTTATTTTTGTGGTACACATTAATTTAACAAGTAAAATCTTTCTTTTGGCAGCTTTAGGGTCATCTGAACCCTAAAATATTCAGGTTGGATGGGGAGCTGTAGGAAACTCATCAATGAGTATTTTCATCACATAATACAAGAGAATCGTGATGTCACTCCTGTTCCCCACTCGCATTGCTGCCAGTAGCATAATTTGGGATGCTTGTTTCTTCTTTTCTTAGATGCTCCAGGTGAAAGCAGGAGAAGGTGGGAACTGCCTGATGCAGCTTTCTCAGACTTATTTCCATTTATTGTGGGTACCAACTGGCTATTCTGAACCCCTGGTGCCAATGGGTTTCCTCTCCTTTTTTCTGCCTTATTTCAGTGTCCCTAGTGCTGGGATCCTGGTCATGTACCAGCTGCAGCTCATATACCTGTTTGGGCTTTTTGGGAGGTCTATCCTGTAAGCAGGCACATTTGGAGGGAGGCAAGAAAGGCAATGTTTGAGGGCAGAGTTTATGGAAATAGCTAAAAATTTACATTATAAGGACTGCATACTATTGGTCTTTTATGCAAATAACAGTTTACCTTAGCTTTTTTGCCTGCAAATTCTTAATACTTGTTTATCATAAAAAGACCTCAAATCCTCCTTTTAGTAAGCTTCTTCAGTTTCTGCTTTGCTAGACTCTTACATTATTGTTCCTGGGATACATTCTGGGATGGTTGTAACTCTGGTTGTTGCCTTGGAGGGACAAAAGAGGGCAAAGCCTATGCCCTGGCTTCAGCAGCAGTATAACGCGACTTACACTTGCCACTTGTGGAAGAAGTGAGCAAGGTGGTAGGATTAAAGATGGGGTCAGGACAACTCAGAGATGTCCAAGAAACACATTGTAATATGTCCTTTTGTCATCGTACAGACTGCCAAGGCGACATTGGTAACCTCTCCTCCACCTGAGACTGGTTCCTCAGCACAAAACCATCCCTGATGCAGAAGTACAACTGTGTGCATGCTGGTTTGCTGACTCCAGGAAAGACGTGCAGTAGAGTAGGGAAATAAAGCAGCTCTCTCGACTGTCAGGCCCCTGCTTTAACCTCTAAAGCACACTTAATAAATGTTTGAATCTTTAATAAAATCTTCTGGGTGTCTGCTTCCTGCAACACTAACTCTTTTAAAGTATTCATGGGTTATTTGTTTATGACTCTTAAACAAATCTATTAAACACTGTACATTATTTTTAGTTAAATTTTGTTTTTTTCCCCTTTCACTTTAATAATTGATATTGTTTTGGATACATAAATATATCCTAAGAGTATTTGTCATTTCCTAATATTTACAGTGGGGATTTTTTTTTCTATAAAACTGGGATTTTTCTTCCATATAGAGTACGCCTTTCTCTTACATGCACATTTCAGAAGCAGTCACAGACAATGCACCTGGCAATGGCATGCATATCTGCAGGAACTGCAGTTAATGCTGCTTGGAAAACATCATGTTTTAATTCCTTACTCATTGTGTGGCCATAGACAACAAAGACATTCCTCTTATAAAATATTACAGAATTCTGTTAAGAGGTGAATAAAAAATTTCTGACATGCTCCTATCTGTTTTCAACAATTACTGAATGAGGATTTTGTATCAACATACTGGGAATAGACAGGATGGTTCAAAGGAGAACAAGAGTATAGAAGAACATAAGAGTCTCTTAGATAAGGGGCTTATTGCATGCAAGTCATAGATCAAACTGATTTTAATAAACTCCTTACGTTATGTGAAGAGTAGATTGAAATCTTGAACCACTGTCTGCCTAAGTTGTGCAGACAGAAGTAGTCATGAAAGTCAACAAAAATTTCAAACAATCCTATTCCATATTGTTAGTAAGGCCTGGATGTTATTTTCTATGCTTCTCATAACTTCAAGAAAAATAGATTATAAATAACACAGAAAAAAAAAAATACACATAAGGTTTGGTTGGATTTTTTTTGTTTTTGATTTGTTTTTTTTTTTTTTTTAAAGGGGGTGCTGAAGTCACTAGAATTATCTCAGCATGGAACTGGGGAAAACAAAAGTGAAGATTCACTGAGGAAATGCTCCTTGTAAGCACCTGCCAGCTAATATGGTCACAGATGCAAAATACTGTATTACTTGCTCTCTGGAAAATGAAAAAGCACCTTCTACTTCTTGTCTCTTTTCTGAAAATAATTCTTCAGTCCCTTGTGCTTGAACCACTTCCAGTTACCAGAACGTGATGAGAAACAAAGAGTGCAACTGGTCAAACCTGACAGTTGCATGAGCAAGTGATGCTTATTATTAGTGCTCAGGTTAGCTTGTTTAAACTTCATGGAAAAGCCAATGGACAGCACAAAACCCCAGCACAAAATCTTCCATCCTCTACTCTTCCATCTCTCTGTATTTGCATCAAACTTTTCTGACTGTGGTCAATGTGCCATATATGCAATGATTGGTAGAGCGAGAGCGTTATTTTCCATAGCAGACTCACCAGGTGGCAGTGCTATATACAGTCTAAAAGTGCCAGTGGCTTTCAAAGAAACATCAAGTTGCTGCCTGTGGGAAAGGCCACGGCAACAGGGCATTTTGCTCAGCAAAAGTGGAAGGAAAAAGAAAAAGGAAAATGGGTTTGGTTCCTGAAAGGCTAGAAAGAGCAGGAAGCATTTGGCTTACACTCATATGATGGTGACCCTGTGCTGGAGGCAAGTGGGGTTGTGCTGGGACACCTGGGACTACATTCCAGGGGACGGACTTGTTTTGTAGTTGAGACACTTTACTACAGATGAGTGTCATCTTTCACTGCCCCTGCTCCTGTGGCAGAGGGGTGAGGAAGAAGAAGGTGGTGACAGTGGAGATTAACCTAATAGACACTTAGAAACTTCATGTGACTGTGTGGTACTTGGCTTCTTGGGCACAAAGGGAGAAAGACTTCACAAGATGACACTGGAAACTAATACTTACATATGATTTCTCCTAAACTAGAAACAGGAGAAAACATGTAGGTATGGAAGAGCACTTGGAATAATGCAACATGCAAGCTGGATTAGGCTAATGTCCAATGCACCTCTGGAAAGACCAAGAGAAAAATGAAGTCTCAGCTGCAAAAACCATGGATGCAAGTTAGACCTCCTACAAGTTAGACTCTCTTGAGCAATATTAAGCAACAGAATAAAAATTACATTTGCTTTTACACTTCAGTACTAAAAAATGAGCTGGGAAACAAATATTCTGGAGATAATAGATGGCTGCTTCCTGGAACAATGGAGCATCAGAAACCACAAGAGTCTATTTTGGATATAACCTGGAGTGATGCATAGGACCTGCTTCAGTAAGAGTCTCTGTGATAGTGACTACAGTACTGAATTTCAGGAAAAGGAACTGTGTAAAAATGAGGTAACTGGTCAAAAATGAACAAATAGACAAGGAAAAAATTCATAAAAGCAGCTGTCCAAAAAGAAAGAAGCCTAGGAGCAGCCTGGAGGCTGATGAAAAATATAGTGCTAGAAGCCAGGTAAAAAGCATGCCACAATTCAGAAAGAAAACAAAACAGTCCAGAAAATCCCTTCAAGCCTTAAACTGTAAAGTTATGCAGGCTATCACATAGAAAAGCTTTTTTAAAAAATGGAAATCTGACAAAA
>VXBJ01006749.1:354330-404274 GCA_013400055.1 Nycticryphes semicollaris
AGAACAGTGAAGTCCATACACACAGCAAGTTCAAAGTAAATAAAAATTGAGAAGGGCTGAAAAGAACTCGAAGGCACCCATGTAGGAGGCAGGAACGGGGAATAGTGGGGCAATACGGCCACAAAAGTATAGAGGGGGCACACAAGCCAAGGCACACTAAAGTGCTCTGGAAGGATCTGGGAGCCACAGCCCCATCACTTTGCCTCCAGTTCTGCCCATACCTGTGCCAATGCTGGCTGTGTTCAGCAATGACCTGGGAAAGGTGATGCACAGTCTATCTTGGGTAGACAACAGATTTACAGATTGTAAGGAACCCCAGGAAAACATCACAAAACTGAATGTTTTGGAAAAAAAGGGGCAGATGAAATTCAGTATCAATAAAGGCAAGGTAATGCATCTAGGGAACAGTAATCTAAACCATGTTTGCACGATGATGAAACCTGAGCTGTAAATGCCAGCTCTAACTGAGCTGCAACTATGAGAAAGAGAGCTTGGAGTCATCACTGTCTGGTTTTCAAAATCATTGCCTCAGTGTGCAGTGAGAGATGCAAAGGGTATCATCAGGACAAAGCATCAGCAAGGTATCATCACTGAGAGCAAGACTGACTTTTTGCCACCATATCAAGCTGGGATGTACCATGCCTCGAGTGCTGTGTGTGCAGCACTGGCCCTGTGTCTCAGGAAGGATTTAGTGGAGTTGGAGGTGATACAGGAGAAGAGCAATGAAAAGAATCCAGGGGATGAAGTAACTGAATTCCGAAAGGAGACTGCAAAGGTTTGAGACCCTTCATTTTGAATAGCATGAATAAGCATGGCAGAATCAGGAGGTGTACTGGGTAAGCTGAATGCAAAGCTGTTATTGAGTTTTTGAATCTGATGAAGCAAGAGGCAGACTGGTTTAAAAGCAAGCACTCCTTTACTGAGCCCATAGGGAACTCTTGTACCTTATTCTGACAGCAGGGGTGATGGCAGGCAGTGCCAGCAGGCCAAGAAAGGGAGAAGACAAATTCATGGTCAGCAGATCTATAAAGAGATACCAGAAGGACTAGCCAGAAAAGTACCCTCTGACATCCCTAATCCAGTGATTGCAGAAACTGGCACAGTTTGAGGGAGATAGTTTGCTGTGAAGTGTCCAGGCTCATGTGCTAAATGTTCAATTTCTGTTTCTACAGGCAGAAGGCTCGACTGGATGGACCAGGAGTTCTATTCTGTTGGGCATCTCTTCTCGTACATTCTTGTATAATGTTGGCGTTAAAGAGGGGGAAAAGCGTAATTCCAGAGTGCACCAATTAATCTTTCTGTCTGTCTTCATCTCTGTACCTTGTCTCAAATACCATTTGTGCTGAGGCTGCTGGAAAAAAAATGGTTATACGCTTTTTGATTTTAACTATCCCTGCTACAGCACCAGCTCGTGCCAACAAGAAATTACACTACACATACACCCAGTCTCTAGCTGGAAATTGCTTAGATTTCTTCTATCGATTGACAGACAGGTAGTATCATTGGAATAGAAACAAACAAAAACCTTAGACTGGGTTAGTGGCCAAAAATACCTAGAGGATAAGCTCAGGCCCTTGAGGTCAGTTTGTAATGGAATTTTGCAACTTCAGAGCTGCCTTCATGTAGAAATCAGAGCTTTTCCCTACTATTTTTGTAACTATTCCTAGTTAGCTGCTGCTCCAGCCCTCATCCTTTACTGGCATTTGCTAGGCTCTGTGATTATTTGCTCAGCTTTCTTCAATTTTCTCTTTGACCACATCAAACCCTTTTGTTTTGTGATCGTCTTTACTTCTGTATACTGTATTTGGAGGCAACGCAGAGACCTGCCAGACCAGAGCAGCTCAGACCACTGCTTTTACATGTTCTCAGATGAAGTGTGAGAATGACTGTAGTTTGCCAAATTTCTTCTCCTTCCTTCCTTCTTTCCTTCCTTCCTTCATCATTGCAAGAGGTAGCTGTGAACTTGACTCCCTCCCTTGCTTTTCTCAGTCTTCTTTAGGTTTCTCCCACTTTCACTCTACAGCACCATTTGCTTTCATGGAGTTCAGGAGTATATATATCCTGCTGGAGCACTGGCTGTAAGGAGCAGCAGCTTTGCTCTTTACTAAAAAATTACTGTTCCTGAAAGAGCCTTGTGCAGTATTTCTGGGGTTTTATTTCTAAGCACAGTCATTTGGCACAGAGGAGCTGGCTTGCCCAGGTTGGTTTCAGAGAGTGCCATCACATAGCTTAAGTAGGGTGATGGCCCTGTGGTGTAAAGTCATATTGCTCTTTCGTGTCAGGGCAGATGGCTTGTGTCCTCCCTTCCCCAGTGTTTGTCTGCGTGTGTGTCAATAACTTACTTGATCCATACTCTTGCACGAGTCTCTTGAGCTTAACTGCCTGAGAAAATTTGGAAGCATGAAAGCAGTTGATCTTTGTGGGCTGTTTAAAGTCTGCTTCTATCAGGAAATCTCAGTGTTTGCACAGCAAAAATCAGGGGAGAGAATGAAAGGAAAACATGAAAGAGATACAAATTATGTTAACACAAAAGTCACAAGCAAAAAATTACTATGATGTCTTAAAAGCACTTCCCCCTACAAGAATTTCTATTTCCTCCTTAACTTTCTAACCCATAAAACACAAGAACACTGAAGAGAAAATGGTTTATGCGAAGCCCACAGAGTGCTCATTTACTACCAACATCTATAGCTACAGACACTACAGCGTAGATGCAGATACACAACTATTGCTGACCCCACTGCCCCAAAATACACACAGCTCAGACATTGTCAGTAAATTTGATGCACATTTTGCCAGGCAGCTCTTGAAGCTGATTTCTGAAAGACAGCTAACCACCCACTCCTTCTTGGCCAACACCAGTCCATAGCTAACACCAGCCCATGGTCCTGGGGCAATATGGTGATGAGATTGTCCCCATGCTCTTGTCTCTGCCCCACCCCAATTTTAAGGTGAGCTTCAGGTCTCCCTGCTACCTTTATCTAGGGTAGAACAGACAGCATTTTTAGAATGATATACTTACTTTAATGCTGTCATAAACAGATTTTATTGCAGCAGAATTATTTCCAGCCAAACCTTTGGCAAAACATAAAGAATCCACACTAAGCTTATGACTTATTCTATGATGTCTCAGACATAAAATGGGAGATTAGATTTTTTTTGTGTCTCATATTGAGTGCCTTTCTAGGATTCTCATGCACATGATGTTTTCCAGCATAATCCTCAAGTATTTCTTAGCCTCAGTCCATTCACTGTGCCTTTGAACTGCTGGCTTTGGCAATGCTAGAACACCTCTTCTGACTCATAGAGATAGATTGTACTACCTTTTTTCTTTCTATCTCTCCATATGATTTTTTCCAGAGTAAAGTATATTCAGNTCTTCTCAGAGTTGGTGATGGTTTGAAGGTGGAGAAGCTAATGAGGAGGAGAAATGGACAGAAAAAAAGCAAAAGAATACTGTTTGGTGCTATGAAATGGTTAATCCGCATAGCTTGAATCTTGCCACTTAGCTTGTACAGTTGGCTTTTGGCTCACTGAAGCACTGTTGCATCTTCTGAGGTTCCATTTTATTGTTTTAGACATATTGTTTATTGTTTTATATATACTTTCTTAGTCATTTTGAGAAGCTAGCTGTGGTTTTGCTGTTTTCGCTCCTGTGCTTTTGAGAAGTTGTTCTTTCTTACTGCCAGGGCCTGCCACTCAGGTGGGAGGACAGAGTCGTTTACTGTCGATAGCCTTCTCACATTTCCTGCTGTTCTGAGCACTCCTGTTACTTGTCTGTTTCCTACCTGATGCGGATATCCATCCCAATTTGCAAAAGGACCATCTTTTAAATGTAATTATGGTCTGCTGCTTCTTTGACTTGGATGAACATGAGCCCATCTAAACCTCCATATCCCAGACTTTTCCAGATACAAGAAGATGTGAGAGTATGAGTCAAATTTGCTAAATGAAACTTACCCTGACTACAGCCTACTACAAAGGAACCTGTTTAGGGTTTATGTTTGAACTATATTAAACTATTTCTTTTTCTTCTTCCTGGATATTCGTGTTTGATATTCTAGCTTGAATGCAACATGAAAAAGTGACTAAGACTCCCCTTTACTCACAGAGCAAAAGCTTCATGACAGCTGCTAGTGTGAGATTTACACTCCATGTAATTTAAGTCCAAACCTTAAATCTGCAAACCAGTCCAACTGCTAATGTTGAACCTCTTTTAGTACAAAACTTGAATCTAAGCACTTCTTGTTCCCATGTTTAAAGTATATAGATAATGTGTAACAGTAAATTCAATGCATTAATTGCTAAAATGCTGTCTCAGTATTCTAAAGCCAAGTTTATTTTAAAAGGGAAACTCTAAGTAATTAATACTGATGCTGTTTGATCTCAGAAAATCCTCTGAGTCTGGGGCAATTCAAAGTGCACAGCATATAAAGTTAGAGATGCATGCTGAACTCTAAAAATAAAACAGAGGATGCAAAGACATGCAAAACTGTCAAGGAATCTGAAAGAATTCACATGTCTATATATGTTCCTTTTGAAAAAGAAATTATAAGAAATACTGAGCTGTGGATTCCATGGGGGCAGGGAAGCTATAAGGTGGGAAGACTGGGAATATAACAAAAATGTGAGTGCCTTCTACAAGAAATATTTTTTATTTGAAAGGCAGCAAGGAAAAGAACTCAGTGGGTAAACTTTGCCAAAAATTAGAGCATTTCTCTGGCTGATAGAGCACCACAGCAATATAAAATGGAATAAAAGCTGATGAATCACTGTCATTTCTATTGGTAAAAAAGCAATACAAGATCCTTCAATGTCAGCATTAGATATGAAATGTGTTCCTTGCCCTATTAAATTGCATTTTATTGAAACAGCCAAGGTAAATTTTAACTCTTGACTACTCAGAGTGTTCCCTTTTATGCTGTATGGCATGGAGCATAAATTTTCTGGTAACGAGAGGGTTCACAGGACACCATAGACCTTTATAGGCAACTTTTCATGGTATCACTTACGTGATGGGAGTCACATTCCTCCCTCTTCACAGAGCAATGAATGGCTTTTCATGTAAAGAGAAGCAAAGAACAAGGTGAGGAGAAGAGGCCAGGGGAGTCTCTGGGAGAGGATTGGAGTTGCTGGTGATTAGCCCTGGAGCAAGGTCCAAATAAGAGCTGTTTGGTCTGTGCTTTGGCATCCAGGAGTGCTGTTCTGCAGGAACACTGCAGAAAAAAAATGGGGGGCAAAATGACAGAATGGATAAACATTATTTACCTTTTTGTCTTATTAAGAGTTTGTTAAAGGAATTCTTGAAGACACCCTGAAAGCTGTGTGAGGCTGAACTTGTACCAAGAAAGAGATGTTTGTGAAAAGTAGATTTAGGATTGTGCCTGACAAGAATTCTGAGTAAAATGTTTGTGGATGAAAGATATATGTTGGAGAAGATAAGGAGTTGTACATTGTTTTATTGGGAACTTGAGATGCTTTATAGCACTAAAAGAGAGGAGATGACAAAACTAATTGACTGGAAGACTAGGTCCTCCACATATACATCTCTAGAGTCCAGGTCCCTAGAGGCACTCCAGCATGGTGAGATTTATCATACAGTATTATTGCCTAGTATCAAAAATGGTCTGAGCATCATAAAACATTGTTTTTAAGATTATTTTAAAAAATAAGTTTAAATATGGTCAAGTCAAAAGATTTTTAAAAGTTTAGAAATTTTGAAAATATGATGATTTAAAATATCTGCTCTTACTGTGATCATACATACAAATAAATAATACCACTGTTATGCAGATGCTGCATCTCAGTTCATTGGTTAGGGGCAGATTCAAAATCCACTGAAGGTGATAATACAAATTTTACCAGCTCCAATAGATTCTTAGTAGTTCCACGTATTTCTCGTCACCTTTCTTCCCAAGCACAAGCTTTCATTTTTGTACCCATACTAGCTTCTTAACCCACAGAATTTTTCCACCTATTAACGGTGCTTGCTTATTGGCTTTTTGTATGACTGTGGCTTTTTTAGAGACATAAAATGATGCATTGTCTTTGCAAAGAACCTTTCCACTGCTCTAATGTTCATTGCAGAGTCCTCATACCCATCACCCTCCTATCTACACCATTTTATTTGCCTGAAAGTAATATAATTACATTTATATGCCAGCTATTTCATCTGTGTTTCATGCTAGTTAAATCAGTTTTTTATGCATTTGTTTCATGCATTCACCACAAATTGATATGTATAACCTATGCATATATTCATCTCGTCAAGTATTCATGTACTGGGTTCCTGTGTTCATTATTGACAGAAATTATTCATCCTAATGAATCCATGGGAACACCAGAAAGAGCATATAACACAAAAATAACTTAAATTATACAAAATGTGCTAGGAAATGTGTGTGTGTGTGTATACATGTGTGTGTAAAACTAGCTCAGATTAGAAAAGAAGCAAAATTAAAAAAAACATTTGTGCATGTTGGCTGGATGTGTGGATTTATAGAGCCCTTTTACTCCTCCAGCAGCATGATCAGAAGGACTCATCTGCCAAGTGGTACAATTCTTTCAGAAAAATAAGCAAACAGCAGTTTGCATAGTCATTATGCAGTGAGTGGAGCCTTCCCAAATACAGAAGGGGTAAATCTGTGACCATTAACCCCATTTAGCTCTCCAGGTATATCCAGTGATTAAAAAAATAATGCCAGTAAATGTATAACTGCTAATGGACCTGTTTGGGGTGGTCTGTGGGGACAGTGGTCGTGGGTTGGTCGTGTATTTTTAAGGAGTGAGTGTTTGGGTTCAGAGTATATCACCAGGCAGCTTCCCCTCTTTAAAAGGAGTCAGCTTTTGCTGCTGAACTGGCTGTCGTTACAGCAGCAGTACCCAGAAGTGACACTATATTGCAGTGGAGTGCACACCACGGGATTGGTGTGCTTGAAGATGGAAGGGATTGCAGTATGGCTACCTGCTACCGGTCAGATTTCCAGGACTGTGTAAAGTGGCCTGCAGGCACATCTTAAAACTTGCTGCATGTGTAGGATGTATGGAAGATAATCTTTTCTGATATCATGACAAGATGAAAGGGAAGCAAGATGCTGTGGTGAAGCTCCTTGCACTATTCTCACATGCAATAACAGGAACACCTAGCTTCCGTGGTCCAACTATCCTCTCAATTAATTCATAAGCTTTTTAAGGAAGGGCTACCTAGACATACAATGCTCTATAAAATGGGACTTTGACACTTGAGTGCATTGGCCATGTATTGCTGATTGCCACTTTTTACTGCTTTGATCCCAAGATCTTAAAGTACTTCATAAATATTAATGAATAAAGACTCAGAAATATTCAGTCATTGTGTCTACGCTGTTGCTCATGTCACAGATGGGGGCAAACATATTAAGGCTACAATTTATTCCACCTTACTTTACATTTCTGTATATAAGTGAGTTATTGCAGTTCTTCATATTCAGGGGAGGAAATGAGAATTTTTAAGGTGTTACTCATTTAATCTATTTTATACATTTATTTATAAGGAAAGGAATGATGCTCTGGAAGTATCTGTTTCTCCCCATCAACTATGAAGGGACTCTTAAGGTGACTCTCTCAGATTTAGACATCTGCATTATAGGACTCTATGTTTGCTAAGAGAGGGACCATGGCTCAGTTTTAGCTGAGCCCAACTCTCCTAATTTCCAGTACCATGCTTTGACTACATGACAAATACTAAATGTATTACAGAAAATTCCCCTGTATTGTATCAGTGTGTTAGATTGTATCTGATATGAAAAATAGGAAGATGGTAACTTTTCTGTCAATATTAAAAAACTAAGAGGTTATTGGTAAATTTAAAGGTTATTAGATCAACATCAGTTGCTGGAAAATAATGGAAAAACTATCATTAATTATTATTTTTAAATGTGGGATTTTATCAAATGTCACTATATTCTTAGGGAAAATGTTATCAAACAAATCCTTCAAAAATACTTCAAGCTTGGCTAATGACAGTATTCACATTTATATACCTCAAATTTTGCAAAGTAGCTAAAAAGTATTGCAAAATATAAAGTTTAAATTAACACTAGTAAAAAGGTTAGCTGTAATCAATTAAGTTCATGTAATTTTTTAAGTATTTGACTGAGAAATTTCATGGCATTGCTATACTGGAGTGAATGTAATTGTGTTCCAAAAGAAATCCTTACCAATGTTGGTGTTATTCAGTATTTTCTTAAGGATCCGAGAGAAAATTATACCATTACTGTTAAGACTATAATGCGAGGAACTAAAAACAGAACACAAACTGGAAGAGTAGCCTGACTTTCTCCATAAGTTAGAATGATTCAAGCAGAATATATCAGTCCAATCAAATATGCAAAAATATCCCTTATTAGATACAGGTCTTACATGTCTTTTCATTGACATACAAAGATTCCTACTTTTCACTTTTTTATGCTATTGAATTAGCTTTCCCCTGATTTACAAAGGGCAGAAGATAACTGTAAGACACAAAGTCAGTCACAAGGCAATGCGTAATGAAACTACAACAGATAGCACATACTTTATCCTGAGGTACATGCACATATTTCTCGAGAAATGTAAGTGGAAATCTTATCCACTGAAAAGGTTTCAACTTAAATGAAATTGACATGATAAAAATGTTGATTTTAGCCATTTGAACATTAAACATCTAAAGTAAACCAGTAATCTCAACATCTTCCCTATATGCAGTAGAAATAGATAAGCATTTCCAGCAGATAATTTATTCCACCTATCTGAGGAATTTACTGTAAGTATTTGCTCTCTGGTGATGCTAGTGATATTCCAGAGAGAAATAGTATGTGATGCTGTTTTATTTATTGCCTTGTTTCTATTAAGATAACATCAAGTGAAGTGAAATCTATCCATCAGTGAAACAACTTTTCTTTTGTTTCCTACTAGCCTACAGCTACTGAATTTAATTTCTGTAACCAAAGTTAAGAACAGAAATCTAGAGTGGTTCAGTCCCGACAACTTTGGTCATGTCTTCAGCAACTTTCCAGCGCTGGTCTGAGGATCTTGTTCTTCTTATGCTGGCAGGGCTTAACTTTCTGTTTCTTTTATTCCAAATCTATCCCATTTGCAAGTCAACAAAACAGGTAGCCCAACAGAGACGAGAAAACCCCTTCTTTACTGGGGAAGTCATGAAATGCAATGTCTCATCAAATCATGAGATGTACAGATCAGTTATGGAGGCCTTTGGCTTCTGGAAAAAGCAGCATAATTTGAGTGATGCTTGCTTGTCTGGTGAGAATATATCTGTCAAAATTTTGCAATATCAAGCATCATCACTTGGAGCAATTTATAACACATAGAAGAAATAGTTAAAAATATTCACAGAATTACAGAATATCAGGGATTGGAAGAGACCTTGAAAGATCATCTAGTCCAATCCCCCTGCTGGAGCAGGAACACCTAGATCAGGTCACACAGGAATGCGTCCGGGCGGGTTTTGAATGTCTCCAGAGAAGGAGACTCCACAACCTCTCTGGGCAGCCCGTTCCAGTGTTCTGTCACCCTCACTGTGAAGAAGTTTTTCCTTATATTTAAGTGGAACCTCTTATGTTCCAGCTTGCACCCATTACCCCTTGTCCTATCATTGGCCGTCACTGAGAAGAGCCTGGCTTCATCCTCCTGACACTCACCCTTTACATATTTATAAACATTAATGAGGTCACCCCTCAGTCTCCTCTTTTGCAGGCTAAAGAGACCCAGCTCCCTCAGCCTTTCCTCGTATGGGAGATGCTCCAGTCCCTTAATCATATTGTATGATTATTAAAAAATGCATTTCTTGGCCTTTAGCTCACACTGTAAAACATCCCAAAATATCTCTGTATAACAACATGCTTTCATTCAGACACAACTTAAGCTCTTTTGAGGCTCAGAAGTTCTCAAGTGTGAAGAGAAGCTTATGTTTGAATGCTTCTCTTAGAAAGGTTAGTTGGGCAGGTTGCCGTAATGACATAATATAGTTCACAGGTCCTAATTACAGGAGGCTCTGCATTCTTGATATTTGGTTCTGGAACAATGTAGTGAACCATGTCTGTAGGTTTTTTATAACTTTTAGCTTGACGAGTTAGAATAAAATCCCTGACTATCATTTCTAGCTCAATGAAAATTTCAAAGTCAGTTAGGGTGGTGCAATGCAAATGTAAATGGCTGACTAGAAAGTGGGTGAACATGGGCATCAGAAAACCTCTCATTCCGGAATATTCTAGGAGCATGAAAGGGAATCAAAGACAGGGCAGAAATCACCTTTTAATAGTTTCTACTTGGTTCACAGTACTGTGATAAGAAGAAATGCCATCATGATAGCTGCCATAGAGTAACTATGCAGGGAGATTAACAGACTCATTGTGCTTTGAAGGCTGCAATTTAAACAGTAAGATTCTTCATTTTGTAACCTATCCCATTTAAACACTGATCAGGATATACTTTCTGAATAAAAGATTAAGATTTCATACATCAAAAAGGTGTGTCCATTCTTCATGCTGCCACAGTGAGAAAGCACAGCTGATGGAAGAGGAAATGCCTGTTCTGAAGGTACCTATAACGTCTGATTATTACATTTCAGTAGCTGATATTTTTTGATGAATGCCTGAGCATCCAGCAGAGAGAGGTTTTTCCCCCCTCTACACAACAGCTGTGCCTTTTGAATCACACAGATTGGCTGAGAGGAGGTGACACTCCGTAGGCCAAACATCATTCAGAACGGGCTGAGCTCACTAGAATGCAAATGCATCGTCTTGATAGTCTTGCTTGAAAGACATCTGTAGTCACAGCACAGATATAGAGAGCAAGGGCAGAGCATGACAGATTGCAGTTGTTGGGGAGAAAAAGACACAATTCCTGTAGATATTTCAGTCTACTGCAGAAGCAATCACCACAACAAAACCCAGCTGCACTGGAATGAGAAGTGGGCCCAAGAACAATTATAGCAAATATTTGACAATGCATTATTAATTAACTGTGATTTTGATACAAATAATCTATATTGCTTTCAGAATGGTCACAAACATAAATATTACAGTGGAGGAAATGTTAGCTCTTCTACTTGGATGATTTGTGTTTCTAAAGCCTGCTATGAAGATGACACAAAAGATTTATATGTCTGGGGATGCTTCTCAGAAAGTAATCCAGTCTAATATCTGAAAGATACCTAGGTAAATTCCTATTACAAAGTTTCTCTGATCTGGGGGAATCTTCTTTACCTCCCTCAGCAATGATATATAGGCACTTCTTGTTCTCTTATTTACCGCACAGCAAGGATAAGAGCAGCTTAAGAAACGGGAAAAGACTGTCTGGACTCTCAGGCTTACAGCTATAATGATATAATATACTTTATGATAATAGGGTAGATTTTCTTATGTAGATATGACTAAATTATTTTCCTCCAGAGCAGGGTGATCTCATGGATACTGCCTGTTGGAAAGAGTCTCTAGCTTTCATTATCCCCCTGTGTTCTAAAGTATTCCCCAAGGCTAACTCACAAAATGGCTGTCTGGAATAAGGTAAAATCTTGTCAGGGACTGTGCTAGGAATTTAACACTTACGGAAATTGGCACATCAGCACTTGAGTCTGTGCACAGGCTCTGTGAAGTTTGCTCATAAAGTCCTGTTGCTGAAGAAAAGCTCAGAAAGCAATGTTACACAGAAGCAGTTTCCATCCTCATCAGGTCTTTCTCTGTCTTTCTAGAGGGTAGCTACAGATGACTATGGCAAAGCAACATGGTAATATGGGCTTTGCCAGGTACAAAACTTGCAATAACAAAAAAGAGGTTGTATGTTTTGTTCCCTTTTCATCTTTGTAATTCAGCTTGTGGGTACAGGTGAAACCTATTACACCCCTGTAGCGAAGGCATTCATGTCTCTGGCACATGCTCACCAGAAGTGGGACGCATATGGACAAGGAATTCTGGTAACTCCCTTTCTCCGTATCTCTCCCTTGCCTTCCACTCTAATAGGAATCATTGGTTAAAAGGGAAGGGTTTCTTTGAAAGGAGTCATTCTGCTCTTTGGTCAGAACTGCACCATCCCACTAGAAAAAAACATTTTTCATTACCTTCTGTGTCTATCAGTTGCACAGCATATCTACCTTGATGGACCATTGAGTAGCTGATAGAGTTGTCTTCTGACCTGTTGATGGCTTTAAAGAACAAGAAGGTAGGTTAAAAATTAAATGAGGGAGAAGATATGGAGACACTTCAATGTAGTACGTTTAGTAGTAGCAGGAAGTACTGGGTTTAGAGACTCTTTTTGTTAGAAACAAAGCAGAGCTGAACAGTGCTACCTGGTCCCTTTCTTCTGCATGACATCTATGCACCTGTCTTTTGTAAGGAAGGAAATTTTCTCCATATCATGCCCTGTATGTTCCTATAGGATTCATATATTAAAATCACATTCCATATTACTTTCTGCTGACCTGCTGAATTGGTGGCTAACTCTTTCTAGCCACAGTGAGCTTTGTTACACATACCCTGCAAAATTCCTTTTTAACTCAAAATCTGATGCATGTTCCCAATGACCCTTTTTCTCTTGGAGCAGCATTTACTTGCTCTGCTTTATCTTGGGTGTATTTTGCTTCCTGCTATGCTGGTCAAACCTATCTATGCAATGGTTGAGACTAGAAGGGACCTCTGGAGACTGAGTAGTGCAACACCTGCTCAGAGAAGAGACAGCTGAAGCAGGTTGCCCGCAGTGGTGTCCATCTGGGGTTTAAGTAGCTGCAGCGACAGAGACTCCACAACCTCTCTGGGAAACCTGCTCCTGTGTTTGACCACCCTGATCATAGCAGACATTTTTCTTATGTTTAAATTTAATTTCTGCGTTTCAGTTTGTGACCATTGCCCCATGTCCTGTCAGTGAGCGCCTTGGAGAGGAATCTGTCTCCATCTTCTTTACCACTCTTCCTCCCCTGAGTCCAGTACTTATACACATGGCTAAGATCCGCCCCCCGGCCCCTAGGCTTTTCTTCCCCAGACTGAACAGCCCCAGACATCTTTAATACTTCTTATATGACAGATGCTCCAGTGTCTTAATCTTTTCATGGCCCTTCACTGGGTTTGCTCCCAGTGTGTCCACATCTTTTCTGTACACATCCACTGCAGCACACAGCTTTGTGAGCTATCTCATCACATTTCCCTGATCCTAGTGAGTTCATAGCCCTGTAACCGCACTTAGACATCTAGTTCCTCCTGTTTGTTCCTCATGCTGCAGACAGTAGCGTACAGCATTTTAGAGAGATATCTTGGTGTGCTGATTTCCCAAGAAAAGTGTGTGAATTTCCCCTCACCATGCTGGCTTCTCAGAACTTCTTTATTTATGCACATACACTTGGGGGCTGCGCCATTCTGTCCTGTTTTTTTTTTTCATTACTAGGTCTTCCTTGTCCACATCAGCCTGCACCATCTACTTGCCAACCTGATCCACACTGCTTGAGTACCCTCAATCTTTGTATAAGAATGTATTTTTTGAAAGACCTTGTTACTTTAATATTAATTTTGAAGAGCTCTCAAAGATTCCCCATATAATGGAAATCCTCCCAAAAGCAGCTGTTCATTTAATAAAAGCCCTTTCTATAGTATGGTCTAATCAATGTCTGCAAAGTACTAAGAGACATAAATATTTGTCATCTGAGCACACTCAGAAAGAGTGTATGCAGATAGAAGAGGATTTCAGAGCATCAGGAGTCATGCACTGAAAGTCACAGAACCTCTGGAAATAACAGGAAATCATTGCTTTTGTCATGCATTTTAGATTTTCTGTGGTGGAACATGCTTTTGAGAAAAAAAAAATAAATCAGAAAACTAAGACAGCATATTACATTTTCAGAGTGATTTCTCCTGTCTTAATTCTTCTATGATAGCAATGGATTAGTTTATTCTCTTTCAACATAAGTGTCAACCATGTATTTTAGTGATCATTTGGAAACAAATTTATTTTGATTCAAATGTTTACATAAGTTTATACTGATCCTTCCCTTCTCTTCCTTTCCTTTCCCTTCCCTTTTTCTTTGAATGGCAAACACCATACACCACTGAGCACTGTACACCTCAGTTCAAGTGCTATAATATGAAACTATATTCTAAAGGAAACCCATGTCATAATTTGGTCAGGGAAATGGTGTTCTACAACACTTATGTGGCCCTGGCTGTAAAGAAAGAAAGGGATTTTAAAGTAGCTAAGGCTTTTGGAGCTTGCTAAGTAGTCAAAACTACAGCCATTGCAGGCATGTGAACTTGCAGTCACCCTTATTCTTATTGGCAGGCAGAGATCCTCTGGAGTGCAATAAGGAGAAAAAGCCTCTCTGGCTCTGTTGTGGCTGCTTTGCTGAGGGTGGTAGTGACAAGATCAAATGCCATTTTGGCACTAATTGTAGTATGCTGAGTCCCACTAAGTTGTATAAATACACTAGTGGTCTTATGCTACCGGCCTCCGGATCAGCACACTGAATGCCATCAAAGAGGTGACAGAATCTACTGAAATAATAAAAATGGATGATGATAAATACCCACAAAGAGTCTGGTCAAATATCACAACAGGACAAATTTAAGGAAAAAATTATTCACACTTTAAATGAGCACATCCTGGAGCAAATACTTTGTCCTATGATACCCAAGCAGAGACTTTTTCTTTACCTTAGTCCCTTCTGGCTCATGCTACAAAAAATGCAAAGGCAAAATGCTTGATATGATGTACCAAAATTAAATACAATATTATTGAATTCTGTTAGTATGCAAATCAGGTTTAGGAAGGGGAGACCACATAACATGGGAAGTTATTTTGAAAGTGAGGAAATTAAACCCCTCCACTGCAGACACAACATAATCAGAGCATAGCATCAAGTACTGCATTGTACATTACAGGGCCATGAGCTCACGTGGATCCTGAACATGTGTGTAACTGTACACACCTAATAAATGCCTGTAGCAGCAACCGCTTTCAAACAGACATTATCAGAAGGAAAACCTGAATTTATCTGGCTTCTTTGTACTTTTAATTAGTTAATTTCTTTTGATTGGATGGACACATCACATTATATATTAAGTACCAGTCAGAGTTGATATTGAGTTATCCCTACTATTCATAAACCAAGGAGAACTGTAGTCATTTTAGTCATATTAATTCCAGGCAGTGGTTCAATCCATCTCTAATTTCTTTATATTGCCAAAAAGCTTTCTGATTAAAGATAATTAATATGCACAGTGCTTTTGCACAGCAGGGGAGAATGAACAATTCCAATATTTTGGTAATTTCTAGGCACACCAGATAAACACTTATAATGACACACACATGCAGAGAAAGAAAGGCTGCACTACACAGTAGCACTGTGAGAAGGAACAATAATGCAAAAGCAAAAATATTTAGGAAGGAGCCTTGCTAAACTCTCATATCTAGGTAACACCTGAAATGAAACTAATGAAAAGGCAACTTATATCAGATATCATACTATCATCTAACAAAACTGCTAGCTACTCACTCAAGATCCAGGTCCCATACTTCTGTTAATAATTCAAATATTGTTTGTTCACTGGTTTCAACACTGAAATGTTTGCAGCACCCTACTGGGACACAAATACTAGGCTGAAGTGATGTTTGTAGCTTACATATATATGACTTGTATAAGGAAGTAAAAGTCTTTGTGTGTGTGGTAGATTATGGATGAATGTCAGTGCAGTGGCAATTCCTGGAATACATGTGTTCTCTAAAGGCCAAAAAAAAAAGACATCTTCTGCCTAAGATATCAAGAAAGGGGTGTATAAAACCGAGAGTTTGACCAAAATGACATTGTACATTGACAAGGTCCCTGTCTGTGTGTCTGCCATGTTTCCATCACTGTCTGCTTCAGAAAGAAAAGATAGTTGCTTGATGTCTTTGTGACAGAAGTTTCTTTCTCTACTCATGATTTGTATCTTATGTACAAAGGCTATAATTCAGCTCCCAGTCAACTGAAACATTTTATTGATATTTGTGAAAACAATTGGTACTGAACTCAGCAGCATGTTGAATAAAATAAAAATATCTAACAACTGGCACTAGAACTAGTGTTCAAGAAGGTGCTCCATCAAGGGTCCTACAAGTAACAGAACACGTTTTTCCAAGTAAGTGGAGTCTTTTACAAAGTTAAGTAGCTTTTTCTCTGTGTTGCTTTTATCGCATTCATAGCAGTGTTGATGCTTCTATTGGTGTCTAATTTAACACATGGACATTCCAGCCGGTTTTCACTGACTGCTCCATACAGCCCTGTGGATTATGCACTTGGCTTAGTTTCAGGAATCCATGAATACAAAGCCTGTTGAGTATGTGATTTCAGTCAAAGCTCTAGCTATACTTATTTGTTTTATCCGAGCAATGAAGTGGGTGAACGCATTCTTGTTATTTAATTATGCTGCTATCAACCCCCCCTCCCCCCGCCCCAAGAAACTCTGATATCTGATAAAAAGTATTTGACATCAATAAAAATGCAAGTTAGAAAACTGTTCGGTCATACAAAAGGTGTGATAGCTACAAAAAGAGCCAACTTACAAAAGGGTTAGTGATTCACCCAGCCAAGTTAAACATGACACAATTGGGCCTAATTGACTTCCCTCCTTCGACCTCCCAAGTATGAGTTTATGAAAGCCTGGAAAGCTAAATTAACCCCAATTGTGTCTTGTTTAACTTGGCTATTTAAATTAAATGGATAACCCTTCTGTGACTTGGCTCTTTTTGTAGATATCACACCTTTGGATAATTAACATTCCCTCTCTCTCACCTTTCTAAATCAGCTTTTACTTGAGATTACATGTTTTGATTTGCAGTGGAAGAAAAAACAAAACCTTTTTGAGCAAACAAGCTCTTCACTGAATAAAGCAAAACAAGAAACATGAAAGGACATTAGAAATAATTAAAAAGTTGCAATTCACAGTAGGGATTCAAGGATGCTGTGGGGACAGCAGCAAGAAACTGGTATGACATATAGCTATAACTCTAATATAAAAGAAGGAATCTCACCTTTTATCTATTCATCAAATAGCACATAACATCAAGCCACCCAACTCACATTGTTGTACCTAAATTCAGACTTTTACTGGTAGGCACGTGAGTATGAAGATGTTCCTTGACTTCAGCAGATGTTGCTAGACACTCAAAGCATACCAGAATAAGACAGTAACTGACATTCTAAAATATGGGTTGAAAAGTCTAGTATAGGTCCTCACTTTTCAGAAACTTGGTTTATTTTTATTGCAGTATTATCTTTGGGGGTGGGCTCAGTATTGTGGCTTCATATGAACTGAAGATAGCTATGAAAATGAAGTAAGATGTTGTCATGAACCATTGGTGGAATTAGAGGGCAACTCCTGGCAACACTATAGTACAAAAATACATAAGGTTGATTTAAGGCAAAACAAAAAAAGTTTCATGGATTTCATCTGTGTAATTTTATCTGTATCAGTATCTGAAAAGCTGCAGTGTTCTCTGACCTTGCAAGGCATCTGAATGAACAACATGCCTGTGGCAGGAGCAGCATCTGGAGATGGTTGTCTAAGATAGGTAGTGAGGCAAATCACTGTCTGGAGGTGCTTCTCATGCTCCTGTGACTATACAGGGAGCCTAGAGGACTAGCTTCAATAGATCAGGTTATTGAAATAAATCCAGCCTTAAGTGCTCAATAAGAGCCATACATCAGCATTCCTGAAATTACACCTGCCTAATAGAATCAGGTCCATAATACTTAAAGAAAATGAATATGTGAAATAAATATAGGATATGTTAGTGGAATATTCTTCTGTGATTTATTTAATGATAACCATAATCCCTGGAACACACATCTTTGTAAAACCTGGGAATGCTGAAGTATAAGAACTCCAAGCTGACTGTTGACATTTTTAAATAATTGGATATTGCATAGAAGGCTTTTTTATAGAAGGAGTTTTATGAGCCACACTCATTTGTGCAATCAGCAAGACTAAGAGAGTAATTAATATGTTGTTAGTTCCCCACATACCATCTCGTTAATATAAAGGTCCACATGTGTAAAACTTTATAAGATATAAAAAAATATGTTACATTACCTCTGAAATTTACACACTTGTGTCAGAGGGTCTTTGCATTTGTACTAAAGACTCTTCTAAGACCTGCCTTGCAATCTATCAAAAATCCAGTCCACAATACTAATAGCAAGTATAGAAAAAATATTAAAAAATTGGTTACTGATAATAGGACTATTCATAATACAATGGGTAAAAAAACAGATATGGGCTTGAAAAAGAAGAAGTGAGAGTTCAGAAGAGTTTATCAGTGTGAGGAGATTCAGTGGGGCCTGTTTGCTTCTTTCTTGCCTGGTTTTGTAATCAGCCAGTTTTTTAAGAACATCCAGTTCCTGATTAGGAAGTGAGATTATCTCAGTTTACTACAGTTCAAGTCTCCGTGTTGCAAATGTTGACACTTTATTGACCTCATGAAGAGACAACTATTCTATCCATTGACCAGCTCACAGCTGAGTGTGTACACAGTAGACATCCACCTTTGGTCAGGCAAATGCCATGATGTTCAGGACCTTAGAGGAGTAAAACTGGTGCTAACAGCAGGTTGCAGTTGGTTTCTGTAGGTCAGAAAAGTTCATTAGTTCTTTCTATGCTAGGGTTTGTCAGTAGTTTTCTTGTCTATTAGGCAAAGTAATGTGATGATAACTAGAACCTATAGTGTCCCAGCTCAGCCTAAATTGCATAGGTATATTAGAGAAAAATATGTTCCTTCAGTGACCTTTATTTCTATATTGATTAAATCTTAGCTCATCGTTTAGTTCACTCAGGGTGTTCTGTACTTCAAGAGAGAGAAAATTCATTGAATCCAAACTGTCTTGATTTTCAAGATGAACAAAGTCCCAAATTCTGTCTGCAGTTAGCTTTTAAATACCCCACATACAAATGGAATAAGGAGTCTAAATTCCCTTTTTAGATTCAGGTTCAGCGCTTTAGATTCAGGTTCAGCCCCTCTCAATTTAAATGGAAACCTTTCCAGTACTAACAGAGGATTAAAAAGACAGAGAAAACAATTTATTTGGAAAGTAAAGCTGCCTTGATATCTCATGTCCTCCCATCTTTTTTGAATGAAAGGTATTCTGAAAGCAGATGCAAGTTTTAACCAGAGATCTTATGCTGGAAGTCTGCTTGCCAAATGTCCCACTATTCAGTTTATGTGCCCACAGTATTTTAACAAATAAAGGCAGAGAGCGAGTTAGAAAAGATGATTCTTCTATTTGAGCTTTCTCCAACAGTTGCTGCAGAATTGGTTTTAATTTTTTGGAAGTTTTGTATTGCAGGGTAGTCAGTGAAAATTATTATTTGTAATGGGCTTTTCAAATTTTACTTCCCCAGGGTCTCATAGCTCCCTCCTAACCCGTCCCATTCCGGTTACCAAGCACTTTACTCTTATGAATATAATGATTATCAACTTATTTTTCACTTAAGGGAGGAGGAGGAGGGGGAATTTAAACTGCCTGCTTGACAATGCTTTCAAATGGTGATGAAATGTCTTCTTCATATCTGAAGAGAACATGATTATTAGCACTGAATCTGACAGACACGATTTCTGAATATTTTTGTGGCATTAATTTAAATCAATGTAATGTTTGAAAACATTTCAGGCCCTCAAACAGCTGATGCAGCTTAGATTCAATTATAACAAATTGCAACACACTGTCAAGTCTTTTTACCAAGTCATTAGTCAGGGATTTTGAATGCGCGGCCTCCGAACGGAGTTCGGCTGGCTGACAGCTCTAATTGTTGGGAACTGTTAAAGGATTGCTAATGAACTGGGGGATCTGTTGGGCCTGTAGCTTTCTTCAAGGATGAAATTTTTGAAAACTTTCACAAGATCAAAGCAGCATAACATGGACCATTTGCTAAATTGTCAGCAGTAGAGTGAAGCAGTCTGAGTCCCAGCTTTAAAGCTGAAGCTTCAGTAGAAAACACCATACGACTCCTGCCCCTGAGCTTTTTTCATGTGTCAGTAAAACCATACCAAGAAACAATGACTTGAAGAAAGAGCCCCAGAGCTGCAATGCCCGCTATGGCTTAATTAGGAAGAACAGGAAGGGAAACAAAAATTCTTTTCTGTTGTAGTGAGTGCAAGAGGGATGAAGTGTCCAGCACTGTTACACCCAGCCCCACAGTTACTTATTTTGCAACTTCCAAATTTATTTATGGTCAGAGATGCTTATGATAGCAGAGTAGAAATGGGAAGGCTTATCTTCTCCTTGCCCTAAAAGATAGGCAGTGGAGTTGCCAGGTTTGTCTTCAGAACACGTGGAGAGGTTGGCCTCGCCAAAGGCTTTGCCATCAACTTCAGGGGAACTGGGCCTTCTCCTCCAGCACCTGCTCCAGTGTCCACAGAAGGCAGTGGAAACATTCCCATTGAATTTCACTAAACACTGAATCCAGCCCCAGCGTAGCTGGCCAGCAATACACAGCCAATGAATAGTTCCCAGCTGCTGCTGAACAAATACCTTGCCTCATGTTACTCAGCGGCAAAAAGCCAATGCAGAGAAGAGAAACTTTTAAACCAATCTTAAAAGAAAAGAAAGATATGAAAACGTGTCTCCATCGTTCCCATCTGTTTTATATTTTCCTTTCATATTTAAGTCTTATTTAGGTCTGTTCATTTTTAGTTTTGTTTTTTTTTAAAAAAAAACCTTCTCATTGAAATTTACTATGGTATCCTTTTACCAAAAGAAAATAATGCCTGCTGAGCTACAGTAACATTGGTCAATTACCCAAATGTCTTAATATAGAAGTCTGCCAAGGAGGAAAGAATGTTTGAAATAAGATTTACATTATTACTTCTTTAAATTAACACTTCAACAGGACTTTAGGAAAAACAAACTCTTTCCTCCGCACACTGTGTGAGGTACAGTACCAAGCCGATGTTATCCTCCCCAAGACAACCTCTATGTTTAAAAAACAACACTGAAGGGCATTTACTGAGAAATTTTTGAAGTTCCTGAAATGGTGACTGTGATTCTGAACATCATTATGGTATGGAGTGTCTTGGGTATGAACTTTGCATCTCACACCTCCTTTTAAAAGCATACTTCATATCTCTATTACACTCCCTCTCTCTTTCTACCAGATATGCATCAGCCATATGAACCGTCTGAAGTAAATATTGCTTAACCTTTCTATAGGACTCCTATAGGCTCTGGTCAGCAGATGTGGAAGAGATTTCCTTGAAAAAACTTGTCTGGGAGATACGAGCAATTTATACCTGTCCACCGTTATAACTTTCATTTATAGTCAAACATTCAACCTGGAGTTATGGTTTATTTGTTTATAATGGAATTCTTATATTAGACATTTATATTAACAAAGTTGATCAATCTGCCACAGAGAGCTACAGCAGTATATTAATCACTATAAATTTTAAACAGGTGACCAAAGAAGAGAAGAATCCCATTAAATAGCCTGTGGGGACTGGTTTAGGTACTCAACCTACTACTGGCTTTATAGCAGCAGAAAATTCAAAAAAAGATCTAGCGCGTCTTGATTTAGCATTAAATACACCAATAGCCACAGATACTGAGTTGTATTCTAGCTGAAAACTTAATCCCCAAACTAACTTGAAACATTCCTCAATTTTCACTGGGAAAACCATATGGATGGTTTTCTTCTCTCCTAATTTTAGGCATCTAAACTGAGCTAATTACCAGGATTGTCCCTATGCTTGTTGGGCGAGTGACCCTATTTGTCTTGGATGCATAACTCACGACTGAAGAAATGATGTGGCAGAACATCTGTCTTCCTCAGCCAGCTCTAGAGGGAGCCCAAATGACAAAATTGGACTGCACGCCCAAGTTTTAGACTTGAAGTTAGGGCATAGAAAATCCAACTGAGTGTGCCTAATGACCTGGTTTTGGACAAGGCCCAGTGCTGAGCTGCTTGCTACCATCCCCAGAAGAGAACAACTTGTGGGAGCTCACTGACAACACAGGACTTAGCCCATATTTGTTGGTGGCAGTTTAGACACTAGTCCTGAAATGTGTTATCACCTAGCCTAGAATAAAGTGTCTTCCATCCATAATCTCACCGAAAAGTCATTCAGTTCAGCTGACAGCAAGACATTGCTGGTGCATGTAGAAGAACAGTGAAGTAAAGACAAAACCAAATCAGAATTACAACAGGGTGCACCCCTCTGCTTCCAAAGGAGAAAGTTTCATACTGATAATCTTCTCTAACTTATGTTGGAATCCCACTGGGACATAAACATTAGGTTCTTTCACTGTGTTTTTCATGCCAGTTGAGGGTGAGTGGGCATTGGCAACATGAAGTGCTGAGCACTGCAGCAAACATGGGTTGTAGTAGCATTACTCAAACAGTAGGAGTGCTTGTCTGCTTGCTTCCTCCCAAGATAGTCAGCTCACTCTCATTGTTTGTTTTTTTTTTTGTTTTTTTTTTTTGTGTCAAGCAGCTTCTGTCCAGATTGTGTAGAAGACAAACAGAGAAAAAGAGAAGAGACATTTTTATTTTTGTGGTACAGCACAGCCTGAGAACTGGGATCCTTCACTTTTAGTCTATGATCCAATGCTTACTATGAAATATGTGACAAAGGAACAGTTTCAGCATAATACTACTGAAACGGATTCATGTCTGTGAATTCAATGTGAAAACTGTTTTTCAGAAATTAACTGTCATAGCATGGTTTATTTTAAAATGAACTTGTCTCCATAGCTACCCTACTGTCGCACAGCTCCAGTGGCATCTGGACCAAGAGTTCAACTTCAATAGTCAGCCAGAACCATGTTGAGTAGTAGCTTTCCTTGGTGTTTTTTTGCTGTTTCTCTTGTGTTTCGTCAGGAAACAACTCAGGCCTGAATCTCTGTTTACAGAATCTGAGGTTTACCAACTGTTGTAAACTGTTACCTCTTGTATTTAATTCCAGTTTACTAATAAGAAATATCCTTACTGTCAGGAAAAAGCAATTTCCCTCTATCTGTGTCTCAAAACATAAGAAAACGAAACAGATGCTTGTTGCATTTAATAAAGAACATGCATATGCATTGAAATAACTTCTAGCTTATTTTTGTGTGATGCCAATATTTAATTATGTTCATTTTGCATTTATAATTAGAGGGCAGAACAGATGGCGAAGGCGCAAAGTAAAGGAAAATGTCCATTCATATAACCTGCTCCATGATGCCAAGAAACTCTTGTGTTCAGAGCCTTATCCAAGCTCTACTGAATCCAGTATGAGCATATATATTGAACAAACGGGGGTCTGGAGGAAACCACAGATCATGGTTTGCTTCAGCCTGTTTTCCTAATGTGTATGTGGTAAATACATTTCTCTCAGGGTTGGACTGTGTTTTCTGATTTTAAGGTAAATTTTGTTTCATTTTGATGCGGGTTACCTTATTCCTTGCTTGCTGTCCTGAAGATAAAAATAAAGTATTTGGGAAAATTTAATTTTAATTATGAACCTTAGTTTTAAAAATATGCCAATTTTAACCAAAGAATGCTATATAAATTGAATAGGCAAAAAACACATACTAAATGAAAAATTACATGTTCAGGCAAATTAAATATTTGCTTTGACCTAAAATTAATTTGTGTGCATGATGTGTGTGTGTAACTGCAATGTTTTTTTTGTTTGTTTGTTTGGGTTTTTTTTTAAAGTATGTATGATTCATCATTTGTCTGGCAACAGTCGCAATGATATTTCTCCTGATCTCTGAGCAGGAAATGGATGCCCTTAATCAATATGTCATGAACTTTAGCTATATAAATGGCACTGCTGAGACTGGCGGTACAATATTAAAGCATGTCAACAAATTCAAGACAGTGTTCAGAAGAAACTATTGTTTGAGGGCTTAAAACAGGCTAACCGTAAACAAGTCAAGAAACTTGATCTGTTTAGCTCATGAAAAAGATCAAGAGGTGACTCAATTGTGATGTGTAAGTACTTTCACTGGGAGTACTGACATAGGAAGTTATTAGCAAAAACTGATAATGGGAAATTAAAGCCTGAAAATTTCATATTACTTCTAACATGAAGGGTAATTAAGTATTGGAAGGACCTACCATAGAAGTGCATTGTCCTCTGGCCCTTAAAGTCGTCCAATCAAGAAAGAACGGAGGATGTAATTTAATCCAATAGTTTCTAGTCAGCTTTGATTCATAATGGAAGGAGAAGAAAGAATCAATCCTCATATAGTGAATTTAAGTCTATTGAAAATATGCTTCCTTTTTTCAATAATCTTTTGCAGATCTTTTTAAAAGGAGTCTGCCACTTTGAGGCAAGCACAAATTATTAGGCTCAGCTCAGGGGAAACTGACTCTACAGATGTTCTGAGTAGGTGGTCTCCTGGTGCTCTCTGACCTATAAAATCCATGAATCAGGAATTTTTCATATATAAGTATTTATTTATAAAATATCATTACACATAGGTACAACTGCATTGATTAATTACATATGCTTCTCAATAATAGGAAAGGACTATCTGCACAGTGCAAACAGCAAATTACTAACATTTTTCTGGAAAAAATGCAGTGATCTTCAGACACAGCATTAGTCACAGAAGAGCTCTCTCCATAATTTGGCAATAGCTAATAAGCCCAAGAATTTTGCAGTCTATTTGAGAACAATTTGCAAAGAGAAAACAAAGCAAAATTCTTCAGATAAATTATTCATTTGAATTAGTCATTTAGCTCTAGTAAGGAGTTGTAGACTTTTTGAAAATATGCGGCAAGGGGATACAGTTTTAAAGAGGCTGAAGCAAAAATACTCTGCCCTTCTAGATCTCGTTTCATCACATGTTCTCAAGGCACTTAATCATTAATTATGCTGAGTATTAATTAAAACAATTTTACATTTGAATAAACTAAGGCACAGTGCCTTGCCTATGGTCACACAGCAAATGGGGATAAAAGTTGGGAAAAAAGTCTATTATCACACTAACCATTAAATATGCTTCCTGTCACTATTCTCTTAGGCTTTGCTACCCCATTATATCATTAAACTTAATTTCTGAGGGAAACAAGTTTTATCTGACCACAGTCTACCTATGTGTTAGCTATAATAAAGGTATCAGAAACTATATAACTAAATTAATATGGACATAATAATAATAATTTTAAAATACTTCTACCTTAGAAATAGATTGGATTTTTTTCTCTTATTGAAAAGGGTAAACAAATTGGAGAAGGCAGAGATCTCACAGTTACTGAGGGAACAGTTTGCCTGACTAGTTGTAGAGATCTTCAGTGCAGTTGTCTGCATCTGATTCTGTCACTCTTTAAGGTCAGTGTCAAGAAATAGACATATGTAGGGAGCTATTCACCTCACCACGGAGTTGGTACCTACGTTTGTCAGCTGTATCCCCCTCCCCCAACACCTGTTTGCTGGTTCTCAGAGCGGCCCAGTGTGGTCGATTCAGATATAAGCAGAACTACAGAGTCCTACAGGTTGGAAAAGGCCTCTGAGCATTGTCTGGTTCAGCCTCCTGCTCAAAGCACCACCAACTTAGATAAGGTTACTCAGGGCCTCATCCATCCAGTTAATTTCTGAATAGCTACAAGGACATCTTTGAGGATACGGCTAAAGCTAGATGCAATGACCTACACTGTGAAATACAATAGTCCTTGAAAGAGGCCTCCTGACAGAGAAAAGACATCCAAATTAGCGTTGTAACAAAGCTGAGATGAGCATGTGAGCTAACCCAATTTGTTGAACACAGAGTGTCGGCTAAACAAGTGCTATGGAGTATCTGTGTCTGCAGAACGGTACAGGTCTCCCTGTCTTGCATCATATCTGCCAATCTGTGCAGATTTCTCTAATACTATTAAGGCATCTCAAGTGGGCCAGAATGCCTACTGTTTATCCAACAGGGTGCTGCCCAGGTTGTAGCAGCTCAAGATTCACACACTTGAACATTGAAGTCACCACTGGACATGTCTATGTGTGATCTAGGTGGCTAATCTCCCGTTATCGTTAATGGACATCAAGCTACCCAACAGAACCTGAGGTGATGTTCCACTCTGCCTAAAACAGATAAGTATCTTTAAGTAGCTGAATAACTTCCCAGTTTTATTAATCTGTACTAAGTCTAATGCCAGTGCTTGAATCTAGAACCAAATCCCAGTTTTCTTGAGCTTCGAGACTCACCAAGCTGCCAGAATACAAACCATGACTGTATTTTCATAGGTTGTATAGTCCATGATTCTTAGGAAGCATGTGGTGAATTACATCAGTAAATCCTGGTGCTATATGTTTACAAATGATTAAGGTGACAAGTATGTTAAATGTTATGATCTGGTAAAGACAACTGCAAGAGAACGTGGGACATTGGCTTCGAAATAACTGCTAAAATTTGGGTGCAGGCACAGCTCCAATATTACTACCAGTGTCACTGCAAAACTAGCAATGAATCCTGATTAGGAAGCAAAATGCTTATTTTGTTTGTTGATATTTATGAACCAGGATCAAGGGTAAAGAAAGTTTCTTTGCAAACGTGTTAGTGTTGTGATGTTGAAAAGATGAAGCCAGTAGTCATTCAGATCCTGGTCCCTTATTTTTTTTCTAGCTCCAGTTTTGGTCCATCAATACTACCACTTTTTCTTCTAACTTCAACTTTTTTGGTTGTTCATTTTAAGAGCAAAATTATGCCTTGTTCATAAATTGGAAACCATATACCATATAAACCAAATAATGCAATCTGTCTAATAATGAGTTTACAAAATACTTAAGCCCACTTACTTTCAACTATAGAGGTGTCACTGTGATTCAGCACATGATTAACCCTTCATTCAGTTGTGAGAGATGAAGAGATGCCCTTCAGCCCTTATCCAAATTGTCTATTTGAGCCCTTCTTTGCTTTAGAGAGCTCCTTATCTAGTTCCTAAAGGTTAAAAGGAACATGTTTTATGGATGTATTGACCATAATAGATTTAATTTCAGTGTCAAGTGGTGCCTCAGATCCTCCTATGACACACATTTCACTCAGAACATTTTCATCCCAAACACAGAAACAAAGTACCTTGCGAACCCTTCTACCTCTTCCATGTAATTTCTTCATATTTTTCTGTCTGCGTGCAGCAATAGATTTATTCCTGATCTTCGAATTTATTTGTTGCTATAATATTTTTAAATTATTTCTTCTTGTCTTCAAGTTTACAGGACACAGCTAACCAGAAAGTTCTTTACCTAAAAATCTGCCAAGTTATTGCATTTTTAAAGTGTTTTACTTCCAGGTTACTATATAGTTCCCGTTTTTTACTTCTGCTTCCAGATCTCCTCTTATCTGGGATGGCTTCTTGGCATTACTGTTGATTTCTTCGTATCTATGAGACCTTGACATTTAGGGCACTCAGGAAGCTGTCAATGAATAGTTCCCATTTTGGAGTTAGTTTAACAAAATCTTAAATGTTTTGCTGAAGTATGGCCCAAATATCCCCCCCTGGAAATATAACTGCTTATGTAGTGGTATGCAATGGTAGTTGTATGAAAGATACTGCCACCTACTATATATGAAAGGAAGTAATGCAGAAGTATTTATTAAAATAAAAATAAATAAAAACCCCTGACATCTTATTTGCTATATTTCTTTCATATGTCGCTGCAAAATCTACTTTGATCTGTACAGTTCATCATGGCGCACTATAAAATACCAGCACTTATGACTAAAACACACATATAATTTAAATATACAAGTAGCATAAGCATGCCACTTTTTTTCCTGTATGATAAGAGATTATCATACTCGATGATCTCAAAGGTCCCTTCCAACCACTAAGATTCTGTGATTCTGTGATTACTATAAAGGTTTCAGTCGTGAAGTTAAACAACCTGGAGTAGTTAAACAGGAATTTTACCCCAAAGCAAGTGTCTAGCTATGTAAATATTAAGAAGCCATATGCACAGATAACAACAGAAGCCTAGATGGATCAATGAGCTCTATCAGCTTTTTTTTTTTAAAGTACAAAACATAGAAGAAGAAGAGAAAAAATTTATTTTAGGTATAAGGAAATTATTATTCTCATTATCTGATGAAGTACTTGTAATGTCTTTTCTCTGTCATATCAATAAAACTGCCTGATAATATTTTCCTTAAAGTAAATATAGTGCTAGTGTCGTTAGTGGGATCATGTTTCCAGCACTAACACAATAAAAGGAAAAGATGTTTTACGGCTTGTTTAAGCTGTAAATAATAATGTTTAAGTGATGATATATGTAATATTACAAAGTAAAATAATTGCTAAATATAACATGCGAAAAAAAATCTGTGAGCTTTTTTCTGTTGTTCTTTAAAAATCAATCAGAAATATAAGGATGTTGAACATCTTCAGGCATGTTCCTGTTATTTAAGGAAAAAAATCAATTGAAAATAGAAGGAGCATTAGTACCTTTAAGAGAACATGGTATCACCTGGAGGTTGTTTCTAGCCTCTCAAATTCACTGACATATTTTCCATGATAGTTTAATCTCAGATATTCCATCAGCAGATACCCAGTAGAAATGTTTGCAGCAAAAGTTATTTTTTATTAAATCCAGTAGAAATGTGGAGACTGAGAATTTTGAACTTAAACCAAGTGAAAACATTTGACACCTGCTTAGAGCAATTATATTTAGCTAATAGGCAACGAGAAATAATACTATACCTACGAATTCAGACCAAACCAGTTTACTCCTTAGCCCTATAGGTTTGCACAATGGCATTTTAAGTATGATTTTACAGCTCTATCAGGCTATTCAAATAGGTCAGTGACACAACTGGGTGGAATTGATGCACACAATTTAAGTCATCAGAGCATATCTAAAATAACAGTAAAAAACTGTAACTTTCTATGAGTCCTCCAGTTCTTCTTGAGGGTTTTAGTCTTGTTCCACAGAAGTAACAGCTGCTTGTCCTTTTATTTGATTCAATAAACATCAATTTAATATCAAATAAACATTTGATGCAATAAACAAATTACTCCTTTGTAAATTCACACTTGACCCTCCACTTGGCTATTTATTTAAAAGCATATGCTTTAAGTATTTCAAGGTCCTTTTCTTCAGTCATCAAAACATCTTTGTTTTTCTTCCTTTTACTTGTCACAAACTTTCAACACCATTTTTGAAAGTTGTCCTGTAATCCTAAATACCTCTATGCTTTAAAACAAACTGGTAACCTGTTAGAAGGTAAAACTTACCTCAGTCTTGTGCTTCTTCCTCATTATATTATTTGTGATTAATTTTGCCAGTTAATTTCTCTTCAAGTACATTCTACATTCACCTCATTTCCTTTGCATAATCCAGCTCCAAGCTGAATTGAGCTTCTCACTCTTGTTGTAAAGAGAGATTCCCCAAATGTTGCTATTAGGACTTTGCTAAGAGAACTAGAAAATAGAGGAAAAACCATCCCAGCTTAGTCCATGCAGGTGAAATTCATTGCCTCCCAAGCCTCACTAGCAATCTAAACAAGTTTTAAATAGTCTCAGATATCTATTTGTTCTTTTATTGTTCCAAAACAATTTAATAATGTGCATATAAAACCCATAATCTATTGTATGGAGTAGATCTAGGAGAATTTTGAAGATACAGGCTTGCCTTCCAAAATTAAAAAGACCAAATCCACTTAGGACATGACTTAAAGCTATCTCCTCTGTTTTATAGATGAGTTATTTCATTGTGTTTTTCCTGTATCATAAAAAATTTGCAAGTTTAGGTTTTGTTATTTAATTCAGGCAGCAACAGATCATTTTTTAATTTCAGGATAGGTTCCACAGATGAGGCAATAGATTTCCCTAATGTGATACTTACCATTGTTAGTTAGAACAGTAGATAAGCAAGTTGGATACAACACAATAGGATTGCTTTAATTTATTGTCTACTGTAGAGGGCCAATAATTGTTTTAGTAAATGAAAACCAATTTGGGGAGAAAAAAAACCCCAAAATAACAAANAAAAAAAAAAAAATACCCCCCACAACAAACCAAAATCCCAAACTCAAAAGAAATAAAAATTCCCTTTACATTTGTTGAGTCAATGCATGATTTGGTGAGACAGCATTCACTGTAACTGCTAGTACATTCTAAAGTTGGACAAGCACACCAGGTCAGATTGAAGACCAATGGAAACTATAGGTAGTTCTCCAATAAAACTGGCATGGGATTAAAACGAACTAATACTTTAAAGCTAAGATAGGAAACTGAAGATGGGGAAGACAAATGTAAAATTCATTATCTTATCCTGTGAGAGATTTCTAATAATTTCTAAGAGGTCAACAGAGCTTGATACTTAAGAATAAATTGTACATGTTTTGAGTGTAAGACTGGAAGGACAGAGACTCTGAAAGAGGGCTAGATCACAAAAGTATTAGAAGAATGTGATTTCTTCACTTTGGCTTGAGTAGAGGAAGAAGACTGTTTCATTGTACTGGTTTTGATCCCTCTGATAGTACTACTTCATTCTTATTAAGTCCTCCATTTGGTCAAGTTCACTGACGTGTCTTGTCTCTGGTCAAGCCTTTGGGTTCACTGACGTGGCTTGTCTCTGGTCAAGCCTTTGGCTACAACATGTCCATGCCTGGGCTTTGTGAGTGATAGCTTCTGCTTTCCCCGAGTCTTTCATCAGTTCTTGGGAATTGCAATGATTCTTGTAATTCTAAAATAAATATCTAGAATAAGTGAAATGTATATGCACTTAAAGGTCATATCATTGCATATTGGCTACAAGGGAGAATTAGGAACTTACAGGATCTAAATTGTGATAATATGCCTGTCACCCAATTTTTTTTCCAAATATGATGTGTAAAAGCAAGAAATTGGCCTCTTCTCAAAATACAATATAATAATCATAAGAATCTAACAATTATAATAATAGTGATAATAATACCAATAATACAATAATATCTTGAAATATCATATACATTCAAGATAATCAATCCCACAGAAAAACTTAAAACATCAATCAAGACCTTAATATTCTTTCTAAAAAGAAACTTGAGCCATTTTTATTTCAATGTTTGTATTAAAAGTTAAGTGGTATCAAAAAAGTAAAACAATCAAATTATTTCAATTTCAGAGAAAAGGATGAACATTTCTGACAGGGATTTTTTTTTTTTTTTAAATGACAAAAAATCATGTTAAACAATGACATTTATTTGAATCTTTTCTTCTTAGATACATCCTTGTCTCTAAATTGGAAAGACATGGATTTGACAAAGGGACCCATCAGTGGATAAGGAATTTGGTGAATGTTCACACAAGAGTTGCGGTCAACAGCTGTCCAAGTGGAGAGTGGTGTTCCTCAGGGGTCAATACTGGGACTGGCACTGTTTCACGTCTCTGTTGGCAGCATGGACAGTGGGGTTGAGTGCACCCTTAGTAAGTTTGCTGACTTCATGAGGCTGAGTGGTGCGGTCAACATGCTGGAAGGAAAGGATCCCCTAGAGAGGGACCTCAACAGGCCTGAGAGGTGAGCCCATGCAGACCTCATGAAATTCAACCAGGCCATGAAGTTCAACAAGGTCTTGCACCTGAGTTGGGGCAACCTCACGCACAAATACAGGCTGGGCAGAGAATGGATCGAGAACAGCCCTAAGGAGAAAGACTTGTGGGTGTTGGTTGATGAGGAGCTCAACATAAGCTCAGTGTGGCTCAAAAAGCCAACCATATCCCAGGCTGCATCAAAAGAAGCACAGCCAGCAAGTTGAAGGAGATGGTTCTACCCCTCTACTTCACTCTGGTGAAACCCCACCTGGAGTACTTTGTCCAGCTTTGGAGCCCTCAGCACAGGAAGGACATGAACTTGTTGGAACAGGTCCAGCAGAGAGCCACAAATAAGATCGGGGTGCTGGAGCACCTTTCCTATAAGGGTAGGCTGAGAGAATTAGTGTTGTTCAGCCTGGAGAAGAGAAGGCTCCAGGAAGACTTCATAGCAGCCTTCCAGTACTTCAAGGGGCCCTACAGAAGAGATGGGTAGGAACTCTTTACCTGGGAGTGGAATGATAGGATGAGGGGTGATGGTTTTAAAATGAAAGAAGGGAGATTTAAATTAGATATAAGGAAGAAATTCTTTACTGTGAGGCTGGTGAGGCACTGGAACAGGTTGCCCAGAGAAGTTGTGGATGCCCCATCCCTGGAAGTGTTCAAGGCCAGGCTGGATGGGGCTTTGAACAATCTGCTCTAGTGGGAGGTGTCCCTGTGCATGGCAAGGGGGTTGGAACTCGATGATCTTCAAAGTCCCCTCCAACTCTAACCATTCTATAATTCTATAACAAGGCAGCAAGTAAAGTTCCTCATCTACCTGTTTCAGCCTTCTGAAGAGATGCTGGTTATTTGCTCTATTATGAAAAATATAATCTTTCATGAGGACCATAACCATTTTGTGCTCAGTAACATAACAAAATAAAAACTAATTATGATGCAATAGTAGCATTGGACAACTAGTTTGGCAAACTAAGTGATCTTTAAGATTACGTCCAACCTAAATCATTCTGTGATACTATGATTCTATGATTTTATGATTCTGTGGTTCCTATTAGGAAACTGTTTTGTTGGGTGGGTTATTCTCACCACATCTCTGTGATCCCCACGAGATCACAGCTCTGCAACTCTTCTCTAAATCCTGTTTATTCCCCATGCTGTGTGCATTAGCATAGAAATTATCTACAGAAAAAGTAGTACATCACTTTATTGCCTGCTATCATCAGATAGTATGTCAATGATGAAAAACTAGTTTCCAAAGAAAACTGGAAAAACGGAAAGTGAGACAGAATGGGTGAGATTATTGTTTATTATAGTAGCCTGTGGAAAAGGGAGCTTACGGGATACAGAAGAGCTAAATACAATTTTTCAAAGGAAGTATTATCCTCTGTTCATGACAGAGGAAATTATAAGAGAGATTTCTAGTCCTTTATTATGTAGTAGATTATTCCTAATGACTTAATGACATTATTCTTAATGACTTAAGATCAGAATTTTGGCAGACAGAATTAACAGAAAAGAGTTCAAATGCTGTACTACTGCTTTTTACACATCAATCTTAGAGTCTTTCTGGCACTAGAAGTTTTCCATGAAAATTATTTCTTACAACTAGGATTCTCAGGGCATCCACTCAGGGAACCCACTCAGGGCACCCACTCTGAAACAATCATAGTCAATGAGGTAGTTTTGGGGAGGGAGTATCAAAGTGCATAACTGCTTATGGGAATAAATTCTGGTCACAAAAGAAGGATTCCAGTCACGAGACATATAAATTTCAGTCAAGTCCCATACAACATACACATGTCACATTTTGTGACAGTTTTGTATGCTGTAAAGAGCAAATTAATTATCTTTAGCTTGGCTAAGCTTCTGGTAAAGACCATTATAAAGTTAGCAAGCATATCATATGTAGTTTCTCTCAGCTTCCTAACTCACACTTAAAGGCTTTTTTATTTTGTGTGACCAGGTAGATTTCCATGTGCTGCAAGATACAAATGACAGGAACAGGAGTCGTAGAGGGGAATTCCTGTCTTGCATGCAGTGTGTGAGAATTATGCAAATATAGCGCTACTTCTGTGCAGAGAAGAAATTCTTTAAAATCTGTATTTTTACTACTAAAAATTAGATAGTAATAAAGTAGTATTATTATACAAGTATAAAATATACCTTTATTTTTTTTTTAATTCTGTGAGGTTTTGATTCTTTCTTGTTTCAGTTTAAAAGGCCGTGAAGGAAGAGCATGTTTAAATATAAACTAATTTATCCACTGGTCTAACATTAACATTCTAGCACATAAAAACATCAGTACAGAAAAACAAGATTCCTTTACATTTCAGAAAAGAGGGTTAAGGATTTTTGTGATGATGAGTGGTATTATTCACTGTCAATTACTTGTGTGATATATTTCTTTTATTTGTAAGCATCTCAAGTGTTTGGATGGGATTCAACTGACCGCATGTCAGAATCTATAGCATAGATGTCTACCTGTCTGTTAATCAGTGTAGGTCTCTTTATAGTTAATGGAAAGAAACAGACATTTATAGAATGTGATTCATCTTGTCCCAAAGTAGACATCTACATTTAGTGAAAATTGTCACCCCTGGAAAGCATGTTTCTCTCATTACTGTAGAGGGAGTTCAGGTTTATTAGGTCATATGTAGACACCCACAGTCATATGTAGACATCTAAAGTCAGGGGAGAGATTTCCTTGTTCATCCTCTGTACATATGACCTAAAAGTCAAGTATTATCAGGTGCCTTACTCTCAGTACCTGCTGTTCCAAATTGTATGATATGCCTTCATGTTAAATGGAGTGTAAATTGGAAACAGGGAGTCCTAAATTATAAAACATAAAATTGTTGAATACAAGACTACACTGTCTTTCATAGCTTTGCTGTCCTTTTGCCTCATATTGGACTGGAGTATTAGCAGGTAAGAATACAAGCACCAGGCCGATTATGGGATGGTGGTTTTGGAACATATGTGGGTGTTTCATTACCAGAGCTCCCCAGATTTAAAGCCTTACTGTTAGCCTACAGGTTAAAGAAAACTCCTGTCTTCATCCAATTTGGGAAATTCTCTACTTGTTTCCTTTATTTTTATAAAAGCACTCTCATTTCCTTTACTTTACTGCACCATTCTTGCAAACCAAAAACTCAATTTTCAGATTAAATCAAATACACCATACACTCAAAGGATGTATCACTCCATTCTAGGCTTCAATATACGTACAAGTACCTGATCTATTGTGACCCACAGAAGCATTTCTGATCTCATGAGTCCATTTTCACACACCTGCCATGTCTCAACTGAATCCTGAGTGTAGAGAGAGAATAATCCTTTCCTTTCCAGTCTCTATTATTCCTGCCTTGGCTTTTTTCTGTAAAGGCAGAAACTCATGTGCATAAGCTAGATGGGGACCTTGGCGCAGCTTAGTTTAGTACCCCATTGAGACAACTGATGGACTAAAATTTTAAGATGCTCCATGGCATACATCTTCTAGACTTGATTTCACGATTCAAAGCTTGAGCAGGATATGGTGGGAAAAGTCATCTCAATGACCTCCCGGAACAGCAGTGAAGTCTTTTGTTTATTTTGAGAAGTGATACACAAAACAAGTCCAGCTCAGATTCAAGGGCAAGGAGTGGAGAAGTATGTATCACTGAGTTATCACTGCAGGGAGAGCTGGCTAGGCAGAGTTCAGTTACTCAAATTACATTTAGCTGGGTCTAACACCTGGGGCTCCTCAGGAGAAATTGTCAGGTAAGAAAAGAAAATACTGGCATGATTCTCAATTGTTTCTTATTTGTTAGTGGTCACTCTAACTCAGTGTGACAAGAGAATGACTGCAAGTAGGTGTGACTGAGTCCTGTCTGACTGAAAGGGAATATGTTTGCACAACTGCATAAAAATGAATACCATTACCAAGTGCCTGCAGAATGTGTATAATTTAGGGCATTGACCTATGGGAAAAGCTACAGGTCCAGTGCTGAATGGCCCCAGATCTTGTGTATGTTTCAGTTTGAACCCATGTTTAAAAATAACAGGAGAGTGTACACTGGGAGCATATCTTATTCCATCTCCCAGAAAAGCCCTAAGGAACTGTGTATGTTTACAAGATTCCATTAGTTATACAGTGACTTTTTCCCACTAAATAGTACAAGAAGGTAGTCTGCTGCCTATATTATTTTTTTGTTATTGAATATGATGCTGGTTTAGAAGCAATAACATTTCATGGAACTGATTCATTACTGCAGCTAGTAGAGCTCCATTTGTGGGTTTGCAACATCAAAATATACCTGGTTTTCCATTAATTAATGTGTAGGCTTTTACAGTACATCCACAGATAAGTGGCAGCAAACTTCTGAAGCTGTTACATGTCCTAGAATATTTGTGCATTTTGCCTGGTAAGGAATATTGACAAGTGCCAATGGGTGCAGTAAAAGAAATTGACAGTATAAAGCTAGCCTTTCTTCCTCACTGTCTGTGGGGATTAGAGAAACAAGGCACTGAACACAAGGGAGGATTTTTTCTTTCCTGATGTAATAACTCTATGTAAATGATGTTTCAGGTAGCCTAGTGAAATTGGCATCTTAAGCAGAAAGGAGGTAATTTAAAATCTAGATGTGAATAAAATCATAGCATCTGATAGAGAACACTGTGACTAAGTGTTTAACTTTCAAATAACCGGTAATTTTATGTAAAGGTTTTAAATTAAATGAATACATTTTAGAGCATGGTGTGGGTTTCAGGATTTCCAGCTGCCACCCCAAAAAACAGCCATTAGAATCCAAGCTTCCAATTAATGGTGAGCTGCATGCAGTACAGAGCTGGCTTAACAATTCTGAACAGAAAGGTTTCAAACTAGATAACAACCTGTGGGCTGTAAACAAAGTAGGCTTAACTCTTGCTGATTTTAATGTGGTCTGATCAAGCGTACTGTAAATGAAAGACTCTCCTCTAGCTTGCCCACTAATTTGAATTGCACTCATTTGACTTGTTTCCAATACCAGCATTATTACCTAAACATTTATAGTATCATAAACGAAGAATGAAAAATATCCTGAAAGATGTATGGTGGATTTTTTCTTAAACTAAATATGCATGAAAAGAATATTCCTGGAGATGAAATGAAGACTTATGTGGAAAAAATAAGCTGCTCTGTAACCCATTTCCCTTCTTGTTTATAAAATATCCCACTAATTGCCTATTCAACCAACCTTTCCCTGACCCCATTTTTTCATGACTTTTTTTTTCACCACATGTGTAATGTTACTGGTCAGATGGATTGTGTTTAATGGGAGCTGAGGGACATGCAAAGTTTGGATGGCAAAAAAAAAAGAAAATTAAAAAAATGACAACAATCTGAAATATTTCGGAACCCAGGACGAGCTGTGCTGATAGAGCTATCTGAGTGGGGAAAGTTTACACACTGAAATCATCAGCTAGATTTATTCATATTTACCTCTAGCCGTAGTTAACCTATTATCACAAGCTCGTCAGCCATATTGTACATGTTTCCTCAGTAGGCCTTTCCTCTTTCATGGGACAAAAATTGCTTTCTCAGGGTGAAATATCACAGTACCATAAGACTGTGATTTGTGAAGCCAAGACATGGCTGATTACTTCCTTTTTACTGGCATCTAACTTTGCCACTATATTCCCAAACCATTCACTATGAGGAGAATGTCAAGATGTAAGCAGTAAGTGTGGGGAACGATGTCACACTATGGGGAGTTCTACAGCTTTGAGACAGCAGGCTAAATTTGAGGTGCTGTCCCTCCACTCTGCATGGCTATTATTCCAACATTGTTTCAGTTGCTACTTTCATTGTCATTTCATGGTCATGAAAATCTTGTTTAGCAAAAGAGGACTTCTGTGTCAGTTTTCATGCTGGAGGAGCAGCTCCATCTGATCTTCTGGAAGTCTTGGGAGGGTAGAAATGCAAGGCAAACAGCTGGCTGCAAGAAGGGAACTAGGTTGGTGACGGACTGGGTAAATCACAGGTCCTGGCTTAAGGCTTTGTCCAGGTGTAGTGCTGGAGGCACCTTCCTATGGTCGCAAAGTTGGTGGGATGCAATGGTAAAAGTCTTTGGAGGCTTGCACTAAGATTGCGTGGCTAGATGGTTAAGGACACTGCTGCAATAGACAAGGTCAGAGGGTGTAAATACGTCAAGAAAAGTACAAATCAGGAACACATATATTTCAAAATGATCTTATTTCCCTACGAATGCACACGGAAGAATAAAATTACATAGCATAAGGTAAGATAATATAAAATCAACAACAAAACTCCCTGCCAAGTCCTACTCTTCTCTGCAAAACGGATACTTAAACAAAGCCAGATAGATACTCAGCATTCTCATCGAGCCAAAAATGTTTGGCATTTTGACACCTGTTTTGATCTGGGCAGACACAGCAGTTTATGAAATAACATATGAATAATACAGACAATACAAAAATGAGAAAAAAAATCAATGTACAAATTTAATTTTGATTTACTCATATGGCATATCAACATTTCCTGAAACAAAGGCAAATTTTGGTGTATTATCCCATATAAAAAGTAAAGCTACTCCATGACAACTGGAATTAAAGTAGTCTATTTTCCTGTGGTTTTATATTCTTTGAGCCATCAACAATCTGATGATTACAATGATCTCTATTTCTTTCTGTGTACTTCCTGGTTATGAGGAAACTCCAGTATGGCTATCTGAAGATAAACCTGTGATATTCAGCTTATAACTGGCAGTGGAGGTACTTCTCTGGATCCATCACCTCTGACAAGACACTGGTGTGCCTGAAAATTATAGAATGCAATTAATTTACAGACTTCTACTGGTTTGGGGTGGGGTCATTTTCAATTTCCTAAAAAATGCCCAGTACGCCGAGAAATTATTTAGGGAGACTGACAAGTGAGATGGACAAACAGCACAGTCCCATGTTTTTACAGCTTTGCAGGCTGAAAAAAATCCAGTTTGGGCATGGTTGGTTTTTTTTTAACTAAAAATATATTTCTGTTGAAGTTTTTCTACCATGTGTACCTGATACTGAAAGTCTCCACTGCGTGTGCTCACTGTAGGTCATTAAACATTGAGCTCTTTGGAAAATTGGACAGCTCATCATAATCTGGCTCATAGTGCAATTGCAAAAAAAAAAAAAAAAAATGGTTTGCAAAACCTTTTCACTAGAATAATTCTAAAAAAGTGGGTATTTGCTCATGTTTTATCTAGAAAAAGATAGACAAAGAAAGAAATAAACAGACTGAACTTATTGCCTAAATTAGTCAAAGCAGATAATTAAATTGGCTGCGGTAACTACAGTTCCAAATGAGGTTTAGGCCAGAATGATATTGCTAAATATTTTTAAGCTTGCTAGGTATGCAACTAGACAAAGTTGTCACAGGACATTGACTTTTGCTCCAAGTGGAGGCAGTGGGTCTATTTGCAGGCTGGTCCAAATACACAAGATGCTGTTTCATGCCTGGGCCAGGGGAAGTCCAAGGCTGGCCCACTGCCTTGTGACTGTGACCATGATCACCTCCTGCTGCATCCAGAGCTCTCTTTGGAGACCTCATGGGCAACCCTAACGCAGCCTGACCTTGACCTTATTTAACTTGTGAGAGCTGATGAAGGATTGTACAATTACCCTATATGGCATAGTTTCAGCTCAAAGGAATTTACATAAATTGTAAGGGAAGAAAGAACGCGCGTGTTTTGATCTGGTAAACAAGAAACCAGGAATCCTTTGTGGTAGATAGTTGGCTGAATGTCTACTAGTTTTCTGCAGTATTTGTAGAGTGTCTCAAAGGTTGGAATTTCCACCTACCTTATTCTGACATTTCATTGTTTAATTTTTCTATGCTTTAGAAAGAAAATCCATCACAAGAAATGGGAATAATAAAAACATATTAAACCTTTTCCAGAGCATTATATTGCATTTTGTTACACAGTGCTTACATTATTCACTACATTGTTTAGTACACTGTATTAATGACATCTCAAAAGGTACCAGTGAAATAAGTAAAACAGCCTATTAACTTAAAAGTGTTTTCAAAAATATCTATGGGCCACTAGCTGGTCATACCTAAAAGAATGTTTTTCACAACAAAGCAGAATTAGCGAAGTATTTCAGCTAATATCATTATCTATTTTTTAAATATTTGCTGAATATATTGAATATTTATATTATTGCCTATCAACAGCTGACTGTATAATTTTCAAAACATTTTTTAAAACTGATCTGTAAGATAGTATGACATAGTGATTCTTCATATTTTTCAGCTGTCTTGAATTCACACAATATACCTTATTTGTTTTGGGGGGTAAAGGTGATCCATAATTTCAAAGGAAAATTCTTAAGTGTTAAAAACAATATGAACAGTATTGGTATTACACGTGATGCAATTCCAGCCAAAAAATGAGAAGAGTTTGTAGGGAGTAGTGATACCAGATTTGTCTGCTTGGTATTCTTGGACTGCTATTCCTAAACCAGCACTAAGCAGTATGAAACATGACATAATGAAGGTAATTAATTTTTGATGATGCTAACTCATAGAGTTTACTATATTTCCTAGGTTCTAGGGTAAGTATTAACTTTTCAGCCATTAGGCAATGAGCAGTGATTCCACGTGTCCTTAACTTCTACTACAGACCTTTACTCTTTATTAGGCTAAACCTTTAACTGTGAATATATCCATGCCATTTAAGTGCTTGAAGCTCTGCAGGATATCTGTTTTTCTGTTGGCAGAAATGAAAACATATTTTTGACCCACATTCTTTGCAGTTTATAGACTAGTCCTTTATTCCACCACCATGAAAACACTGAAATCTGCGACCAGAACAGGAAATTTCACACACACCTCTCTGTCTAGAGTTGAGCAACCATAATGGTTTCGTTATCCTCAGATGGTAGGTGCAGCGACTGGTCCTTACAGAAAGGGATTGGGTATGTTGCTTAGCGTGTTCCAGTTGACTGTAATTGCTCAATACCTACACATATTTCTTAAGCTTGCAGCTTACTTTCATAGCAGATCTCCATTTGTCTACCACAGCAGGAAGTTAAACCAAGCTCCTTGTAATTGGTTCATTTCCTTAGGGCTGAATTACGGTTTCTGTATTTTGAAGCATGGGAGGATGGCCTTGACTTTTAGCTGTGAAGAAGGAGGTGTTATGACTGGAAAATGTTACTGTAGGAAGTGAACTTCAAAGCGCAAAGGAGGAGCAAGTGCCAAGAGCCCCTTTGACAGACAACTTAACCACCACATAAATAGACCTCCCACTTAACTAAACTCTCAATAATAATGAATTATACCATGGGAAAACTATGTCTTCTTTAGTGTGCAACTGCAGCGTCTTTGCTTTCCCAATATACTGTACATATATGTATATATTTACATACTTAAAGACTTTTCATCTATTTCTGGATGGCAAGCAGATCAATCATTTGGTATATAACCAACGTGGAGTGCACGTACCTACACAAACTGATAAACAGCTTTTATGAAAAATTACTTTTGGTTTTGCTGGTCTTATTCAGAAAAAATCTGACAGCATACTAAGAAAACATACATTGATATTTATTTATCCCCTTCAACAACTACAGCAAAAATTATCTACTCTGAACAAAACTGTGTGTATTTATTCCTTTTTTGTTAATGTATACTGCTATTTTCTTTACTAACTCTTTAATTTGCTTTCTTGTATTTTATTTAAGAGGTTAATTTGTACTTTAAATTAACAGCATTTTTTCTGAAGTCTGTTAGGAGGTTTTTTTACTTTCCTGGGGTGTATAAAAATCACTATGGGAAAATGCACTTTTTCTTATAATGCTGATTATTTAAAAGTATTACTTTTTGCTAGTTTTAGTTTTCAATTTTGAACAACCAAAATAAGTAAAATACATTATTTTCTATTTGAAAAGAAGTTAGAAAATGTGACAAAGTGGAGAAAAATTAACCTTGATATAACATAATTTGTAATCTGTAGAAATTCGGTAAAATTTTGGTAAATAGAGGTATTTGGTAAATACAGGAAGGTAGATTTTCTGTGGTTAACAATTTACCCGCAGGAATACATTCTATTTTTTTCTTTTTTTTTTTACAGATAGAAAAAATGTATGTTTTTTTTCCTTCATGAATCTCTTAATTCACTGCAAGCCAGTCATTTCGAAAGTGAAACAGCCACAGGAGGGGAAGAGACATTGTTGATAAGTTCTTATATTGCTTACAAAAGATGTACTGATCTCATTAAAACTGTGAAATTCACACCTTTTACTGGGACACAGTTACTTATAGGTGAAACAAGACTTTAGGTGAATAAAAATATTTATTGATAAGGATAAAAATAACACATTCTTGATCTGGGATATCTTTATGCAGTAGTAACTACACTCATGCTACAGGATGTACCTATTTTTAATTCATTTTTTTCTTTTTTTTTGGGGGGGAAGTTTACCTGAAATTACAAATGATTTCTCACAATAGGTCTAATTTATTTTGTATGCAAATGAAACTTGAATAATATACCTGGCTGAAGAGAGCATCCTCTAGATGAACACTTAAATTTTGAGAGTTAACTTCAGAACAGGTCTATGCCCTTTTTCACTACATAAAGGAAGGCAGATACCCTATCATGCTCATATAAGATACCTGCATGAAACGGTTGAAACTTTCTGCAAGTTAGCCACGAAAGGTGCTTAAACTTTCACACTTTATCTTAATACTTCTCAGCAGTATGACTCAGACTTTCAGCTTACATTATACATTTTCTAATAGATAATGATTATTTTATTGGTTATAAAAAGAGGAAAAAACTCTGTTCCCTATACCAGAATCCCCTCTGCTCTAGCGATTGCAACATTTTTTGAAATTATAAGATTTTCAAGTCCCTGACCTAAACTGGGTCTATGTGACTGCTTAGACCAGTAGGCTATAAGTCACTGAAATTTTGCAAGTCCTTGAGAGGTAAACAAGATCTTGTGTTAATGAAGTGTTTGTTAAACATAGAATATTTTTTATCATATGTAGATCTTGCAGCAGACATATGCTATTTATATTTTGCCTTTTTCCTGAAAGTGTTTACATACTCTTTCTCACCGTGCCACAGTTTTACCTGCATTAGAGAAGACAGCATAAATGAACGACATGACCAACACGGAAAAGTTCAGGTATATGTGACTGCATAACACTCTGTTATTTCTCCATCTATAGAAAAGGCTTTTGACACAGTTGAATGTGAATAATTTGCTTGTTGAACAATAGCAGAAGCAAACGCAGTGCATTGCATGCTTCATCATCTCCTGCTGCTCAGTGTGTGAGGAAGGGAGATGTATTGGCCAGTTGGAAGACTTCCCTGGACAGCTTAATAATAAGTTTGGAAAAACCATGTCCCCCATCTCAGTTCAATAGCCATATGTGTTCTAACCTACCTCACACCAGAGTCCTTTGACAGACAAAGCCCAGAGGTAAGTCTACCCAACCGACCTCCTCAGTAAGCTGAAAGAAGCCTTCTGAATATCAAGGCCATGAGACTGCCTTGGGTACTTACCTTGATACATTCCACACAGTTATTTCAAATCATGTGCTACCATTTCTAGAGGTGAGAATGGATAAGCTCTTAAAAGAGAGGCTAAAATGAAGATATGCTTCTTCCCCTTGATGTTAGATGCTAATGATCAGGAAAAAGTCTATGTGTTCTACAGATACTGAAAGGTGATGCCATCAAGCCCTGACAATTATCTGTCCTGGCCCACTGAAGTAGACCAATATAGCCAGTCACTGATTGTGGATAACCCATGGTTACCTTATATCCCCCAAATCACCTGACTTTTCTCCATTGCAGACCAAGCTCCAAGGTATTCAGGAACCACCTGAATGACCCTGTCAACACTTACAGAAGACATTGTCCGCACAGCTATCTGTGACCTTGACCACCAACCTCTGGCTCTAGTCACATCTAGGGAAAACATAATTCATGACACTTCTGGGGAGATGAGGGTCTTATTTCTGATGGCAGAAGGCCATTTCTTATTCAAATCCCAGGGTAAGTTTTCCAAACTGTCTTTCTACCGAATATCAACTCATGCAGGTTTCCTTATGGAGTTTTTGGTTGCAAAACTTTGACAGTAGGGTGTTCTGCAAGGTCTATCTTCCTTCTTGTTCTGTGCTTGGTCATGCCATGCTCATGAGGGAGGAATGCCCCAGTGTGGGTGGAGAAAATGAATCTCGGGTGGGGAACAGGCAGCTAGGTGGGACAGTGGAACTGCACCCACTTTTGAGTTGTTGAGAGTTGTCTCTGCAAATGGACAAGTCACCCAAGTAAATCAAAGCATTCAAATTCAGTAGATGGCATCAATTATTCTTATAATGGGAAGACAGAGTGATGATGTGGGGATACTGACTGTCTTGTTTCTAAGCCAATTCTTCAGCTCTTGTGAATAATAAACAAGAGATTTTGAGCAGAAATATTCAGGCAACAGTGATGGTTGTGATGACAGTTTCATCTCATGTTTCCCCTTAGCACCTGCTGTTGTTCTTCATCCAGATCCACAAGATTTAGAAAGATTCTTCTTTCCCCAGATTAGGCTATAATCCTGAAAATGTTTTGATACATTGCATGTATACTGACTGAAACCTTATGGGCCTGCCTGCAAAAGCAAAATTACAAATTCTGCAAGTTCATCTTATAATCACAAACTTGGGGGCTGCATGGACAGAATACATTTCTGTCCTCTGATATTTTGCACAGGGATGACTTTGTTCTCACAAATTAATTTAAGGATAGTTTTATAGCTCATAATGTACTATTTGTGTGTATAAAGCTACTCAAGCTACTGTCTGGGTAGTTAGAGTTTTTAGAGTCCATGGAAAATAATTTATTTAATGGGTTTTTATTAGACCTGTATATTCAGAGAGAAGAATATTATCAAAGCTGTTATCCAAACAGATTGACTTCAGGTTTACATTTAGGCATCATTATAAATATTGATATTTTGTAAAGCTCCTTGGAATTTGTGTTCTATTTGTAGAAAGACATATTTCTTTCACAAAGGAATCAAAACTGGGGAACTGCCATTAGGCTTAGATAAAAACTGATATGCCTCTTTTATGCCCAACTACTTCAACCCTAATAAGAGTTCCTGCTGCACATACCATATCAATTAGAAGACCAGGCTTTCGTCCCTTTCCTCGACATTTGTCTGTCGTCTCTACTGGCAATACAGCATTATCACCCCTAAAAGTGAAAATCATATTTCTTTTAAAAAGTATAACTTTGTTTAAAGAGGACTGTAGAAGGATGAAGCATTCACAGTTTCCTGGTGTTCAGAAGAGACTCAAGATGTGTGTCTGGCCCTAACGGATTTTTCCTGCTCCCTTACCAGGAAAATGGGAACATTAGAGGTAATTACAGAATTCCCGCAGCTCCCACTGACAGCAGGATCATGTTGTATCCCTACTTGGTAAACACAGACTAGAAAAGTGCCTTGCAGAGCTCCCAATCAAAAAAGACAAGACAAACTGAAAGAAGGACAAAGCTTTTTTTTTTGCTTTGACATAATTGCCATTTTTACTAGCAGAGGGATAACATTGCTTATAACTATACCATAATTAGTACAACCACAGAAAAGAAAATATGCAGACAAAACACTTGGAAAAGAGAATGGCTTAAGTAAGTTATAAAATATTTTATTTTTTTATTGTAACCATTCACCACTAATGCTTTATAAAAATAGACATTTCATTTAAAATACTTTGTAAGGAAGATGAATTCACTTTTCTCTTCCCTTACATGAATGAAATCAGAGTGCAAACCAACAATAATTCAGTTAAGGGAACTTCAAAAGATCTTGGCTCAAAATGCCTAAAATGATTTTTTTAAGTGGGTGGAAAATTAGATACAAGAACTCCCTGTGCTTCCATACCAGAACTCAGAGTGTTGAGTTTTCTTCCCTGTTAACTTTTATTAGACACCAAAGGCCTGGCAAGAAGCAAAGCTTTCTAGTATAACTATTCAATATGTGTACTTATTTTTGAGAAAACATTTTGTTTCTCCTTCAGAGCACTTCAGACTTCCGAAATGTTATGTGAATTATGTCTTTTCATTTTTTAAGTATGTGACTGCTTCCAGAGACGGACTGAAAGCTTCCAGCTCCCTTCATCATCTGTTGGATACCAACAAGTCAGGGTGGTTTCCAGAAAGAGGAAAGTATTCCAATATTGTTTGATATTCTTTAGTGGAGAGGTTTTTTTCTGAGCTTCACCTATAGCTTACTGAACTGAAAGATAATGTCTTACTGATTCTTCTCTGACCTTCACTGAGCTTTCATTCCTCTACTCTCTTTTGAGTTTGATTGGCATAGTTCCTTCCCAATGAAATATATATATTCACTCCAGTAAAAGGAGAAAAACAGAAGGTCACTCTCATTTGAATGTTTCATATAATCAAGGTGCCATTTCAAAAGATAAATTATTTGCCATTGCACCCAGTCAGTCAATCTGGATTTGTGATCCTTTTCTTCATGGTAAGAATTTTTACACAGAAAGCACCCTGTTTGTTTGGAAGTAACTCTCCAATCTTACCACCACACCCCTGAAAAAAAAAAAAAAAAAAAAAAAAAAAAAAAATCACAATAGCAACTGAATACAACTCCTCAGTTATACATATACACGGTGTTCTAAATTTCTCAGCTTTCGGGAAGAGAAAGCTGAGAGGAAACTTGAGGGCCCACTCTATTTTACTTCCCAGTCTGTACAGTCAGAAGTTGAGAGCATTTCTACATTACTCGAAAACATGGTCTTCTTTTCCCTAGGAGATTTTCTGTTGTGCTGTCCCCAGAACAAGTGTTTGTCGGGTAATGGGAGGGGCCCTGGTCTTCACTTCCCATTGCAGGGCACGGGTCTTCAGAAGTCCCCTTGCTATATGACCCCTGAGCTTGTCTCGGGATCCTGGTGACACCCAGAACATCTTGAGCTGTCTAAGGGTAACTTACTAAACCAAGCCAAGGTTTTGCCTGGACGATCAGGAAGTGAGGTGGATCATGAACTGGCTGAAGGATAGAAGCCAGAAAGTGGTAGTCAATGGGATGGAATCTAGTTGGATGATTGTGCCTAGTGGAGTTCCTCAGGGATCAGTACTGGGACCCATACTATTTAATATATTCATCAATGACTTGGATGAGGGAATAGAATGCACTATCGGCAAGTTTGCTGATGACACAAAACTGGGAGGAGTGGCTGACATGCCAGAAGGCCGCGCTGCCATCCAGAGAGACCTGGACAGGCTGGAGAGCTGGGCAGAGAGAAATTTAATGAAATTTAACAAGGACAAGTGTAGAGTCCTACATCTGGGCAAGAACAACTCCAGGTACCAGTACAAGTTGGGAACTGTACTGTTGGAGAGCAGTGTAGGGGAAAGGGACCTGGGAGTCCTGGTGAACAGCAGGATGACCATGAACCAGAACTGTGCCCTTGTGGCCAAGAAGGCCAATGACATCCTGGGGTGTATTAGAAGGGCTGTGGTCAGTAGGTCGAGAGACGTTCTCCTCCCCCTCTACTCTGCCCTGCTGAGACCCCATCTGGAATATTGTGCAGTTCCAGAGGGACAGGGACCTGCTGGAGAGAGTCCAGCGTAGAGCCACAAAGATGATGAAGAGAGTGGAGCATCTCCCATACGAGGAAAGGCTGAGGGAGCTGGGTCTCTTTAGCCTGCAAAAGAGGAGACTGAGGGGTGACCTCATTAATATTTATAAATATGTAAAGGGTGAGTGTCAGGAGGATGGAGCCAGGCTCTTCTCAGTGACAGGCAATGATAGGACAAGGGGCAATGGGTGCAAGCTGGAACATAAGAGGTTCCACTTAAATATAAGGAAAAACTTCTTCGCAGTGAGGGTGACAGAACACTGGAACGGGCTGCCCAGAGAGGTTGTGGAGTCTCCTTCTCTGGAGACATTCAAAACCCGCCCGGACGCATTCCTGTGTGACCTGATCTAGGTGTTCTTGTCCCTTCCAATCCCTGATATTCTGTGATTCTGTGATTAATTTACATAACATCTAGGGATTCTAGGTCTCAAGACTATCACCCTTATGTACACCTGGAGCAATGGAAGCAAGCAGTTGTGTACTTTCTTCTTCCATATTCCTAACCCCATAGATGCATATCACATTTAGGTCAAAAGTGCAGAGGAACCAAATGCACAGTAATCTGTATTTATCCACAGAATCATTCTTTGTTATTGAGCACATCAGAAAATTGGCAATGTTCTGCTCCTCAAAAAGTCTATCTCTGAATGAGGGATGTCTTGAAGGTGAGCAATTGAATATAGCTCTTCCTACCTTTTTGGTTAGCTGGTTTTGCTACTGAGAGCAAAACCTTTAAAGCCTATGCATCCACTAAATTTCTACACAGTATTACCAGATTGTCTATGCTTAGATTATAAACCCAGCACTGTTTAATCTAGTTAAGTCTTACTGCACAGGCACAGGTTTGTTGCATGGAGCATTTGCAGCATGTCAGGTGCTATCTGGGATTGCTCTATGGGCAACTTCATACAGAGATGTTCAAAGACTGGACCTAACACATGCCATGATTCTGGTGGTTTCTGAAAGGGTTCACTGAGCTTATACTAAAGCAGAACTACATTGCACAGGTGGTATAGACTCCTCTGGGACTTCTGGATGTGTGGCAGCCTCTCAGACCTATTGTAGATGCTCAGATGCATCTGAATTGGTAGTTCTAGCAAAATCTCTATCATTATTAGGGGGGAAAAATAATAATAAAAACAAATCTTCTGAATCCAACCACATAAAATCTTAGGGGGAAAAGACTTGCTGGGTGTTGTGCCAAAGTGAATGCATGTTTCTACCCCTTCTGGTTTGATACTAACAGTACATCCTTTGCATCTAGCACAAGGAACAACATGCAATAGTCCTCTCTTGCCTTCCACACTCTCTTTTCCTTCACCAATAATCCCCAACACAATTTAAACAAAAGGTCTCAAGTCTTGCTTTAAAGCTATTGTAGTGGTTTCTGCAAAAAGAAAGGTTGCTTTAAATTGTTGGGATAAAGGAGATTGCAGTGGGAGGCACTGATAGGCTGAGATGAGCCAGCTGGCAGATTTTATCCTAAGTGAGGCAAACAACAGTTTCAATATAATCAGCCAGGAAACTGGAGCAGCCCTTGAAAACTCAGGACGTTCCCAGAAATAGTAACATCTGGTCATCATAAAGATTACATTGGTAGATTCCAGTTATATTTGAGATAGGAGCTCTGTAAGGCGAGCGCTTACAGCAATTGTTTCACTTTATTCTTTTTTTTTTTTCCTGCAGTACTTCTTGAACAGCTTAAATAGGAAACTTGATCTTCTCTGGGTACTTTGCCATTGTCTGCTTCACAGCAAATTTCCTCTGAAGCTCTAACGTGGGTTTATTTGCTGGAGTTTCATTTCCCTGTAAAACCTGCCCTGCAACATGGAGAGGAAATTAAGGTACTGGTCTTTCCACTTTTCCTCTTCATCACTTTCACTTGTGGTAAGAAACACTGATTAAAAAGAAAAAGTTTATTTAGCCAAAGTGAAAATCAATAGCATCAGTCAGGTATCTGTTAAAAATAAATAAGTTATACCTCTCTTTGGTTTCTATCAGTTACCTTTTCTTTGCAGGACCTGCAAGAAAGACTGGGTAACTACTCTCTCTGGCCTACCTGCTTTCGCCCTAATAACTTTCTGCTAATAAATTAAGCCTGGGATTTATTTATTTACCTTAGAAGTTCTGCTAACTAAATTACTTTTGCAGTATAAGACAGCACTTGTTCATAACTAACTAGTGCTTTGTGCCTGACAACGGCTTAATGGGCCAAAACAACTCATTTCGAGAGCGTTGGCTGTTTTGGTCCAGCAAACTGGTTCCAGAATCTCACACATCCCACATTCCCTTTGCACATCTGGCCTCTGCACGGACAAAGTTTTCTTTCATATAAACTGTTTATTGTTCTGTGAGATTGATGCCGTTAATATTGGCTTTCAGAATGACAGATTAGCATCACCAGTTAATCAGGGCTATTAGCAGATAAATATCTGTAATTTAATCACTACAGTAATTTCTTTTCCAATAATAAGATTTACAAATGCAAGTGATTAAGTAATTAGCTTACATCTCCATAGATTACAATTCCTCTGAGCTTTCTTCTCTCACTTTTTTTCCAAAAGATTTCAGTATTTGATTAAAGTAACTACTCTCCCTTTTTCGTCGTCTTTGTATGCACGTGTGAGAAGTGGGGTGGGTTTTTTTCAAACCAAAGTGCACCTTTTGTACATAATCCCACAAGGGACCTCCACTTCCAAACCTCTTCCATCTCTCTCCAAGGGTTAATACCCACCCTGCCAGTGCTTAGTGGCTATAATCGTTCCCAGTACCTTTCCCACTTCACGCAGCAAGTGGGGTGCACAGGGGGAAAGAATAATTTACAGGAAGGGG
>VXBJ01006749.1:407960-510595 GCA_013400055.1 Nycticryphes semicollaris
AATAATTCTGCAGAAGTAACTGGTTACAGTTTTTCTTGATTTCATCTCACAAAGGTTCAGTTACCCTAGAACATGAGAAACAAGTGAAAACCATTTATAAGAACAAAAGTAGGGAATTACCGATACTTTTGCCAATGTTAAATTCATTTTCCATTTCTTTTTTTGGAGAGCGCTAGTTGGAAGATGAAAGTTAGCATAAATATTGCAGAAAACATTTTCTTCTGTTGTCACCTTGAAAACCAGCTGGATTTGATTAGATTATGGACTTTTAAAACTGATATATATCAGTTTATATATTGCAGCTGTATACCTGCAGTAAGTCTTGTTAGACACTTATCTCTAAACCCATACTGAGCATGCTCCAGCCCCAAATCCTTGTTTCTGAGCCTTCAGTTGACTATGCAGCACCCACCTGAAAAAAAAAAATAAAAATCACAAGTCATATCAGGAGTAGTCAATTTATTGCTTCAAAACCAGTGGAGTGGGAAGGGAGCTTTTTGACCCTGCTTTCCGACCAGGATTAAGTGTACGCACTTCATTGTACCTCTGAAGTGCAGATCCCATTATCACCCCACAGTTACATTACAAAATAAGACAACTATGAAGCTGCTAAGGGTCTCTTTTCTGGTGGTTACTTTGGTGTCCATGTCTCCCACTCAGGATAAATGTATCAAATAAGTGTACATACTTGACTGCTCTCTACAGCAAAGAGGCAACAAAAATAAAGCTGGGATTCATGGGTGTCCATGTTCCTTTGACATGTAACAAAGGCTTGGTGTGAGGCACCGAGAAAGTACTTATAACTCAGAGAGAGTAGCAGCTTTCTATTTTCACCAGTTATTGCTTTAGCTTAAATTATAGAGATACGTGTGATGGATCTAAAAAGGTCTCTGATTCAGACAGCTGAAAAACAATTTTGTCCTTCAGCCTAAAAAAATTTGGATTAAAAAAACCCAAACAACCAAACCCTAAACATTAAAGAAATAACCAAGATAAAACAAAGCTTAAAAATGAAGAGACATCCTGCAGTTAGGATAACAAATACGTTGCTTTAGTTTTTTTGAGCACAAGATACACTATTCAAATACATCATCATCCACACCACTTTTGCTGAGGACAAGGGACAACAGCAAGGATAGATGAATGTGAGAACTGCCAGGATATCTTTTTGTACCTTTTTACTGGCTTACTAAGATTGTGTGTTTCTTTGAGTGCATCTGAATTAGCATTTCAATTCAGATCTGGAGTCTGTCTTTCAACCAAAGATCTTCAGTTTCCTCACTTGCTGTACTTCAGTTTGTACCACAGAATACCTTGGAGTGCTAAAAGAGCATCAGATGAAGGGGTATGCAGTCCAGGAACATGTCTAATGTGGTCTAACCATTAACAGGAACTCAGTTCACAGTGCTGCCTTAGTTCAGACACAGTCCCAGTTAAAGCTTTCCAAACTTCACGCAGCCTGGACCTTAGTCCTTCAGCACCAATTGCTTCACTCCTTAGACCTGCTCCTTTTCTTCTTTACTATCTGCTGCTTGAGTGATACCAGGTAGCCCTATAACACCACACAAGCCAAGACTTATGTTGCATTAGTTGTTTTTATTCTACCACATCTTAAATTCAATTCCAACTTTTTATGGCCTAATTTTTTTTTCTTTTATTTTTTTTTGCAAGCTATTTGCACTTCTGAGCTGTGTCAGAGGGAAAGGCAGGGTCTAAATTGGTAAGAAATTGTTGAGAATTGTGTAATACCAAGTAGAAATTTGGGCCTTACAGATTAAGGAGAATGTGAGACCCTAGTGGAAGGGAAGCTGTCGGAGAACAAAGCACCATCTGCATAGCTGCCCATTCAAAGCTGGGAAGATGAATAAAGTTCCGATGGCAATTCAATGTAGGACCATTTTTTTATCTGAGGAGATAGCTGAACATGGTATTTCCATTTATCTTCTCTTTTAAGTCTAATTTAAGTTCTAATGACTAATGTTTTACATAAGAGAGGCCCCTGCTGCAGCCATAAAAATATTGGAATTTTTTTGCTGTGATACAGCCAGGTTCAGATCGTATTATATATAATACAGAACGTCTGCAATTTTTCTTGTTTCCCTGGTAACAACTGTAAATGCACTAACTCCCCGGACTGCTCCACCCCTCCTGCTGCTGATGTCAGGCACAGGAGAGGCACATGTGCAACTCAACTCCGTACCTGTCAAACCAGGCGGACGCTGTGTTTGATCACCCATGTTTTGGTCCCACAAAGACCATTCGTTTGGTGATCAGAGGGCAGTGTTAATTTAGTCAGCTATCAGGATACCAGGGGGTGGGGAGAGAGAAAAGAAAAAAAAAAATTCACCCACTTGTGCTTTGGTTTTAATCAACAAAGAGAATGGGGAGGCTAAAAGAGCGATCATGTGGCTAGAACTGAGGCAACGTATTCTTTGCTGAAAAAGCAAGGATTAAAGCCATTGCTGTTAATGTTAATAATTTCCGATAATTGGGTACTGCTCAATGCCAAAGCATTCTCAAATTCCATACTCTGTCACATGCATGCCAGCAGGGTTAAGCATGAATAATGTTAATACAATGAAGAGGGAAGGAATGAATGAGTATTTTCCATGTGTTAGCTGACAGGATCACTTTGAAACAAATGACCAGTCCTTATTAATGCAGCTATTATTTTGATAAACCAACAAGAATGAATGTGGTATTCATGAAAATGTGATATGCACCGTCACAGGAATCCCACTGTAATTTTACAATTAATTAAGGTACCTGCAGCCATTATTGGAAAAGATTGTGATCTGACCTTAATACCCATGTATTAAGCTGGCATGTTGACTATTTTCACCTCAGCCTTAATGAAGATGAACATTTGTATGCAAGTCTGTGTCTTACAGTCATTTTGTTCAGTGTGAGTTTGTTTAGCTATTTCAGCATTTGCCTCAGTAATTATGAGTCAGCACACAGCTACAGTGATTTTCAGTGTGTTAAGGTATATTTTTCATCATCATCCATGGAACAGTTCACCTGGATAATGTGGAGGCTTCTCTGGTGACTCTTGAATGAGAACAGTAACTCTTATTTTCTATAGTGACTGTCCATCCTGCCTTCCTGACAATAATACATGGTACACACAATTAAAGAATTTCAATTTGAATGTTTGTAAAAGGGAAAATAACATTTTCTTACTAAGGGACATATCCCAAAAGGTAGCAATTTTCATAAAAACCTATGGGTTTTAACTAAAGCATTTGGCAATTTAAAGCTGGTTTTGTTGTAATAATAAAAAAAAAAAACTAGTTAGTTTAGCTTAGTAAAATGCAGTTCAGTTAGAAACAGTTGCAATTAGAAGCAACAGCAAATTTAACAGCGCTGTTACTAGTAATTTAAGTTAATGCTCAGAATATTCAGTCAGGATCATCGTACCGGAGACTAAAAAAAAAAGCCATCATTGAGGGAAGTGACAGTCTATTTCTTCTAAGACTCTGCAGAACTTAAGGAAGGCTACATATATGAGCAGTCATGGTGCAGTGGGATCACTTGTGTTCATTCCAGATGTCCACATCACCAAGTAAAACAGATGGAAGAGAAGCAGAAAGCAAAATGATGTCTTCGAGAGGGTAGAGTCATTCCCTCAGGGGGAGATTGGGTGACCCTACTGAACCAGCCCAAAATACAGGAGCTGAAAATAAAGAATTCAGGCGGGACAAAAATTCTTTCTTTCTAGCACCTGAGAAATTGTAATTCAGGAACTCCTCAGGCAGACACTGATGCCTGACTAGTGCAAAAGGTGGGTCTTTTCAGCTTTTCAAGAGGAGGTGGCAAACCTAGAAACAGAGAAGCCAAAGGCAGACTATTTTTCAGTCCCTTCTATTTTGCAAAGCTTCATTGCTGTTATGGAGAGTAAACAATATCTTGCTAGAAAAAGGTTGTTTGGTTACTCTGTCCACTTCTGTTGGTAAAATCCCAAAAGGGAGAGCTGTAGATATAGCTCTTCCAAGGAGGCACATACCTTTTACCAGCAAACACAAGCTTTCTCTGCCTAGACTTCAGGCTATGTGGATGCAAATTAAGTTCAGATCGAAACCATATAGCTGTAGTTAATGCTGCGCTGTGTTCCAGGCAAAAAGCCCATTCAGCTGAGCTCTCAGGACATGTTATTTAGAGAAAATGGGTACATTAAATCCACTATTTAGTGACTGTTTTGGAATTCACTTCCATGTAAACAACTTGGTCTGCAGTATCATGTGAAAAAATGCACCCTACTTGATCGGCAGCTAAGTGCCCCCTAACATGGGCACTACACTTCTGTAATGGTTTTAAAAATAATCTGGGATGAGATGCAGTTCCTGAAGTCAACATGTGAGCCAAGTGTCTAAACACCCATATAGCCAATGGGGATCAACACTACAATGAGTGTGGTCCAGACAGCTATTAAGCAGGTTAAATATGAGGACTTAATTGTCCACACATGGTGGCATAATGTCATATGAAATGCCACAGGGTCTTGTGTGATCCATACTGGCCTCTTGTACAGATTGTAGAACCTATGGGACACCTTGCCTTTCTGAACTAACAGCTGGAGGCCTGTCAAAATGCCATGAGATGTTACAAAAAGCACAAGATGCTTCATTGTGGTTGAACAAACTGAACTCTAATTGTCTATTTTCAGCTACTCTGGGTAGCCCTTAAGATAGGTTAAATCTACTTCAGTGGAAGCATGGACTCCTAACTCTCTTGTAGATGCCTACACTGTCAAAACCTAAATTTAGGCTGCTGAATCTAAAGTTTGAAACCCATTCTTGGTATGAGATTGGTATGAGATTCAGTTGCCTGGTAAGTAGATATGCTGCAGGGTGTCTTCCTTAGCTTCCAGCTGACGAGAGATGCCCCTGGGGTCTCACAGAGATCGTGTGTGTACTTGCACTTGTATTTACATACAGAAGTCCTGATATGGAATCTATTACAACCTGAAGGTAATGTGCACAAAAAGACCTAATAATAATTTTGTTTTCAAGATTTGCCAAAATGGCATAGAAATAAGCACCAACCAGTTGCAACCACTAAGTTCATATAAAGAAAACATTTATCAGCTCTTTTCAACCACGGCCATTTACTAAAGACAAATTTATTTCTCCAGCACATGCAAACACTCCAAAATGGGCCCACACATATCTGAGATGGCAATTTAATGTATGCTGCAATTATTTTCGTTACTGAGTTCCTCAAATATTTTTTTTCTTCTTTTTTTTTCTTTTTTACTTTTCTTTTTTCCTCAACCAACTGGGATTCAGAAGTTACTGTAGTGTTATCCAACTTCTAATATTAAAAATTCTGTCTCATAAAAAGTGGATCTAACAGGCATCAAAGACTTGCATTCCACTGCGATTTGGATGGTAAAAAATGTAAAAGTGCAGATCTACACACCTTAATATTCTCAATAAGACTTTCCATCTTGCATCTTTTTATCCTTTAACTGGATGTGACTTCCAATTGAGTTCACATTAAAAAGTAATAAACTTGCACTGGACATAGCATAGGTATTTTTATAGGTATCTTCATGCAATTGAGGACAAATGACATCTTGATTAAATTACAACTCTTGTAGATGCACTTCAATAGCATTATCTTTTCCAGCTAGCTGGTTTAACATTTACTCTCTTCCACCTCATCCATTTGCTTACACTTCCACTGAGAGCTTGATGAAGCTGAAATTCTGTTAACAGTCTCTTCGGCAGTAGAGTTGCTTAACAAATGCTGTTTATTGATCTCATGACATGCACTGTCCCCAAGATTCAATTTATTTGAACAAATTCCATTTTTATTGTATCTTCTCTTACAATTCATAAGCATAATTATATATTTAAACTTTGATTTATAAAATGGCAAGCATCTATCCACCACTCTGTACATCTGTAAAATAAATCATATTTTTTTCACATCCAGCATATGTAAAAGAATTTAATCAAATAGACATCATCTATCACTCATCCAAAAGCATAAAGCTTAGACCCTTTCAGCTGTCCTACATGTCCATCATCCATTTCTCAGACTGCCTACAAAACTACAGATAAATTTTGTAACATGTTCACCTGATTAACAAATCAGTCCTGGTGCATCAAGGAAGAAAAGTTAATTGCTGAGACAGTAAAACTGGCTGCTTTTTGCTGGCTATGGCATCAAATTCCACCTTGAGTATTTGCATTGTTTCTGGTTATTCCAATTCTTGCCAAAAAGGTATTCTATGATGTAGAGACTAAAACTTACCTGCACAAACTAGCACAGCATTGTTGTTCCCTAGATTTTTGGTGTATGCATTCAATTCAAGAAGTTCTATTTATAAGTTTTGATGTAACTCTGAGCAGTATTAATGAGAAATGAATGGCCAATGAGAGATCAAAAGGAATGAACCTAATTTCAAGGTGCAAGTTTCCCAGCTAGCAGTACAAGAAACAAGTTCACAAAATAATAGCACCAAAAAATAATAAAAATAAAGCAATGCTTTCAGACTCTATACCTAGGGAAAACAGCTGCATCTTTTTTACCAAGATGAGATGGAATAAAGCTCTTATCCGTTGCCATTACTTAAAAGGACTGATGTCAGTACTAATATGTCCTTTAGTTTTAAACCTGAGTGTAAAATGGCAAAAATACTCCTCAGTAACAAATGCTAATATAATCTTCAAGACCTTGTCTTAAATTACTTTTCTATAAAACCCTCAAGTTATCAAAGAAACTCATTTTTCCACTTGTATAGTGATTCTGACTCATATGTTTCCTAAAATCAATTTCTTATTGTTTAAATAATGCTCTAAACATCATTCAATACTTAATTACTGTAGTGCTTAATACTCAGTTTCCAGACAGGTTTATCATAATTTTGCTGGATGGTGAATTTTCTAACATAGAAGGCCTACATTCACCTATGTCCAACCCCAAATTTCCACTTCCTGTCCAGTAATCATATTAAACTCAAAGGAAATATTTCTCTCTAGGTTGAACTCTCAGTTCTTCACCAAATTCTTCATTTATACTAACTGTTAATATCACAGAGGTTTATCAGTTATAATCCTGACTCCTTCTCTGCCTCCCCAGCGAAAAAAAAAGAAAAAGAAATTTTTAAAACAAAATGTCAAAATAGCACTTTAGTAACTTTCTGGACTTGTCATAAAAAGAATAAGAAAACAACAAAATATGGGAATCAGAATTAAGAGGAACCTTTGGAAACAACAGAGTCAAAAATACTTCTGTGCAATTGCAGATTTTGAGCAAAATACCATTAAGGACAGTATGGGACAGTAGTACTAGAGCAAACCTTTTCTAATGATGCAAAGGCTTCCTTGCAACATCCATTTGCCCTTCTAGGTAAATATGCTTCAGTTGAAGATGTATCCTCACCCATACTTAATACATATTTTCCCAAGAGGCTTGTGTTTTGTCAAGTAGCTAAGTAACATGAGGATTCCACCACAATGAATTGACTTGTCCAGCCATTTACTCACAATTTTCACTTAGTGGCTTTATAAAGATTAGATCAAGTTTGTTGGGCTCAGGCTTTTTTCAGAGACCAGCCTCTTTTCTCTTTCTTGTACATCTCAATTTGGTTTTATTTACAAATTGATCTGTATTGTTAAGGCAAAGAGGTTGTTCTTTGGTTTTGTTTTAATTATCACAGTGTATCCTACACAAGGCTTGTTCCTGTTCTCCTGTGAGCCTTTGTGAATTCCTCCTCCTTTCCTCATGAACCAGCCCGCTTGGCTACACCAGGGAATGGCAAAGAACACACATGAAGAATGTCAGAGCTGTGATATTCTAGGGGTGAACAGCTGCACGCTGCATCCAAAATCAGGGCAGATGCCCAGTGCTGCATTATCCCTTGCCAGAGAACTTATGTCACCTAAGTTATTTTGACTGACGGCTCAGAACATTTTTGTTGGGGGTTCTTTTGTCCTTTTCCAGAGCCTGCAACAACTCCAGCCCCACTAAGACAAACCTCTTGTGCCAAAAGCCCTAGTAAAAGATACTAACAGGTAATACTTAGTGCTCTTTGATGGTAATAATTTTTTTCTCTTTTTAGATATATTGTATGAGAGGTTTTGTGGATTTTTTTATTATTCCAGTCATTTCTGATACATGATGTGAGTGATTTTCAGTTAATCATCTCCATACTATCTTCTCTCATATCACCCCTCTACTAAACTCAATAAAATATGACTTTAATAATTTCCTTTTGTCTCACCTCAAAGTAAACCACAGTCCAGAAATAATAACACACTTAGTAAGGTCAGTTGCTAAGTTCTTCCCTTCCAACAACTACAAAACTTTATTGACAAATCTAAAATTACTCTGCAGTATCTGATAGGCCAGGGTTTGCTCTCTCAGACAGAGAAATTATCTGAATGGAAGGAAAATTTAAAAAAAAGGAAGAGCAAAACTTTACAGAATAAAGATCAATATGATATAAGGGGATGCTTAATTTGAAATAAAAATACATACATCCTGCCTAGTTTTTGAGGATGAACAGAAAGCTGATTAATTGCACTAGCAGGGGAATATGTACTTTTCTCTGGAAAGTAATAAAAGAAAGTTAGTCTGCCAGTATCTTGAAAGTTGCCATGAAATAAAAATGGAGATGATCCTAAATGGAGATCTTCCTCCATCATGGGTCTAGACACTTCCCTGCCTATAGGATTCATGGATATAAATCTCACTGAGATTTGGCCTACTTTATTTTTCTTCCTTTAAACAATCCTACACTTATATTTTATCTGTCTCCTTCTTAGTGGCAAATCTCAGACACAATTTTTTTTAATTGTTTTGAAAATATGTCTACTATGAAAAAAGAATAAATTGATTTATTTACAACTAAGAGTGATTAATTCTAAAATTTTTAGAGAAGGCCCAGTATTAAAAATAGTTTTTAAAAAAGGTTACCTTTCTGTATCTTTCTTATTAATTTCCTTCTTTATCCTGAGATTCTCAACAGTCATCTTTAGGTCTACTAATAAGACTTTGGGCTGCATGGAAATCTAAAATTATCACAGCTGTTGAAGCATGCTGACACAGTTAGACAATCAAAAATTGCATAGACCTCTGTTATTTTAAATTAGAAGTTGTAGGGAAGAGTTTCCTGTCAATAAGCCAGTGTTTTCTCTTAACTCAAGAACTATTCATATGTCTGAAGATATGCAGTTCTAGAGGACTCAGCCAGTTCAATATTATATTTTGCTACTTGAGCATAGATTAACTTCATCGTAAGAAAATGTGAGCTATGCACTCTCCATTATCAGATCATTTTTTAAAGTGTCATGCTACCTTATTGAAAGATAGTTTATGACAATACTATTTTTATGGGATTTGTGTCTCTCTACTTTGATCAAAGAGGACAGAAACAGTGCTATGGGTTACAACAAACTGTCACATTCTCTGGAGTAAAATCTTTTCTCCCAAGAGGAAAAGGGCCAGATTCTGAACCCAGATACCTAATTTGAGCTACTAATACAGACATCATTCTGTCTTGAAACTGAGCTCCTAAGCAACACCAAGGAACCTGCATCATCTGATTGAGCAGTGCCACAGACAGTCAGCACTGTGGTTCTACACAGTGAGCATGAGGCTACTTACATCAAGGCGGCAGCTGACCACTGACATATCTTAGCTCCTGTCTCCCTCCAGATTGCAAGTACTCCTGCCACCTCAAGGCCTGGGAGGAGAGTCTGTGTCCAGAGAGCAGGCATCTTACTAGTCTGGAGACACTGAGCACTACTGAAGATTAACCTGGCATTTAGAGCCACAGCACAGAAAGTAGGTAACGTGAACTTAATTTCTACCTTGGCCTGGGGGGTTCCAAACTTCTATTTTTCTCTCCCCTGGAGGGTGCCTTAATTAGGGACTTATAGAGCACCTAGCCTGCCTCCCATCCTTCCTCTTTTTTCTTCCGCAAAGAAAAAGTTGTGTAGTCAAAAATCAAAGTGAAGAGTTTTGCCTCCTAGTGGTTGGGACACTCTCACAGAGGTAAGTCTGATGCCCATTGCTGCATAAAGCAAAATTCATATCTATTCCATGGCGTAGGGTCCATTTATACCCATTTGGTTTCCAAGCAAGTCAGCCTTGCTCTTTCCTTCCTCATTTTGTGATTTCTGCCTTCCTCTAAATAATTGTCTACCTTCAGCAGGTGGAAATGAGCCCATGTTCTCCCAAATTTTTGCTGAGTGTTTAAAATGTTGGGAATAAAATATAGGCAGTCCTTCTTTTTGTGGTGTTTTTGAAAGAAATTAACCCTTCTCTTGTGCTTTTACAGGGTTCACTGCTGGCAGTACAGCTTCAGGGAGCTTGGTCTACATGAACATGTCAGACTGCTGTAGAGATTTGAACAAAGTTTTGGACTTCTACAGAGCTTTGATAGCTGCTGGAGCCTCCAGACAACAAGGTCAGTGAGATCCTTACTTCCCCATGTCAAAGCACTTTGTGCCCAATATATGGAACTTAAAGTCCTAAAAGTAGGTGATTATTCTGCATTTTAGTATATCTAGAGCAAAATCTAAGCAAAGCTACCTCAGGATAAGGTTTTACATTTCTCTGACATTTAATATTAAATAATGAAAGACAGTGATATGTCTCCTCTGATCTAAGATTTTTTCTCTCTGTAGACCTTGCATTTACATCTTAGAGTCTGTATGGAATTTAATGGGTCTGTTCCACCAGAGAAAGAGAGGAGAGAATTCTTAAGCAATGGTGTTCTAAAACTAACAGTTAGATCCATCATACCTCATGCCAAAAATACAAGAGATGTGGGTGACTATGGGAAGTACATCATTTCCAAGAAAAAGGCAACAAAAAGCCTGGACTGTTTGTTTTGGTTACCAAAAATTCTCTCAACTATCTGAAGATACCCGAAGAATAACATGAGATGAAAAACTGTCAAGAGATTTTTTGTTTTCTCTGGTCACAAATAGATTCCCCACTGAACTACACATTCAGGATGAATCTCATAATTAATGTAGACATGTCCAGGTTTGAGGATTTTACTGTCAATACTATAACCTAATTTGGTTTTGCCTCAAGTTCCTCTTCTCTTTTCTCTTCCTCTCAATAGAATTCAAGGACATTTTTGGAGGATGATCCTTTTCCTTGAGAAGTGGCCAAGTTTTTGAATAATAAAATGTGACAATAATCAGAAAATAGTTTGAGTGGGTTAATGAACTATGATCCATTGAGTCATGGATTTCAGAGCAGGTGTCTGACTGCAAGCCAACTGTGAGGTTTGTTTTTTCTAGTCATGTGTCTAGGTATGTTGCATTGTCTGGTTCTCTTTTGCAAGAAGACATGATTTTTTTGTTGTTGCTTTCTGATTTGTTGCTTCCATCCGAAATCCGTATTCTCAATTTATTTACTCTTCCCTAAACCTAAAATCTCCCTTCCCTTCCAGCCCTTACGTACTTGTGGTGATTTAAACCCTGTAAGCAGCTAAGTACCACACAACCACTTGCTTGGGGGACAGAATTGGAAGAATACAAGTACTAAAACTCGTGGTATGACATAAAGACACTTTAATAGAAAAAGCAAAAGCTGTGCACACAAGCAAAGCAAAATAAGGATTTTATTCACTACCTTCCATTAGCAAGAAGCTTACCCATTTCCAGAACTAGGGCTTCATCACATCTAATGGTTGTGGGAAAACAAACAACATTGCTCTAAATGTTCCCCTCTTCCTCCTTCTTACCCCATGCTTTATTGGTGAGCATGATGTCATAAGGCATGGAATATCCCTTTTTTCAGTTGGGGTCAGCTGTCTCAGCCATGTTCCCTCTCAATTTTTTGTGCACCCCCAACCTGTTCACTGGTGAGGTGGGATGGGAAGCAGAAAAGGCCTTGACAGTGCGCAAGGAGTGTTTAGCAATAGCTAAAACACCCATGTGTTATCAACACTGCTTTGTTCACGAATCCAAACCATGGCACAATACAAGCTGCTATAAGGAAAATTTCACCCTATCCCAGCCAAAAACCAGCATAGTACTAATGGGTCCTCAGACGGTCCTCAGACCCTGTGGCCCGTTCATAGTATGCAAGTCACCCAGAGCTGAAATTTGGTTTAGATAGCACTTTTGCACAACTTTTGCACAAGGCCCTGAGATGTTGTTCTGCCCACTGATGTAAAAGTGCCCTGGGTTAATACTTACACCTGAGAGATGCTGCGAATCATATTAGAACAGGTTATACACATTATACACTGCTCTGCAGCAACTCAATGGTAATCCTTTATACATTGCTAGGATATCTCTTCAGTTACAGTCTGAGTTTTGTACAATTACATTCTGAAAGGGAAATGTTGCTAAAACCCAAGTTTTCATCTGATTTCATATCCAAACCAGACCACATGACAAGCTGTGTCTGATTTCTGCACCGAAACATGAAATGTTTCTTTCCAGCAAGGCATGAAACCAGGCGTGATTCACATGGCTTATAGTTTTGTTTTGAACTTTTGCAGAACTCTGCTCTGTATCTCATTACCAGTCCCCAAGAGACACCCCGTCTCTAGCCCTTAAATGGGGATTTTGTCAGGAAGCATCTCATATACCATAAAGGAAGGTTTCAGTTTTGGCAAATCAGATATCTCAAGGAAAGTGGATAAATGGTGTTGGAGATGAGCTTTCATAAACAATTTCTGTGTGTGCATTTCTCACAAAGAAACAATGAGGAAATAATTTGAAACAACACAAGGGTACATCTCTAAATGTGTTTTGCAAAATTATAAAGATACAAGCATTAACCCATGTTAGACTAGACTGCAGTTTTGAGTATATTTATTGCCTGGCTGTAGCCATAGGACTGTGTGTTTTCTCTTTTGCTAAGTCAGGTGCCACTACAGTCTTCCTCTTCTCATGACCAGGTGTCCAGGTTTTTTATCTTGGAAACAGAATGTTTTACATTAGACTAACACTGCTTGAAGTTGTTAATATAAGCTTCCTGAAATCTCACTCTTCAGAAAAAAAATGATTATGTGTTTTGCAATTGGAGCTACATATGTAATTGTTCTGTGGAAAAGTAATAGGGAAAATACAAACTCATACTGTGTTCCAGACTATCAGTATTATGTCTTCCAAAGTAGAAACAAATACTGTTTTTTATAAAATTAATGTCCTGCAATCTTAAATGCTTCCAGGTCTACAGATTTAAATTGAATACTGTATTTATTCACAAAGGGTCCACTGTTTTCCTCAGATTTTTTCTTTCCAGCCCAGAGGTTCAAGCAGTAGCTGAACCCATTAGAGTCACCAGCCACCTGTCTATGCTGGGTACAATAAGGTTCTCCGAACATCTTTTACTACTCTCCTTTTTCTTTACCTCAATTCCCCTTTTCTTGTTATTTTATTTTACAAAATCAGCAACAGGAGGATAGAATTGTGTTTGCTCTCGTGCTCCAGGCTCACTGGAGGCCACTCAAAAGCACTGGATGTTGTTCATACACAACGTAGTGTCCATGGTTGGGTCAACTATATTAAATTCAGTACAACATTTCCAGGTCAGAGGTAGTTATCCTAAAGCAGTAGATATAAAGAGATAGTAATGTGAGCAAAAAGATTAGGTAGATCTATTACGAATCTATGATTAAAAAAGACAATAGGTTCAGACTTTATGTGGATATATAAAAGTTCTGTACTGGAGGGTGAAACTGAGAACCATGGCCATTATACTAGTGTTGCATTTACTTGAGCAAATAAGCTACTGCTTGAGGTGGGATGGACTTTCAGCACTCTAGGAATGTAATGCTCTCCAACTCACCACTTCCAGAGGGCATCTTCATGCTTTTCTCCCATAATACAATTGCCTATTAAATTCAGACAAGCATGTGTAACACATGCCTCTTTGCCACTAAGCTTTGCAGCATGAATTTAACCATTGAACAAAGAAAAACACTATTCAAATTTTGAGGCAATTCTTTCAGATTCAATGGAAAAAGGAATTTTCAAGATTTTCCATTTCTTTTCCTCAAGACTTCCATATAGAATATTTTATGATTTTGCTTTCTCTTGCTCCTTTTTCCTTGGTGAAATTATCTTTCAATATATTATACCATAGTGTAACCCCAGCAATATTGGACCTCAGCTTACACTGCTCTCATCTCCTGTTTCCTGTCAGATCTTTGAAAGCTTCACTGAACATTTTAAGCACTGCTTCTTGTATCAGCAACAGTGTATATATTCAAATGCAATGATTGCAAACATACCTGATTGAATAGGACAAAGTCATATCTTACCCAAAATTCTTTCTGATTTATTGTTACTGTTTGAAGACCACATTTATCAGCCTGATGGGGTTATCAGAGCAGCTAATAAACCACTGTGCTTACTCTTTGACAGCCTCGGGTAAATATGTATGGGTGAGAACCAAGATTAAAAATCTTCTATGTAGCAGAGGCTGAAACTAGTTCAAAGCAAACATTTAGGAAAAAAGAATCACAATTATGATAAGGCGCAGCAGGTAGTCTAGAAATTATTTAATAGTTTCTTCCACAGAGGATGCACAATAATATTACCTGTCCTGAAGTGATTAAGAAGCCTTATACCCTACATCCACCAACTAAAGCAATTTCTCAAGTTCAATCACTGCTTAACAGTTGAAAACAATACTTTTCAACAGGTTATGAAATGAGAGTAAGGAAAGAGAGGAAGAACTATATAACTGCTGGCATTTCAGAGACTGTTGAAAATTCTAACAATGGTTTTTGGACAAGATGCCATTAGTACAAAAAGAGTTCAAAAACTTAATGTGACTTAAGCTATGCTGGAAATTTTCATGCTTACAAAGTGATAGTGCAAAAGTTTTGCTTGTTTCCCCAAACTCTGCCTAACACTTCACTGTCTCTGCCTCTGTTGTTAGCAGCATGGAGCTGTACATGCAGCATATAATTCACCTCATCTCACTTTACATAGTAGTGTATATATGTACATCCGAACTATCCCTCAATAGGCCCTCTGAGTTTCAGTGGAAACAGGAGCTTCCGGGCTGCGATTCATTAGACTTATGGCTAGCTAGAGATCTACTGAGTAGGTTTTCCTTATATGCTCTTACACAAAACTGGCTCGTCAGCTTTTCTAATACAGGGGTTTGTCAACTTTTTGATTTTGGATGGGCACAGGACAGTATGATAAAATTTCAAAGGCTGTATGCAAGCATAGGGTCTTACAATACACATTATATGTTAAAATGAACCATTTTTAGACAAGGTTTTGTTTTTCAGCTGTTTGGAATCTTTGTTGCTGAAATGCACTTTTTCTTCTCCATATTTTTGATTGCAAGTATTTCAAAAGTCTGTCAATAATTGAATATTTGTCTCTATTCTTTTTTCCTTAATTCTTTCCCCCTCTTTATACATTATAGCAATCACAAATTATGACATTGGCAGAGATGTCGTCATGCTTGGGAAATCTGCCTTACAAACATCATAATAGCACATGTTCACAGTTGAATTAGCTTCATTCTATAGTCAGATATGGACAATCCCCCCAAGACATGAGTGGACATGGGAATTCTTTCAGTTTCATAGAAACCTAATGCCTGAAAGCATCCATATCCAGCAGGATTTCTATAATTTAGTCAATTGAAGGTGAAAGATTAAAATTGCTTTGGGTACACTGATCCTGCTGAGTAATATAGGGCCAAGGATGAAACTACACTCAGAGAGCAGTCTGATTCTCACTTTACACCTCACTTAGCTGTTTGGTCACTCTGACTATCTAGGGATACACCATCTTACCCAAGACAAAAGTTCTGGTTAGTTGAAAGGCTAATTCCCACAAGGAAAAATCCCCCCCCAGAAAAGTATTGATTAAACTGCTGCAGTTTTTCTTCCCCATCCAGGTTAAGATGAGTTCAAGAATCCTGCCTTAACATCACAAATGCATTCATTGACCTTCATGGTAAGATCTGTGGTGAAGTGGATGGAGCTCAGACTTCTAGTGAGTTACAGGTAGAATTGTGTGGGATTTTATTTTATTTTATATTTATTTATTTTGTGGTCATTTGAATCCCAAAGCATGGAAAAACTAAAAGGAACATCAAACATCTGCATGAATCTGAGATGCATGTGCCACCTGGGATACTGTGGAGCAGATATGTCCCTGCATGTGGTCTATCTTCCTAAAACAATTTGCCACCATAAAGAAGGCACATAAAGAAATTACTTGCCTGGCCTGGGCACTTAAGCCTGTGTTTTCTGTCTGCCTGGTTAGTGATTTCCTGTACACAGAAACTAGCATGAGCAAGATCCGAGAGACACGGGAGCAGTTCATTCAAGAGAAGACACAGATGCCTTTGTAGGTGAAATCATTCTCTACAGGCAGAAGGACTGGCCACATCAACTCCATTTTTCAACCTGCTTCTAAGGATGAGTCATCTACCCACTCTCCATTGCTCCTGTAATGTTTCTTTACTTGTCAGCTCGGGGACTGTAATTCTGAGTCTGGAGTTAATATTGCATCCTCAGCTTCAGCTCTTAGCGTATCTGCAGAGAAGTGGGAGCAGCCTTCATATCATCATAGTGCTCTGTCCAGACTAAAGAGGGGAGAAGGATGTATTCACTGAGAGTCTGCTGCACTCATGTGGTGAGACAGCTGCTGGTATTTAAGATAAGATAACTTGGGTATCTGTGCATAGCACTGCGCTCTCCCAGGTAGACCTTCCATGTTGCTTGAAGAGCTTTTTCCAGCTTGCATTGCCAAACAGTGTTTATGTGCATTCTTGAGACATTTTACAGAAACAGCATCACAGAAAATAAAAGCAGAACATACAGACAGTGCTAACATTTCTCTGTGTTTTTTCTCACCTCTCCAAAAAGTCCAGGAATTCGGCAATGACAGAGTAGAAGGTGTTGTGAGACCTCTCACTCCTGCCCATTTCATGGATGGTTTTCAGGGATATTTCATTTTCACACCAGCAAAAGGAGCCATCTCTCATCAACATTTCTTGGCTTTATCCTTTTGATTCTATTTACCTTATGGCTATTGTGTATGTCTTCTTGCAGCTACTCAGATGCAGCCATCAAATGAACTTTGGAGATACTAGCACTGTGTTAACTTCCATTCAGGTCTCTGTTCAAAAATCCAGTGACTGCTGGGAAGGGTGCCTTGTTCTTACTGACGTGGACCTAGAGATAAATTACCATTCATCTGAGCTATCCTATACCCCCTTTCATTTTTAACTGATATAGTTTTTTCTGCCAATTTTGTTGATCGCCTCTTTTATTTTTACAGGAAATATACATAATCCAGTGCTTAAAGTTCCCTTCTTTGTTGCTAGCTGAAAAATTCTTGACTTCCTTTTCCCCCTCTAATTCATTTTCCTCAACAATCTCCACCCCTTTTAGCTGTCTATTCATAGTATTCCCCAAGTTAACATTAATTTACATGGTTTATCCAAATATACTTCATATTTTAAATAGGTTAGGACTCTGTTCTTTAGAAGTAGTCATAATATTTGACAAGAAGCTTTCTCTTCTACCCCCACCCTCCTCTCCAAATGAATGCAATACCCTTAGAAATGTCTGGATGATCCAGTGCAGTCTAGAGGGAGGGAGGAAGACATCTGTGTTTATACAAAGGTACACATACAGATTTGCATGGTTTGCATGAGCACATATAGATAGCCATTCTGAAAAACCAAATGTGCCAGAGAACCAAAGCAGTGCAGGTCTCCTGTGCTGTTGAGCCAACGGTCCTCAGCCCTGTCCTGAAAAGATCACTTCTGTAGACACAAAACATTTGTATCTTATTAAGGAAGGAGATAAGCTACTTTACTAGAACTGTAAAGTTTGTTCAGCATGAAAGGCTAACTAATTTGTGAGTGGGAAAAGAGTAAAACCACATTTCTGTCAAGAGAGGGGCAGAAAGGAAAAAGGTACTGCATATTATTAAGCTACTTGATCACATATGTCTTTTCAAAGGAGAGAAGTAGACATTAGCAGCAAACAGAGGAACACTGTCATCTGCAAACATAAATATTTCAGATTTCAGGTACACTGGGAATGTCATTAATGTAAAAAATGACAAGAAGGGGCCCTGGAGTCAGCAATGACCGTGGGAGGCACTTCAAGAGACAGAAGAAGGGGCTCTGACAACAAGCACTGTAATAATAATAAACTCCTTTGAAAGCTACACAGGAGACAGATAGGTAGAGAATTGGGACAAAGAAGCTGTATCGCTGTATTTCAGTTTGAGTTTGGAGGGGCAGAGAAGAGGGAGGAAGAACCTGTCTCCTCACGGTGTTAAGTGCTCTTGTTGCTGGGGGTTAAGTAAGTTAGTGCCTGTGACATGCCCTCCACCCCATGGCTGAGAAAAGCTGATCAATACATTCAAACAGATCCTTGCCAGAGAGTTGGCAAGATGAAGAGAAGATATAAAGGGAGCAATTAGTTAGAAATAATCTAGATTTAGGGTGGAGATGGACAATATTACTTGCCAACAGGGTCGACAGATAGAGATTAAATAGGAGCCTCAGCAACATGATGTGTTATTTCCTTGTCAGCTGGAATATTGTCCTGGAAGGCTGGAGAGGCAACAGAATAAAGGAGGTGAAAGGGTCAGCAATTGCTGTAAAGAGGATAGGCTAATTCTTTACTGAATGAAAATCTAAATAGGATGGTCAGGGTCTTTCTTCTTGATCCCATTTCACATCTAAAGTGCTCATTTTAATGAACTCAACAGACAATAAACTGCCTTAGCAAAATTACCAAAAAAAAAATTCAGTTCCTTATGTGAATGAAAGCTATTCATATATGAACTTGGGATACGAATACTCAGTACTGGAAGAACCTCCACATTAGTCACCATTAGGGTTAACAAGGACTATTTATTTCATATGTATGTTATAGAATTACACAGAAATGCCTCTGTAGCTTTTGGAGGTTTTATACCTATAATTAAAAAAATAAAATGAGCATAATAAGAAACATTTTTGATAGCTGTCATTTAATTTTTCATTATTTATGATGGAATTACATCACATACTAGTAAACATGCTTTAGTATATTTTTAATGAAGTCTTAATGATTCTGAATCTCAGTATGCCACCCTGCTATTATATCTTTTCCGAGAAATAGGAAGAGACAAATCAAAACATTATGGATGCAAATTAACACATGATAAGCAATGAGGACCTCCTGTATTATTATTGTTACTTCTTCAAGCAAGAAATTAATCCATTTCCAGGGAAAAAAAAAAAAAAAAAACTAAGAAAAAGAAAAAAGAAAGCATGTTGCTATTTCAAATTGTTCCTGATCCAAAGCAGGAGCCCTAAAGAACTTCCCTCATCTAAATTTCCAGACTGGAACCAATCGGTTGACCTTTAGCCTTTTATAACTAACTGCCCTAGAAGCTTTGTGTATTAAAGGAAATATATTTAAAAAGCATGTCTTCATTTGTTTTAATGTTTTGAAATTTACCATGCTAATCAGTAATTTAGAATAATCTTGAAATATTAACTGGCCATTTGTAATCTTTTTATCAACTACAAAGAACACTTAAATGGATCCCAGGTTTCCTCCCTGGGGGAGATAAGGAGTTTTTCAACTGATACCTCCATGGCTGGAAAGCCTGGGATCACTCCACAACACGTGGAGACTTCCCAACATTATTACATTTGCTGAATGAAGAATGTTTGTTTTTATTAATGTCCCCTCTGGACAGAAGTTACCCAAATGTAAGCAACTTTGCATCACTGAAACACTTGAAAATAATGGAAAGGTCCAGGACAAAAATCTGAGCCAGACAGCAAAAATACAGTGCTATGTAGTTGAGCTGGATTTTTGCTGGAGTGGTTTATACAGATATCTGAAAGGCTGAAATGAAAACTAAAGGCAACAGCCTGATATGATGGGTACCTAGCCTGTTTTCTGTGGACTGATTAATCTCAAATGTGCTTAACCCAAATAAAAACTTTAAAAGGACCCCAGAGCAGAAGCAGCACCTTCCTTTAGCTCTCGCATTTGAAAAGAAAAAGACACATATCTAATATACAAAAATAAGCTCAGACTCAGGCAAGCCGATTTTAGTGACAAGAACAGCTTTATTTCTCTAAACAATCCATCAAGCAGACTGGCAAAGGTAAAAGAAAGATTTACTTCTTCAATAAGTAGCAAGCAACGTGATTTCATTCAGCATTGAAGGAGATTAACACAACTCTTCCGTTCAAATATGATAAAGGCTACCAATAAAAACATGAAAAGTAAGGAGTATATGGTCTGATGCTGTGGTTCTAGCCAGAAGATGCTCTGATTTGGGGTAGTTATCTATTCACACTGCTATAACTTTAACTAGCAATCTTTGTTATAAATTATGCTGGCATTCAGGAACAAGATAGTGCCGGAGTCTGCTTCTGGAAAATGAGAATGAAACATCTCATTGACGTTACTAAAAGGTGCAAGATCTACAAGAGGACAAAAGCATACATTAATGTAACACCCTTATACCACATGCATCTTTGTGGAATGATGGTAATACACTGTTCACATTAGTGACAAACTGGAAGAAATTTAGGTAAATCTACAAAATGTACAACAGATGGACACAGAGATGCTAACTCTTACAAGGAAAAATTAGAAAAACCAAACAAATAAAATCATTGTGCAGCTATTGTCAAAAACCACAGCATCTGAAAGGTACAAGCATTAAAAAAAATCTGCCAAAATGTGCGTAGGAAAAGGAAAGGACAGCTTAACTCACAAAACTGTTTCTCTGTCTAAATATCAGTGGCATATGAGTTATGAGGCTGAAAAAATAAGCGAGAATGTATTTTTCATTTTTATCATCACACTATATCTCTGTTTGTCCTTCCCACCTACTCTACCAGTATGTATTGTATCTATTGCTCAGTTTCAACCTCCTTGACAGGGAGTAATATTTTTAAAGGTATTATGTATCGACATACATTCTTAAAATAAGTGTTCAGATAACAGAGATCCCTTAGCAGTATCCTTGCTTGGGTAAAAATTATAAGATGAGTCAGAAAACTGAAATCACACAGAAGAAAGATATTACAGTGTTAAAACCATGGGAGAAGAGCTTGTAATTTGATCAAGAGGCTGTACCTTATTAGATACTAGAGAATGCAACCACAAGGAGATAATTCATTTAAAAACAAAACAAACTAACAAAAAAAAAAACCCAAAAAAAAATTCCAAAACCAAACCAACTCTAACCTAAGAGTCCAAGAATTTTATGTCCAGATGTAGATACCTATATACAAGGAAGATTTCTATGCTCCTGTCAATGAAAACAGTGAATGAAGATCGAGTGAATCCCCTCCACAGTCTGGAGAGTTATGCAGCTGAACTTCACTGGTGTCTACTTTTGGCTGAGCTGAAGGCATCTTCAGATTCCTTTGGCTTTGTTAACTAGATCTTCATAGGTTATAATTGCAGAGGTCTTCAGTGACATTAGACAAATACATTTAGGCAACTGAACTGAGCCCTGAAACCTATCTTAAACTTTATTTGTTCTACTGCTAGTAGAACTGCTAACATTTCTGTGCTCCCTAAACATTTTTCTTCCCATTTTTTTACTGTCGTCATTCTGCCATGATCAGATTACTGCAACAAGAACATCTGTCACTGCCATCTTTGTAGGCTGCCATCTCTACAAACATTTCATACGTTTCTCTCTACCTGCCACATTTTCTTGCGTGGTCATGTGCACATAATAGTCATAGACATCCTTGAGCATGCAACACAAAACTTATCAACATGGCTTTAAAATACATGAGAATAAGATTGTGTTGAACAAGCTGCTATCGTAATTGAAGGAATTTTAAAGAAAAATATATGTGTGGAACTTCATAATCATTATGAAAGCATAATTAATTTATATTTATATACGTATGTATTTTCTTACCACACACTAGTTTTGCTGATTCTTTAATGTCTTTAATGTAGTCATATGCATCTATTCAAGTCAGTATTTTTATTAAAAAATAGCTGCAGTTCTCTTCATATACTTTTAAAGAGTTTAAAGACAAACTGTCATGACAAACATGTAGAGACAATATTTTTTTCAATGTATTTTTTCCAGTATGTACACCTAGTTAGAGCACAATTTAAACAGCAAGCTGTGACAGAATGCAAAAAAACTATTTAAAAGGAAAGTCCCCTATGACCTGTAAATATTTTAAATTTGAGTTCCCTACATTCAGAATGAAGAAGACAGCAAAGCACTTCCCTGTGATCAAGTGAGAGAAGTTTTGGAAGCTTGGTGGCAAGGACCAATCTAGCAAGAGCAAATAATATAACAAGAAGTATGCTTCCTTAGTGACTGTGATCACCAAGGATTTCTGTCGCCTGTCCATTGGTGATTTGATGCCTTGTGGGAAGTCTTGAAGTGTGAAAATATAGAGGAGCTCTTCAGGACAGTGATAAAGGTACTGCATCTGAATAAAAAAACCCACATTGATCAGCTTAACCCATTTGTCTTAAAAAAAAAAAAAAAAAGAGAGAGAAGGATAAACCTGAAGTTCAGCCATGCCATCTTTGAGACTCTGCACCAGGGTAAAGCAGTAGAGTGTCCCCAAAGATGGCTTTCAACAATGCAGAGCCACAGATGTGCAGAGATGAACAGTCTGAAAGATAGTAACTCTTGGGATGGAGACGTGAATCCATGCGTCTGCACACCTACTGCACAGTGGGACAGGGCAATTAAATGAGCCGAAAGGTTGCATTAGGAAAAAATATGTTGCCTGAATACGGCCTGGCAAAATTAATCCTTTTTCCCTGTCCAGCCGCAGCCCCCACAGAATTCACCTACCCAAATCCTGTTTGTTCAGGCTTTGTGCCAAGATGAGAGGAAGCATTACTGATAGGCAGACTACAGGTTTCGAGTATTTATAAACAGGGAGAAAGAAAAGAATCTGAATGATCCTTCAGACTGCTCACATAACTATTAAACTCATGTGGAAAGTAGTGTCACCCCCTGAATGCACTGAGAAAAGGAAGCATTCAATGAGGAAAATTTAATAAAAACAAACATATTCTGATAGGATTACAGCATCAAAAGTGCATGTGTTCCACATGTTTTTATTTCTCTTTAAAATTAGAAAAAGTATCTTCGCTTGATGTATCCTGTAGGGCACTAAGCCAGAAAACACTATTATACTATTTCTTGCTTCATAAAGAATTTCATTTAAACTATGAACCTTGTGATAGGTAATTATATGCAGGAAGCAGAGCACATATGAATTTTATATTTATGGTCTACACTGAGGTCACAATTTAAATTCTAAAAACTGCCTTCAGAAATACCAGTTAGTGTGTCGTTTTTATTTAATTGCATTTCCTCCCCTCTGGTACAGCATGATCAACTGAAAATCAGAACACATGTTTTATGTAACATATTTAGAATCTAGCAATAAACTATTACCATCCATATAAACATTAAGCCCATTTGGAATGCTGCTAACAGAGAAGGGGGGAGGTCGTGGGAGGTGCTAGTAGATCCTTTTGCCCAGGAGAAGAAAACAGCATTAAAAAATTTCCACATGCTCCTTGTAACAACTTCTGCTAATGAACTGCTTTCTCACTTCTGACAGTGCAATCACTATATCTTTTTCTTTTCTTTGCTTTTNATTGCATCTATTTGGGCTCAGAGAGGATCTAGTTCCACAGCACATCCATCCAGAAATGTAGAACTATGGGACTAGTGATCCCAGAGACTGAGATTGTGTTGGTTTTCCCAAGGATCTGTTTTTCTTGATCTGACACAGGAATGTACTCTCAAGTCTGGGACCTGAACCTGGACCCAAATGCTGCTGTTGTCCCAGCTGGATATGCTACCCATAAAGTTCAGCCAAAGTACCCTTTGCCCACTGACTTCTGCATGTGGGCTGTGGCAGTGATTACCCTTACCCAATATGGTTGTGTTATTACCGCACCCTTGTGGCAATGAGATGTGTTCTGTTCACCACCACGATAAGCCCTGCTTAGAAACCCCATTTTCTACTCTCTATGTTAAAATCTCAGGCTTTAACCACCTATTGTACATAAAGTGGGTGGGCAGGCTAAGATTTCAGACTCCTCCTGTGCTCAAGGAGAAACAAAATCCACTAGAGAAAGATTCAGCCCATCATAAAAACTGATCACTTTCTAGGCAGGTGTGATAAATTACTGTAAAGAGGGCTCCCTATTCCCTCTACTGAATGCAGAAGATCCTAAGAGTTCAAAGACCATGGTTAAGTGCAATGAATCCTGTTTTAAATAGTTAAATAGCTAAATAAAAATCTGTCAGGCTACCTTCATTCATTAGACCAATGCATTTTATCTCTGGCTTGGAAGAATAGGTTTCAAAGGTGAGCAGTTTAGCTTCTGTGATCCATTTAGACCTTGGTCTCTTCACTGATAGTGATGACAGGACTAGACATTGGAATGACATTTTTATGTGACAACTTTTTTACTTAAAATGTAGTGAGCTTTACTTCCTCATGACACTTCAGCTAGGCAATCAGTGTCTAGATGGCCAGACAGTTTCAAATTATTTTAATTTTTGTAAAAAAATCCTACTTCCCCCCCCCCCCCATGTTTTATCACCTATTCTAAAGGAAATGTCTGGATGCTCAAAACTCAGTTGCTGTGGTTTGAACAGGATACACATCTTTGACCCTGAATTTTAAAATACATTATATAACACAACTCTCTGCCATCTAGTTCCTATCATACCTTCATCATTTGTCATAGAAAATTTTTTGATTGACTTAACATAGACACTTAACACACATATGCTGGAACTGAAAGAGCCAGTTCCTCAACTGGTACAAGTCAGATTAGTTCTATTAACATAAATTGAAGCTGACTGATTTATACCAGCTGACAAAAGAGTCCAGTATCTAATAAAAATCTGAAAGACCCTTACATTTTACCTGACACTTACAGAGGTTATAATCAAGTTTTACATTTACTTGTTTGATTTTTGGCATATGAGAAATTTTTCCTTAGCATTTATTTATTGAAGATGTCCCTGCTCATTCCAGGAAATTTGGACTAGAGGACCTTTAAAGGTCCCTTCCAACTCAAAATATTCTATGATACTATGATTGTGCCTCAGCACTAATAAAATCGGGCGAAGCATTACAATTCCTGAATAAGATATGTATGTGATAATTATAAACAAAGAAGAGCTGTGACCAATAGCCCAATCAAAATGTCAATTGACATACACCTGAAAGCAGTGACATCTTATTACATAGAAGGCTCACATATTCACTCCCTACTCATTAAAAGACTTTTCACGTTATGAAGATAACTACGTATGGGAATAGAAGTATTTGCTCAGATGAAAATGTATGCTAGCTCTTTTAGAAAATTAATAAACATTTTTTAGACATTATCATCTGAATTTCCTGATGAAATCATAGGAAACACTGAGAAATAAGATCCCGATTCTTTAAACTTGTACTACTTAATTAGTGATCTCCATAGATTTCTATCTATGTTAACACTGTGATGAAAGTTGGAGATACAATTTTGAATACAAAGACATTACCTCTGGCTAAGGAAGCTTCAGAACTATAAATCACAAAGAAAGGATGAGAGGATATTTTGAAAAATTATAATGGTGTATCTTGGATTCATCCCTAGGCATTTGCTATAGCCTATATGTTGATAAGGCCAGTGGGCTGAGTGAACCTTGGTCTGATCTGGTAAAGTTATGGTTGTGCTCTGCTGTTCAACTGCAGACAACTGAACAACACGTGATCTCATAGGCTGTAAACAAATTCAAACCTCAAAAATACTATTGAAATAGGATTTGAAGTTGAAAATTTTTACTTGAAGTAATTTCTATAAAGTTCATAGAGATTAATTTTAAATTTCTGATTTTTTAATGAAATTTTCAAAGAAATCCAAAGAAATGAAAGACAAGAAAATAAGGAAAAAACCCAAGAAAACAGTATATTTGGCAACAATAGAAATGTTTAGCTTTTTTTTTCTGTTTTTGAGTGGGATAGAAAAATTGCAACTTGTCACAGTGAATATTTTTTAAAGACATTTCAAATTCTGAATAACCAGCCATTTTCAAGAGTGAAACAAGCACTTACAGATCAGTCGAAGCAGAATCACAAAAATCCCATTCCCACAGAATCCTGGCATTTGCACAACAGCTGGCACTACTGGCACTTTCAATGTGCAGAGTGACTGGATCTTTGGGAGTCCCAAGAGTCTCATAAATCTTCTTAGACAATAAGAAAACATTAGGGTTTGTGCCTTCTCTCTCTACCCAATATACTATTTCGGATATATCAAAGTATGATGTCTAAACTCCAGAAACTGTGCTCAGTAATTTGTGCAAATGTACAAATGCAAACAATAGAAAAGAGGGAATCCCATGAGGCAGAGTAAAGACTACTTAAAAGAATGGTAACTAATTCATATATACTACAATTTCTTTTATAGCCAAACTGTAAATAACTTTTGGTTGTAATATGTCATGAGACACAAGAACATATGCTGTGCTGAATTCCAAACATATGACCTCTGCTGCATTCCTTTCATCTACTCATTATATAATTCTGTCAGCAAGAGCAATCAAGTTTGATGTGCATAAGTGTTCACAGGATTGAGCTTAGATACTCTGAAAGTTCATTCCCTTAATATTGGTACAATTATTTTGTATGGGAAAATAGTTCATCTCATAGAATGGTAAATATCTGGATTCTTTTTTTTTTTTTTTTCGTAAAATTACTATAATAGTTCAATTATTTAATTTTGAACCATTATTTTCTCCAGAAAACAAACAAAAAAAAAAAGATCAGCAACACTGAAGTTTCTTAGTTAATTTCCATAGTAATTCAGGATACAGATTTGTTGGCTGAGCTGACAGCAATGGAATGTCAATTCCTGTAGCTTTACAACAGTCAACAGAAGTTGGTCAATACACATCTGAAGAAGAGCTGGTTGTTAAGATCAAGTCTTTCCACAGCTCCCTTCTTACACACCAGTAACAAACATAACTCACAGGAGCGATCTTAATGAATTCAAGTTGAGCATGAAAAGACATTTAAAGATAATTCAAATTCCATGGTAATCAGAGCATCATGTTACAGAAGTCAGCATGTTTTATATGAATAATTATGGCCTTGCTGTATTTTCTAACACTTCAGAAGCATGAGAGCACATTTTAACCAAAACAGCTAACACTTAAATAAAGCATTTCTGAGGATGAAAGTTAACCTGAACAAATAAAAACAATGTATATGTCTACACTTCAGTTAGCTAGTCCAGTCTCCTATTATAGTCAATAGAAACAGGCCCTTTATTCTTTTCCAGTGTCTGAAATGGGTGACACAAGCAGTGACCTCAGAGTAACTATTCCTCTCTATTCCACGATGTAGCATAAGAAAGCATAGCTCTTAGAGTTTCACTGTTCTTATCACATTCCCTAGAGCTGAATTGTGAACTATTTATCTGAGTGAAATGTAAAAGTTGGCCCCTCTTTTTAGACATTGTCATTTTTTCAAAATATTTAATGACTGTTACATAATAAGCTTTCTTTAGCATCCAATTCTCTTCTATTTCTTTTCAAATAAACCATCCTGCAGGATATCTTGCCTTTAGCTTCTCTTTTTCCTTTGGAATAATAATACTTTTGTCTGAAGAACAGGAGAGCTAATGACCCATAACTTTGAAATAGTTTGCAATAATTCATCTGAATTTATCTGATATATTCTGTGCCTTAGGAGAGCGGGAACTAAAGACAAAGACCCTGATAAAGATATAACGTATGCATGTTTATCACCCTGAAGCCAATACATTTGCACTGGCAGAAAAGGGAAAGAATCATGCCCCAGATGCCAGTGCTCTAGTCTCCAACATTTTTTGATACCTTCTGTACACCTAATTACACCTACTGTTAAATTTTTGTTACTTAGCAGATGTTTCACTGTAGGTTGTAGAGATATTACACTCTGTCTTGAAAACTGCATATAGGAATATACAGAGGTAATTAGAATTTGAAGTCCACTAAAAATAAAGAAGTACTCATCGAGGAAACACACATAGATTAGTCGAGTTCAAACCCAGTTTTACACATTCTGCTTTATCCAAGCTGCAGCAGATGCAACATAAAGAATAACTCTTGCTAGGCAGGACCAGGAACTCAGACGTAGGTCTCCTTAGGAATCACCTGGACTATTCAGAGAGTAGCTGTTCTAGTGTGATTTGTTCTCATTTCTCACAGAAACATTTTGAAAAGTTTTTGAAAGGAAACAGGAAATTTCTTAATGTCTTAGAATTTTTACAGGAAGGGCAAATAATTTCCCCTTTGATTTTATGAATACCTGCCTTTACCTTTTTAGCTCCATATTTATAATTGATACAAGTGAGTATGATAAGATAAACTGCACACTTGATGGATCACTTACTAGCATAAGCCATGAAAGAAAAAGCATTTTGCTACAACAGAAAGTAAAAAACTAATTAGTGACATTTGCTTCCAGTTCTGATATCCAAATAGTATGGAATACCAAAAAAAGTGAGGATAAATGTATTTATGTTTATATAACCAACATTAGCAAAAGGATCTAGGCATTGATGATTTGCTGGCCAAAAGTCAGAAATATCACCAGACTGACAGTTATTCAGGAAATCCGTTCTTGAAAAAGACAAGTTGAAATGCTTACAGTTGATAGAAAAGAAGAAAATTCTCTGTAATTCTTATAAAAATTCAACACAGAAGGGAAGAAAGTAAATTTTTTCTTAAGATTGGAAGAAACCATTTGATATCAGCAATTAGTGTTTAATAAGCCCAGAATTGCCTACTCATAGCTATTTTAAGTTCCCACATTTTATACAGAAATCTTGTCTTTGACCTTCCTCCTGGAAAGGCACACACCCTATTCAGACAAGTAGCTCAAAGAAGGAAAAGGGGCTCCTACAGACCCAGAAGTCTTTCAGTTGAGGTGGGCCAAGTAGGACTCCCACTATAACCCCCCATTACCTGCCTCTCCTGTCCTCCTAGGCAGAGAACATGGAAAGTGTTGCGGTGCCTCTCACTGCAGTTTCCAAAGACAGGCTCAGCAGCACATCCCCTAGGCAAACCACATGCAAAAGATCTTTTCTGGACTATCAGCAAGCTCTGTGTGTGTGTATGTGTCAGGGCAGAGTTGCAAAGAGCCCCTGTGTACAGCCATACACGCAAAGAGTGGCAGCCACTATACTGTATAGACGAGCTGCCTCGTGCAGTGTGTCCTCTTCCATACACCAAAGTTAGTGGTATACCATAAGAGCAGGCACAGGTCTGACCCATTTTCTCCTGTGTCAGACACCTGCCACCCCTTTGGGCAGAAGCAGGGGCCTCTCTCTTCTTCACAGTGCTCTTGAAACAGGGTCTGCTCTGGGCCTATTGGGACTCCACACACCCAGCCACCCATGGGCTCTGCCTCTGCACCTCCTATTCAGGATGTAAGTGCACTTATGGCCTTCATTCCTGCCTGTTTCAGCCCTGGCCCTGACCGCCTCACTCAAGATGTCAGAACCACAGGGCTGAAAAATCAAGCACTTTACAGAGCAGGCACATTTACTATAACAGTGGGTGTAAAGGAAGAAAAGAAGGGAAATATATTTTTAGTCACATCATTGTAGACATGTAGTGAATTGCAGGTAGAAGTAAATATTGCAAGGTAATTAACTAAAATCAGTCTGCGGAGGTGTTCCAAAATGTCTAGAGGCTGCAAAATATTTTTAATAATTTCATCAGCATTCTTAACTCTTTGTATTCAAACCAATTATTATCATTGTTTACTTATTTTCCAATGATCTTTGAAAAAATCTACACATCACATATAAAACAAGTGTAATAAATTGGGCACAAGCCTGACTTTCCTTCACCCACACCTATCTCACCTACAGTAGAGAAACCTCTTTAATATTTCCCATCCACAGCTCAGCCAGAATTTGCAAGTACTGATCATCTCAGGAGAATGCCAGATCTTATCAGATGTTGTCACTAAAAAGGTTTAGCGAAGTCTGGATAAACAAGCAGTGTTTTAGTTGCCTTACTAAACTATATTTTCGAAGTTCACTCATCACTAATCATAGTCTGATAGCTTGTCAGAGATCATTGCGAAGAATTCCCCACTGTAAATAAAAGCTCTATGAACACAACTAGTTATAATACTTTGGATTTAAATGGACGGGTTTTTGGCAAGAGGGTTCTGTCAACATTTATCAGGGAGATGGGCATACATGTTATGTTGTTTTGGTTCCACAGCTAATTTGGACAGCAAAATGAGATTTCCTTGTAATGAGTACAAAGCCACCTGCTTTGTCTCTTTGGAGGAATTTAAAATATTTAGCATATGAGGTATATCAGAAGAGTTCTCATAAATATCAGCAGGAAAACTGTCTAGGCATAGAGATCTCCTGAGTAAAAGAATCAGTATTTAATAGCTCCCTTAATCTCACTTAATGTTAATGGACAATTGGAGGAAACTACTCATCTGGAAATTACTTTAGCAAATTAAACGTAGCCAAACATCTTTGCTTAAGTGAATCTGAAAGCAAGTCATCCATCTTACACAGGATTTTAGAGAAGTATCCAAAGTCTGAAAACTGTGTGTCAGTTTTGTAAATGAAAATCACTTATGAGCGCAGATCAACATATTTTATGCTAAATCCATGCCTAGCCAGAGTTCAGTAACCAGTCTCTTTGCCAGCAAACTCTGCTTACAAGCACCGCACCTCAAAAATTTATAAGAAACAAAAGCTTTTCAACATTACACTAGCTCCAAACATGTTGTTTGATTGTTTTAGAATTATTTTCTCCTGATGAGACTTGCTCAGTTTCATTGCTGTTTTGTGCAGTGCTGTCATGACAAATGATGATTATTATGTATGCTGTGACATCTTCCACTTTCACACGGACATCACTGAATATCACAAATATGTTGAACCTTCATTTACTTAAAAGGTGTTCCCATACAGCATAAAAATATGGGTATTTAGCTACTGTCCTTACTACTCAGTATATCTTAAAGTGTTTCAGCAAGACGAGTAAGTATTACTCAGTACCATTTATCAAGAATCCGAGGTACAGTGCAATTACCTGTTTTGAAAAAGGTACCTGTAAGCATCCTGAATCCACATTCTGTCCTTACAAACAGCAGCACATTGCACTACTAACCACAGTGCACAAGTGAGGAGGCATCAATGATCGGGCAGCTGGTTTGAAAAGCTGTGAAGCCCACAGTTTGTCTTCACATAGAACATGACTCTGTCAGGGAAGACATTAGCACAGGATACTAGGAAGGACAAATATATATGTGTTCAAACATTGCACAGACACCTGGAGGGTACATTCATTGGTGGCAATCAACATCAGGGAAATGGTGTGATCTCTGTCTCAGGAAGCCTCTAAACTGCTAATTGCCAGAAAAACTGTATCAAGGAGAGATTACTGTACATATGATTTGCTTGAAACTCTTCGATAAGCATCTTGCAACTGCTGTTGGAAAAATACTAGGCTGTCCAGGAAAGCTATCCTGATATAAACTGCCATTAAAAAACTGAACAGTTCACCGGAAATGTTACAGAGAGGGACAATGGAGGACTGAAAAATTCTGGACCTCATTTATGTCATACTTGTCTTTTTTTTTCCTGCAAACACTCATCTTTTTAAGGTTCAAGTCTTTCATTTCAATTAAATGCAAAATTTGTGTCAATAAAAGCTGTGTATACTAATTTGTTGCTATTTAAAATGAGCTGCTTATATAACTATTTATCTCATCATTTGTTTTAGCCCTTGAACTTCCATGTGAAGTTTTGATCATTGACATAAACTTACCTCACAGAGTAAATTAATGAACATTTTTGACAGTAGGGGACTGCATTTAAGCCTACCAAATTCAAATCACTTTTAGTTAAATTAAACTCAGCATGAATTTTGACTGAAGTGTTTATTTACTTTCAAATGGATAAACACATTTTCAAGTACCTACTAATAACTCTGTTTAGGTATCTGATGATAAATTGATTCTTTATATAGCAATGTGGAAACCAGTGGGGATGAATTTGATCTATTTAATTACTATTTGAGAGGAAAGATTTGGAACTATATTATACATTGGTTTCCAAGCACTTTCCTTCTATATATTAGCACTGCAAGTACAGTACAAAAGAGTATGCATATGTTGATTATATGACAGAGAAAAAGAGGCACTAAAGCTATGCATAATACATCAAAAGGGACTTGCAGAATTCAAAAACCTTTACAAATATAAGATCCAAACATTGAGATGGATACATTCTTCTAACATACTAAAACAATTGTTGGTATCCTGGAAGAACAAGGTGATCAGTCACCGCAGTAGGGTGTTAAAAGGCCAAGTTCAGCACTAAAATAAGTCTAATTCCACTGTAAATCAATACAATTAGATACATTTTATAAAATTATTTCATTTAGTTTATTGACTCCCTGCAAGCAGACAGTACATTTGTCTTGCAAAAGGAAATGCTTGTCTTGCAAAAGGAAACAGGAAAAAATACACTCAACTTCTAAAATTATTTTCTAGTGACATTGTTGTGTACATATAGCTTCAAACACATTTTACAAAATTTCCTATCTGAGTTTATTTCAGTGGTTTACGTTTTTAGCCAATCATTGTAATACAGAAGTTCATGTGTTTCTAGGTTTCATTATTGTCATCTTATTACAAAGAATCTAGAAAATAAAGCTGAGGATGTAAACACTGAATTAAGCTTGAGCTTCTCATTTTTCAAGAATTCATCAGATAAATTTAAAATCAGATTAGTATCATATCTTTGAACATTTGGTTCATGTTCTTTACAGTTCTTATATATTTATCAGCTTTTCATTGAAGAAGTCTCTGGTGTATTTTTAATCTCTTTTCAGTTCATATTTTTTCAATTTTCAGTTGATATGAACGATAGATATTTAAACACAGTTTGCAGTTGAATTTAAAGAAGCTGTTTCTCTTACTCAGACTAAACCCATGTAAACATAAGCCATTGTTCTTCAAATTAGGAACAGAACTTCTTAAACAGAAAGGAAAAAGAAATTTAGAGTATGTCTTGAAGAAAGAGAGGAGAACAAGTTAAAATAATTGCTCTGATACTTGCAAAAACATCTCACGTTGAGTTTTAGTTTTCATTTACCACTGAGTAAACTTATCCTTTCTTCTATATTCTTTGCTATGAAATGAAGAATATCTGACATGCAGGAAAAAGAAATATATACATCACACTGAGCAGCTTATGATCTAATCAGGAAAATCTTACTTAATGTAGAATCAGGCCATGGCTGAGTAAATCATAATCTAATAATATCCAAATACAGTATAAGATCACTTTTTGATGGTAAATAATTCAATGTGGGAAGTGAAATGAGGAAGGATAACTTGTTCAAACCAGGCAAGTATTGCAGGGGAACTTCCATCTGGCTTCACCCTCACACAACCACAATTTTTCACAGCAGTGCAATGCCAACAAAAATAACTAATTTATTCTGTAAACTTTGAGTAAAATGTTTGGTGAATCAAGTCCAAATGTCCTTTTGCATGGTAAGAGGATTTGTGATAGGACTTGTTCTCTCAATTACTGGCATGCTTAGGAGCATATCTAGGATAAGACACTCCCTTTCTTATACTGGAAGTGTCTAACTTCACTAATACATTAACAAGACTCATTTCCTATTAGTTCCTTCTCCCCTCCCATACCTTTTATCTTCTGGAACTCAGGAAAAAAATTGGATCATATTTTTTTAAAAAATCCTGGACTCTGAATGCTGTACTTCAGCTGTGGCCTTGTCACTTCTTCAAATACATTGAAGAGTCACAGTTCAGTTGCTGCTTTGTTTCTCCACAGGGGAAAGTTAATCAAGTTTCCTGGCACAACTTTCCCCACTCCACTCAGTTGTACTGACCCCTGAGGTGGCGGTAAGCTCAAGTTTACTCACCTGCACAGTAATGGAAGTACTGGCCACACCTGACTCTGTTTCCTTTTTCATATCGTGGTCTAAATTGTGTGTATGATGTGCAATGAGGAAAGCATCTTCTACCTGTGAAATATCTCCAGGAGATCTGATGGCCCCAGTCTTATGTAGTACACCAAGGGAGGCAAACACAGTGTGCTCAGAGCTTCTGGCATAAGTCTAGGCTGAGTATGGAGACACATTTGTATCTCCTCTGGGTTAGCAGACCATAGCATACCTGACCAACGTGCCATCTGTTTTCCCTCGCTGGCTGAAAATCATACCAACACGTGAAGCATACTGAACACTTTAAAAAACATCAAAGCCATGTAGCAGGCTCCACCTTGTCCATGTGCTGGAAACACAGTGCAAGTCCTCCATCACAAAATGTCACTACAGCTTGTGTTAGAGACCCAATGGCAGCAGCAGACCCAAATCTTCCATTCATCACTCATGAACAAGTGGCATTTAACTCATCTTGAGTTGTAACTCACATATAAATTTCAGGGAGCTCATGTCTGAGTCTTTGGCCACTAACAAGAATCATTTACTCAGACAAAAGCTCTCCTCAGAAAAGTAGCTAAATATGCCAAGCCAATTCTCCCTTTGTGGAGAGCAGCGAAGGAGGTAACTGTGTAATAGGTCAAAATTGAAATTGCTGTTCAGCCTGAAGTAGTTTTATAAATACTGCAGAAAATTGTAATTTTAAATGCTGATGTGAATAGGCTTTTGACAAATCCATATTATATCTCTGCTCCACTGTCATGCTTGGTCTGACAGCTGCCATTTCCTGACAGTCATTTCAGTAAACATGATTATTATTTTTTTCTCCTACGGGTAACAATAATGTTTTACATTTACAGTGTATACTTTCCTTTTCCATTTATAACAATAAAAGTATATATCTCTTTAAGAAATCCTACTTATATTTACAAAGGGAGGGAGGGAAAAGGATGTTAAAACACCAATATTTTGCCTCCCAATAAAAAAAGACAACAGGGACAAAATAATTCTTATTACAAATTGAGGTTTTTTACAAAATATACTGACAATGTGTACATAAAAATATAGAAACCAGTCACTCACATGCAATTCTTCCTCACAAGAAATACAGGAGATGTTTAAATGTTTTAAGCAGTTAGGGTGGAATCCACTGCAACTAAATTTAGCACCTAAAATATGCCAAAATTCTTCTTCTTGATGCACAGTCCTGATATTCAAGCTTACCAGAGTTGCATCAGAAAGAGGTAGATACCTCTAATAGGCAGATTTCTATCCTATCAGCGTATATCAGGCAGACTGGATTTCATCTCTAGGTTTTTCATCATATTATCCCACCTGCCCTCCTCTGATCTCGGAAGTGATCTAGGCCATGTTTGGGGAATTAATTGGGAGTTATAAAGCCAAAGACTACTTCGGTATTTCAACAGAAATCTCAAACCAAGCAGTGGGAAAAATTCCCTTCAGTCCCAACATCCTGCTCATCTCTCAGAAATAGAAGAATCAATATTTTTTTAATAGGTGGTTATTTTTAACCCAAAATTTTTCAGTCTTTCATTGGAAAATAGGCAAGATGGATACAGGCCATATATACCTCAGGAGGAACTAATTTCCAAAGAGAAGGTTGCCCCATGGGACAGTGCCTGGATCAGAGCCAGTTACCTTTTCCTTGGGTATACCAGGAGCCTTTCATAGGAATGAGTACAGCCACCACCCCCATCCCCTTGAAAGATCAGATCCTCAGAAATCTGACCCAATTGCTACCAAAAATTATACAATGGCTGAAGGATATGTGCTCTCACACACACTTAAAGAAAAAAAAAAGGGGGATTTTAAAAAATTATTTAATTTTGTTCTTCGTGCCTGGAAACTGCAAGTCACGCTAATGCCACCTAGGGAAGGGACAACATCGGAAGCTGACCAAATGACAGCAACCATGTCCAGACACACTGTGCCAAGCAGCACATGTTCTTGATGCCAAGAAATCCCATGTCAGTGGGTGTGAAATGTAAAAGACATGCGCAAGCTCTATTAGGAGTTGGATGCTCAGCTGATTAAAAGAAAGGAGTCAGTTCACTGAAGTCAATGCAGCTGCAATAATTTATATTAGCTCAGAACCCAGCCCTAAGCTTCTTTTAATGCATGTGGTTTTATTTCTTAATAATTTATTAAGCATGGTTTAAAAGACAAATCATTGATGGTGATTCCTGTCAGGGAGAAAGCTTTCATGCTAGCTGCATTGTGTCTGACAAGGCAACACATACGGTGGTCCGTCTTCTATTGTACACAAAGAGCAGGACTCAATTGCTTAAACATTGGCATCTGTTGCCACTTGAGACATCTCAGGCGACCCCACCTGGTCTCCAGCTGCCTGTCTAGGAGGACACAGGTCTCTTGTAAGTCCTATGACATACCTGTCAGCCTCATGCAGATGTCTCGGGTATCCTGAGGCATATCAAACGGCACTAGACATTTGTGTTCGAGCTACTGAATCCCTCCCAAGGTCTGCAAGGATAGCTGAAATAATGTGTATTGCACAGCTTCTCTTGATTTGATGTCTGCTTCTTTTACTGTTTTAAAGAACCTTTGCTAGTAAACTTGAATTTAGTAGCATTTTTATGAAGATAAATTTCTACAGCAAAGGAGTTTTTTGCAATGTTTTGTCTGTGCTGGGGGCTATGCAAAATATTAAATATTATGCAGCTCAGTAGGTCAAAAATAAAGCAAACAGGTAGTTCAGCTTTCTAACCCTGTGGCAGACTATCATCTGTAAAAGCAAAAGCTTGCTAAAATGACAGATTTTATTTACAAGTTTACTAGGAGTGGAATTAATTTCCCATAGCTTTGGAAAAAGGATTCAGCTACAGACTGCAGATATCTAAGAACAAAATATAGGTTAGTGTTCACATCTGAGACAGGTGTGAAATCTCTCACAGTAGTGCATGGGATGTACAGCTCGATTTGCATGTAGCATGAAGTAACATATTCCACCTCCTACCAAAGGGTGGTCTTCTGCAGACCGATGGACAATATCTCATGCATTTTACGATATCACTGATTGCAGTAGATACTTGTGTTTGGATAAACATATCATGTCCACTCAATGGAATATGGAGTCTAGAGAACTGTGTACTCAACCAGAAGAGGGCACCTAAGGCTGAAATCACTCACAGTAATATTTTATGTGTCCTATGGTGTCTCAGACATCCACAAGGGTTGGAAGACACAACACAAGAGTTTCAGATTAGTCCATGGCTGGAAGTCAGTTTGGATAATGTTAGTCATTAAAAATCGTTGAACATCATGTTTAGTTAACTGTACTAAATCACTGCTTATAGGCTAATCACTCTGGGCTTCCCTAACAAGAAGTGGACAAAATCAAGCATTAGAAATGTGCACATTATAGCAAGGTGAATCATGCCATTACAATGCACATTTTCCCTCACTGACTATAGGACAAGTCTAAGGTGACTAATGGATATATATTAGATACACGGACATCCACAGTGAAGGCTGCATATGGTTAGATGAATCCTATAATTTCACATTTAAAAAAAAATGTGTGGTTAAGCAAGTCTTTTGATTGACTTAGTCTTGACTTACGTATTAATAAATAGATTTGCTAATGACATTGTGACAGCTCTGGCTAAATGTTTTAAGAGACTAACTGTGGAGGATAGAAATAGTACTGCCTGTATCTATAGAACAATTTTAAACGCTGTTGTAAAACCAGGATTTGCTTTATAGGTTCAATGTGTCATCAGTATGCAGTGTACCTAATGACTGGATACAAATATTTTTTATTTGGCAATTTATGTTGGCAAATGAAAGCTTCTTACTAGATATTTTGGAGACCCATCCAACCTTAACGCCAAAAGCCACTGGAAAAACCCCGAAAGATCTTCTCTAATCCACTCATCTGTACTTGCTTTTCTACTGGTATTTTATAAGTTTTGTAAACCTAGATGGGATAATATTCTGGCCCTTCTGGATGCCTGTTTTTCTTTTCTTGCTTACATTTCTGAGCATAAAGCTTTTGATGCTCATTGAACAAAGAAAGTTCTTGGAATCACTGAGGCAGTATCCCTAGGCCCACCTAATTACCTTTCTGAACAACTACAATTCTCTAGATGATTAATTCTTTTTTAATATTAAGATAAACTTCATGTGAAGCTTTTTCATGAGCCTAAACTTCTGATGCAGTCTTCTGTATCTCTCTCAGTGAAACAAAACCAAGTTCAAGTTGTCTTAATAACAAAGTCAGTACAGTTCTTAAAAAAATTTTAAAGAATTCCTGTGGGTTTACTTTGGAAGAGGTGCTGGATTTAAATATTAAAGACTCAACAGTATTAAAGGCTACAAAACAACAATATCATTGAATTGAATAGATTCCAGAGAGCATTTTGATATATAATTTATATATGTAAATTATTTAGTACTTATGCAAATTAGTCTATTATGAAGCACCCCTGTGCTGTGAATGGCACTTCAGCCCATGGACCCATCAACTGGTAATAAAATAAATATTGAGATAAAATTTGGTTTTAGTTTAAATTTATGTATACTGATGGCATTAAGCAGCAGAGAAAGTTCAAGAGCACAGTGCTTCCTTTTGTACTGAAGATTTAAGAAAAAAGTCAGCTATGCTTTTAGTGAAATAGCTTCAATAATGTGAATGTCCTGAAATAAATCTCAGTCAGAATTACAATTTATATCATTATGGGCTATGAGGATTTTTTGTATTTAAGTATTGTATATGAAAACTATTGGAGAGCTAGGCATCTAAATAGCCAAAATATAAAGTAATTTCTAGTCCCTATTAAAACACAGGTAAAGACTGTCACAATATCAGGCACGATCAGAAAAAAAACCCAGGATAAGTGTCACAGACCATCCTCCTTTTCAAAACAGTAAGGAACAATGTCAGTTTGCCTAATTAAAAGGAAGGAAGGAAAGACAGAGCTTATCAACACTAAGCTGTCATTATTACCATAGATTTAGTTAAATACTCTTCTGCTTCACTGTTTTAAAACAGCAGGACAGTACCAGTGAAACTTAAACTTCTTGCTGGAAATTACCCCCTACTTATTGGGTGGATAATTCAAGGCACTGTGAACAAGGTTCAACACTGGGGGAGCCGTGAAAGTATGTAAAACTTTTTGTAAGGAACTCAAATAGTATACACGTTGGCAACCACTGACTTCTAGTAAAACATAAGAAAAAAAAACAAAAAAAACAGACCTTTGCTGTGATTTAGTTAATCTCTGATGTGATGACAACAATATTATTGATCTGGAATAAAACAGTTTTACTACATGAAGACAAAACAAACCTCAAACATTATGCGTCAAGCAATTTCGTTATGCTGGCCTGAGTAGGTCACTACTAAGTAAATCTGAACACATGAAAAAAAAGCTCCTAAAATGCATGTATTTTAGACAGAAAGCTTATAAAAAGCATAAGAATGGAGAACCAGGGGGATTTCATGGGTCATCAAATCTGCTCCCCAGCTGTCTAATTAAGGGGTTTCGATCCTTTCTACTGGAACAACCTTTCAAAGCTATACCAGAACCTCACTTTGGTATCAGGACTTTGTTTTTCTCAGTATTATTCATTAGTCTAAAGAATTCTTCTTCCTCTCTACTGCGTATTTCCACATACACATTCTTTCATTCATATCATTTGGAGTAGTTGCATCATCTTTACACCTCCTTTCCACTAAGCTCTGCAAGTTATAGTCTTTCTCTCCTAATCAAGCTCTTCATCCTCTGTCCATATTAACTGACCCCGTTGAAGCTGAATTTATAGCTTTGGAACACTGGGTCTGTAGCTGGGCATTCTAGGTGAAATCTTGCAAAGATATGTACCATAGTAGTAATGCCCTTCTGATACTGGAAAGTTTTTGACAGCTGTAAGAGAAGACCACAGATTTCTTGCATCCCAGCAGCATTTATAGTGCATTTCTTCATTTTACAAATGATCAATAGGGTGATTTTCCCCTCTCATGCAAATATCCCCATGGTGTAGGAAGTAACTTGAACTTTCTGGTTGGACTTTATTTCTACTGTAATCTTAGAATGAAAGATTCAAGAGGGCCAAAGATGATGAAAAAAAAAAAACAAAATCCACTTCCTGACGGTAGCTCTGTACATAATTATCTAATCTAATTCCCAAAGCTACTCACAGCACATATGGGTCTGAGCTTGAAATCACTGCCATAGCAATAACAAATACAGTGTTATGACACTTCTAGACATCTGCAAAATGGTTCTTGGAGTTTTTAATGCACAAGCACCCAGAATCATTGGCAAGGTAACATCAGATTCACAGCCCTCTTAGGAAATCAAGGAAATGGCAAGAACAATGCCTCCTGTGAAGAGCTTCCAACGACAGCTATATGATTTTGCTGCCAGACATGAAGAAACTGCACTAACACACCTAGATTGTAATTATCTCTGAGAAAGGAATTTGATCCAATATACTCAGAGGTAAATCCAACTCATAGTAAATAATTACTGCTGGCTATGCAGCTGAGGGCATTTCTGTTACAGGACAGAATTGGGGAGGGGGAACTTGTTTAGACAAACTTCACTGAAGGAAACAAAGAGAATATTCCAAATTTTACAGTTTTTTATTCCTTCTTTTACAAAACAAATATCATAATTGAGCTTCCTCTACTTTCAGTTAGTGTCTCTAGCCAAGGCAGGAAAGAGAAGTGCTAAACTAAAGTGACACTGCAGCTTTGACAAGCCAAAATAAGATCAGGACGCGATGGAAATCCTGTGAAGATGACTGTACTTGGGTATCTTTCAGTTTCCTTTAGAAGATGAAGGGGTTTCAGGTAAGAGATAAAGAAGCATTCAAAAATTTGTCTTCTCCTCTCTAATAAAACAAGCTATAAAGGCCCAGTTGTGCAAGGTCCAAATATCCATAGACTTGCATAGAAGGACAGTATCTCACACTAATGATAATCAATATGTTGTTCATTAAAAAAAATAATTGATCCTTTGGGAAGTGTAAATAAGAATTATTCATGTTTAGAAATTTGCCAACCACTCTTTCTGGGCTGAATTCTCATTCTAAGATAGACCAACACCTTAGAATGGAAGAAATCATGGGCTGAATTTCTCTTTTGGAACTAACTTCTGTAGAGCATTGATGTTTATTATGATAACTCAAAATATTTTTTTCCTCATAGCTTTAAAATTGGGCCATTGTGTAATAGGTAATGCAGAAAATTAACTTCTTAAAAACTGCTGTCTCAGTAACTGATTACTAAATCTTGTGAAAGTCTGATGTGGGTAAGGAAGGTGGGATTTCACAGCAAAAAGGTGCTCAAGAAGAATATAGTTGGTGATTTCCAGGCACAGTATTCACAGAAAAATTGACCTCAGAAAATCTCACCAAACTGTAAAGATTCAGCCAAGAGAATAAACAACTCTTACATTACAGGCAAATATGAAGTTCTATTACTATAGTTTTCCCTGTGTTATGTGTCCTTTCCTCAGTCAGGCAGATACTGGTAGCAGCTTTAGGAGTGAGAGGTTTTTTTACAGTCACATTTAATGCCCATCTGCAAACTGTTTTTCCTCCTAGCACAGTATTATTTCTGAAGAACTAAAATAATACCCCTTTTTATTAGGAGTTTATTCGTTTGGTATTAGAAGAGAAGAGAAGGGAGTAAGACGGAAAGTGATGTGTCTTTAAACTTGATATCTGGGCCAATACTTTTCCTGGCATAAACCTAAAGCCAGGCTTAAATGTTTGCCTGAGATCCAGAAGCTACAGAAAAATAACTTCATTCAGGAAATACAGACGGAGCCAACTGGAAGTCTTTACAAACTCACTGTATATTTCAGACTGTGTTAGTTCTAAAATGATGGAACTAGATGAAAGGCATACAGGAATGAAAATAACCATGGGTACAACAACTAGTGTTTGGCAAGTTAGCCAATTACCATTTACAATATATGTGCTTACTTAAAATAACAGGTCATTGTGAAATGCGTTTTTTCTTCCCTCTTCTCTTCTCTTCTCTTCTCTTCTTCTTCTCTTCTCTTCTCTTTTCTCTTCCTTTCCCCTCCTCTTTTCATATGTAGTACAAAATTAAGGAGTTGGGGCAGAGAAGACTGTTCACATCATTCTGGTGCTAAGAGTTAAATCTCCAGCTTTTTTAACTCTCACTGGGCAAAAGTATGAAAGAGAAACCAATCTTCACAAGTTAACACAAGCACAGAGTGAAGAAAGGAACTAAAAATATGCTAGTGATCTAATGCTGTCCATAAATCGCTAGAAAAGAGAAGAGGATCTGTTGTCATATGCCTCAGGCATTGCTATAATGTAGATAGGAGAGAGAAAATCTATCCATAGGGTAAGTTATATAGCATTTATAGTATTTAACTTTTTTTTGGTTACAGAATTTTCCAAGTAGTGCATGCTAAAGACAAGAAGATTAAGATAGAAAGAAAAAGGGGGAGACAGCACAGTCTTATCTTTCAAGAAGAAAGAACTGGCTCTCCAAGATTCATTAGGGGTTTGAGCAGTGACACACTTGCACAACACAGCCTAAAGCAACAACACTGAGCAGCAATGGGAGCTGTTTAGCTGTATTTCTACATTAGATTTACTTGTAACAAAGTCAATGGTTTCTGCAAAGATTTACTTGAAATTCTTCCGTGTGTGTGAACATAGTCTTTTTTAAATACTGCTCCTCTCCTTCATGCCAAAGCAACAGCAGTGCTAAATTAATCCAATAAAAATGACACTTTAGTTAAGAGAAAGGTTATTAAGAGAGCTAGAAGTATTTACGATAACTCTCTGCTGGGTGTTAGAAAAACTCTCTGTGATCAGTATAGCCTGTTAGATCAGATATAGCCTGTTACTGGAAAGTAGATAAACTACTGAAGTGATACCATCTGGCATATCCTGTGCTCCAAATAACAATTATTTAAATATATTGAAGGGTAACTACGTTGTTGACTTTTTTCCTGTGGGGTTTTCTATAAATTATTTTTTATTAAAAAATAACATAAAGCCCAACAGAATTTAACCTGTAAGATTTTTTTTTTCTGACCCATGTTAAGGACAACAAACTACTGACCGTTTACCAGAAAATACTGTATGACATTTCCCTAGTGTCTCTTCTTTCCTTTCTATCTGTATTTGTAATTACTTTCCTGGCTGCCTATCTGTTTGGTAGCCCAGCAGTTGTATTTCATTCAAACCATACTTGCATATTTTTAGATTGTTACATAATACTGAGTTCCTGATTGGCAATGCGTAATGCCCTGTCTCCTGTGATAACTCTGTCCACTTAACAGGCCAGATGCTACCTACAAAAACCACGAGCAGCAAGACGAAGCAGCACTTCTTAGTTTTTTCTTGCATTATGCATAGTTTTTTAACTGTTCAGTTCGGCAGAGAAGAAACATGCACTGCTGGTGCCGTCCTGTTATACTGCAGACTATAACTTTAAACCTAGGAAACAGGAGAACAGGACTAGATCTGTAGAAAGTCATGTTCTACAAGGGAAAGATAGCTGAATTAAACACTGGGTAAACATTTGTTTGCACATCTCACTCAGAGTCACTGGAGGAGGCCTGCAGCTATTTAGGGAACACAGGAGACCCAGACAAGTGGAAGCCTAAGGAGGAGAGCAGTGGACATCTGAGAAGTCAGAAAAGAGCCTTAAATCTAAGGCCAAAGATTTTGATGCAAAAGAAGGCACAGTCTATTGATAGGCTGTCGGGAAAGACTAGCATGGTCTGAACAATATGGTATTTCAAATAAAAAATGTAAACATATTTATGGAAAGTGAAGATCATTCTTTTTGTAGGCAGAACTAGTGTCTCTCCTCTGCCTTATGCATTAAAATGACAAGGAGTTTGCTGAGTGATAACATCTTTAATCCTTTCTAAAACCCTGGCCAAAGCCAAAACCAAATATTCGGAAACATTGTAATCACAGCTTCAACTTGCCCAAGAAGGATGGGGAGGATTAGGCCTTGGCCAACCATATTCGGGAAATTGTTTGCAATCTGCTCTGAAATTTCTTGACTTTTGTAGCCTCTGTCATAAAAATCAGGTGTTAGCACTGATGGGAAGGATTTTGCTTAAAAGTGAGGTAGGATTAGTTGGCTGTGTTAATTTCAAAGGTACTTAGCTGACTGAAAGTATTTTACTTGACTATCATCTCAGTCACCAGTAGAGTACATACATTTTATTTGTGAGCTTCCTTCCAGTTATAACTTGGTTCCCTAAAAGTTTATGTCTTTCTATCTACTGATCTCCTCCTAATAACTTTTGTAAATTGTAGTCAACTTCAGCTAAATTCAGGAAGCGGTGGAGTCTCAGGGATGGCAATATGTTATAAGACCTGGGGACTGTGTAGAGTAGAGAAAGCTGAAGTAATCACAGAATCACAGAATCTTAGAATGCATCACTGAAGAAGAAAACACATTAACAGGAACTAGACCACTATCTGTTACATGTTCCCTCTTGCCACAGGATGGTGAGTGAGTGGTGGAAAGCCACAGCACCATGTGTGCTGGTTGGGGCTGCAAGAGGCAAGAGGGAGCTGAGGGGGGTGGTAACAGGGGGAAGGGAATGAGAAAGAAAGGAGGAATGGGGTGAAGCCATACATGATACTGAGGGTTTTCAAATCTTCCTTCCTGCTAAAATCCACAGGGGAAAAAATTAGATTTTATTAATTCCACCACACACAAATCTCCTCAATTTGAGAGTTTGTTTCACTGTGGTTGGGCTTCTTTTATGCAAATGAGTACATACATTTGAAATTCCTATTTTCTTCACTTGCTTGTTGACTAGATACAGGTTGCAGGCAGGACTGCTGGATCAACTTGAGCTTGTCAACTCCTTCCTGCCCATCTCCACCAGGCCCAAGCATTCTGCCTTGCCCAACTTCTCACAGGTGATCCTGGACCCTGGATGGGTGATGCTGCCTAAGCTGTTCTTAGGTGGAGGCAGAGACCCAAAACTGTGCCCAGGAGGTACAAGCAGCCACCTTGAGGCATAGATTAGGGAGTTAAGAGAAGCCTCTGGTGCAGTGGGACTACCTTGTCCCAACCTTAGGAAGCTTTCTTCTGCCAGCACACTATTTTCTGCCTCTAAAGCTCCGTGATTGCTCACTTTAAGACCAAATTGATAATAAGGTTATATAATTATAAAAAGACTGCAGTGAAACTTCCAAGTGGAAAACCATCTCTAGGTTAACAGACCTTCAGCTAGGAGGTATGTTTTAGGAACATATGTGCTAGGCTGGAAGTTGTTAAAAACACTGCTGTGTGAAATGTACAGGCTATATACAACTGCATAAGCCCACTTACTGACACTAACTTTATAAGTCCTTGGCCAATGTTTACTTAGCCACAATAAGCCTACTGTAAATAATTAAAAGGCTTCTTTGTTTCCTTTCTAGTTTGTGTGTTGTAGGGTTGGTTTATTGTTGTTAGGTGGCAAGTTACAAGGATTTCCTAGGCCAGCTCATTTATTTTATTTGGCTATTGGGCCTTGTTGCTGTTTTGAAATTTCCTGATTTCAGTTGTATTTTCTGGGCTGCTTTCAAAGGTCTTTGAGCATGAGCAGTCTAAAGGGAGAAACTGTGATGGTTAATAAAGGACTGCGGCTGTTAGCACAAGCCTCACACAGCAGCCCTGCTGTCACCCTTGAACTCCTGGCATCTTTCATCACCAGCCTCCCAACCCTTCTTTTTCCTGACATCGTGAATCAAAGGTAGCTAAAAAAGTGATGCAGGAGACCAGGAGATGAAAAACAGAGACCACCTATCAATAATAAGTTCATGAATCTTCATGGCCCCACAGGAAGGCAACATCTTCCTCCATAAAATACACAGGGCAAAAAAAGATTAAGAAAGCTAATATGAATGACCAAGGCTCACAGCAGAGACTTGCAAGGCACTCACAGACCCTAGCTCTTCCTGGTAGTAGGCCCTAACCATTGGGTCCTTTCCACCCTGATACAGCAGAGGAGTGGGAGAGAGATGGGGAGGAGTTGGAGAAGTAGAAATACCAGTGAATGCCTGATTAATGGCAGGTGGAAAGAGTTTCTGATGGTGGAGACCTGAAGGATTTTTTTAATGTCATCTATTTCAGAGAGAATCCACTCAATCCACACAAAATGAGCACAACACAGCACTAGCTTTAGTTTCATCATTTGCCAGAGTTAAAAGGTTTACAAAATGATGCTTAATATTACTGTACAAAAGATTACTTTCCTGATTCCTGGACCGCTTGTGCTCCTCAGCCACTTCATGATTCTATAGCACAGATTCAAAAATGAACCATGTATTTCCTCTTACCTTCAAAGTCTGCTTTAGAAAACATATCAGTCAGGCCAAAGAACAGATGAGGTGAAACAAAGAAGTCTAAAATCAGCCTGATTTTGTTCAGTCCGTGTCCTTTCAGCTGTGACAGCTGATGGTGCCTGTTAGTACGAACCATGTCACTGCCTCTGTGCTACGGCTGTATTTTGCAGGCTGGAATGCTGAACTGACAAACAGGTTTTGCTGTTTGCCATGTGCTCCTGCATTTGCTCATCCATCTGGATTGATATGCCTAGCAAGAGATTAGCTCAACGGGCCCTTGATCCTTTGCAAAGGCCTCTAGGCAGTTCCGTCTCACTCATGATAAATAATAAATAACATTAATGGAATGCCAAGAATGTCATTAATAATTTTCAGATATGTAATTCATATTTAGAAGCATTCCAGACATTGTAAAATGCTCAACTACAATGACACAGAAATGTTTGTCTGAGCATGTGACAAAGAAGAAACTGTGGCCACTAAGAATGTGTCGCTAGTGATGGGGGAGGGGTTGTTGCTATGTCTTTTTTTTTTTAACATAAGACTAATTAGAACTGACTGAAAACTTGAGAGTTGAACATTGATAAGAACTGAGCTAACAACTTAAAAGCTCATGGCCATGACCAGGACTATTGAGGTCGTTCAACACTAATAATATCAATACAAGTAGTCCGTGCAAATAAAGAGCCTGCAGAGCTAATAAATGAGTCATTACATATGGTCTGAATGTGAAATCAATTGACAGCAAATGGGTCCATGGAAACATACATAAATACTATACAGCAATCTGTATGGAGGACAGTCACTAATGAATGACGAGGGAGGGGGAAAAAGTCCCCACAGAGAAGGCTGTTAATATTGTTATGTAGTATTGAAACACAAAATAGCACTGGAAGTTGTATGTATAAACAGATGAACAACCGAGTTGTATTTCTTACTGTGCTGGGGGCAATTTACTAATGATTTGTCTCAGACTATTAGAAACTCCTCCTTCAGTTACTGAAGTTGGACAATAAGATTTCTCAAATCAAATCCCAACTCTCCATAGTCAGTGAACCTTGTCAGCAAGAAGATTATTTTTGCTGTGTCATCTTGTCTATGTGATATCAGAAATAGGCCTGGCACTCTAAATGAAAGAAGATAAAACCAGTTTTATAGGTTCATTCTTGCAAAGTGCTGAAAATCCTGGTGATTTTTGACACTTAAAGCTAAGCCCATAGTTAATAAAATATCTTTGTGATGACCAGAGTTCCAATATTTTCTGGATTGAACCTCATGGCAAAACTTTGGAAGCAGCATGAAGACCAACAAACTATTGTGCCTGGAAAGAACCCCCTGATGGCTGAGGGGAGTTGGGGCAAGAATCTGGCTGAAACAACAGGTATTTAAATGCAGGCTTCCCTAGACTGGTATCTGCATTCACATTATAGCCAAAGGGGATTATCAATACAATCAATGGTTCTGAATGCATTTCTCACCTAATTCCCTTTGACATGGTTATTGTCAACCCATACAGAGTATCCCTCCTGATATACACACCAGTTGCCACTTCATTAGTGCGTGGGTCCTGTGCCACTTCTGCTATTCTAATGCACATATGTTAGTTACTATGAGGCATCTTACATGGCACAAGGCACCTAAATTTAAACACAAAGAAATCTAGTGCGGTTTTCAAATGATGAAAAATAGGGGTCCACTTTAGGGTGAGCATGAGTACTGAATAAGGGAGTTTCATAAGAAATTCCCTTCTAGAAGGCCAAATTTTATTTTTATTTTAATCAGTTTAGCACTGTTAATTCTTGGAGTATTTCCAGAGGACAAAGTTTGTGTTCGCAAATGTTGTTGTTGGCCACCACATAAGACACCCTAGGGTATTCAAAAAGTTTGCTTAGAACTTGCAGATAAGACACAGGGCTTTTGGAAGACTTTTGCAGGTTCAAGAAGTTTTGATTCAGTTCTCTAAACACAGATTTATTTCTTCTGTCCCCCCTAGTTTACCACACCTGTTCTACATCTGCAGTTCCAGGGGGCACTGGTGAACCGAGGTTCCTGTGATGCTTCTGCCAGTCATGTGGATTTCTTGCATATATTAGACCATCAGAAGTAGCACCGGGCACTTATATTTAGTCAACTGAGCCAAGGAAAACCACTGCTAAGAGACAAAAAGCACAATAGATGGAAGTATGAAGTGGCAAAAAGCATAAGGGTTCTAATGACTCACATTAATCCACAACCATTCCTTTCACTTCAAAGAATTAGTAGAAGCATTTTGGATGTTGGTTTTGATCTGTTTTAGGAAACAATAATTTCAAGATGACAACTTAAAAGAAGATAACACCAATTTGATTCATGGTAGCTACATGTAGTTGAAAGTGTCTGTCTCAAACTTGTAATAGATGTTCTCCATCTCTCCACACTCATCTTTTTGGTAAATGCATTTGCCAAAACACTGTGTTTCGTATAAGCAAGCAGGGCTTCGTAAATTATTTTTACAGCTTTTTTAATTATTTTAACTGTTGTTTGGAATCTCGTAATCATACAATGTTTCTGTTCATAAAACTATGCTTAATTAAGAAATCAAATGGATAGCAAGTGCCTAGTGCTCTATAAACAGGTTCAAGTAATCCTCAAAGAAATGTTCATTTATTCATATTCTAGCAAAAGTGTGAAAATTACCTTCTCCTGTCTTTTTACACTGTCAGCCTTCCAGGGGTTTGAGGTTTTTTTTCTTCCTATATTTTTTATATAGGATATATAGAGATATATATAAAAATATATATATTTTATATTTTAAATATATTTTTCAGTGTTAATGCATCACAGCACAGAAACACAGTACTAGATTAGTAATCATCAATATGGAAAAAAAGACATGTATCACTCATATCTTTTGTAGGCTACTGAAGAGGCAACAAGTGGAAAAGACATGATCAGTTAGAATATACATATAGAATACTACAAAACTTGTCACTGTTCCTGTTACTTAATACATGCAGCATGACATTGGGATTGTAATATATTCCTATGTTTTATAATGGACACCATGCCATGAAATACTTTAAAATATAACAGAAAACCAAAGTAATTTTACAATATTTTAAATACATATGCATATTGTCACATGTACTTTAACATATGGGCAACAGATGTTTTCTTATATTAAATACAAGGAATATACATTACTTTCAGAGTAGGAGGATAGGTGACGAATGACAGGTTTTCTCAGTTCAGTGCTTGAAATCTAATATATCAAAATGCTGTTTACTTACAATAGGTAGATCTTGTTTACTTACAGTAAGTAGATCTGACTTTTAAACCTAGTGTTGGAGTGTCACTCATCCTGAAGTCCAAATGAGAAGAAAACCCCAAAATATTCTGATAGCTGTCATAATGTTCCACAAATATTTTTAGGGCATGATATAAAAGACCACAAAGGCTTTTCCACTCTGCCTTTGGCCCAGCTTCTTTAGAAATCCTCCGATGTAAGATCATGTAGGACACTGAAGTTACAGCTTTAGGTTTAGATATTTTTGATGGTGTCTTCTAAGTTTCATGAGTTAGCTGGTTGTCAAGTTTCCAGTATTTGGTCATTGAAATCTTCCAATGCTATCAAAGGCCAGGACATCTTCCATAAATGCACTTAATCTAGGATTCACTTCCTTTCTTATTTAAACATGGACATATTTAGTTCATTTCTGAACCAAATAAGACTCTCTTTAAATGGCATCACACTGGCTCTGATGCTTTTGTTAATAGTCACCTGCCCCAAGCTGCTCAATAAGCACTGCAGCACCAGCTGAGTCTCTGACTTTATACAGCTTCAGAAGAATTTTTTTTTTTTCTTGTAAAGTACTCATTTTGAGGAGGGAAAAAGGACTCCCACCCTGACTCACAGAAATTTCAGTGGGAATTATGCCACTTAGGTCAAGGGGAACAGTGCCTTTTCAAAGATACAGTTTCTGCTGTAAGAAAAACATGGATAATTCTTTGGGGGTGTATGCTTAAATTTTTCAGTTTTGCACATGGAGGTTGGTATGGAAATGTAATTGAAAACATAAATAATAAATGTGTTACTGGCACAGGAGTTAGATGTAGTTCCTTGAGTTGTTGGCTCACGCCTGTGGGAACAGCAGGGTGGCATATTTTTCATGTGGTTTAAAATCCAAGCTGTTTTAAATATTACCTAGCACCAAGCAAATTAGTAACTGGAGTCCATTAGGCTTCCTACAAATTTTCTTCTTGGATTGTACCTGGGACTAGCCAACTAAAACCACGCTAGTCTACGCATCCTTCTGGAATTACTTAGATTTCTAGGCTTACTAATGTGCTCATTTCCATACTATCTGACAAACAACAAGTTTATTCTTGTAACACAGACATCCCTCCTTTAGCAAACATGTCATTGAGGTTCATAGGGGCTTGTTTAAATCCCATGGGAAGTCAGTAGCAGGACCTAGATCTTCTTAGGCATAGACTCATATCTGAACCACAAACCAACACCTATTTCATCCTTTGATGACTAATTCATTAGCAGAAACTTTTCCCTTGTAGCAACCAATGAAACCCAAAAGAGAGACTCATGACTTCTCTCACTGGATTCTACTAACTACCTGGTAAATATTTTCAGTATCAAGAGCCTGAGAAAGCAAACTGAGTCCAGCCCCACAGCAGCACAAAAGTGGCTGCCTGTGAGCCTCAGAAGGTTCAGAGGTTCAATTTGGAGACCTACCAAAAAGTTCAGATACTTGTTACAGAGTTTATCCAAACGATCTGAACCCTCAAGAATGCAGACATGGGCCTCCTGAGAACAGACATTTTAGTTAGATTTCCATTCGTTTCTGTTTCCTTTTATGCCAGAAATGCAACAAAAACTGCCTTTGTTTTGGGTTTGGGTTGTTGGATTTTTTTGACTTGAGAGCTCTAAGTGGAGCCAGAAGCATCACACAGGAGCACAAATTTATACTGAAGCAAAGTGCAGTGGGGAGCTTATCAAAACTCATCAAGATTTGGTTTGAATTTCTGAGCATGTGTAAGTGCTTGCGCATGTACATATATGCATGTAACTTATTTTTAAGTTAATACTTGCTGGCCCATTCAGAGGGGATACTGTTACACTTAATTTTCTACAGTCCCCAAAGATGAGAAAGTAGCCATTTGGTACCCCAACAGGTTGCTGTTTGAACATTTTTCATTCACCATCAAGAATCCAGCCCATTCAGAAATTGCTTTCAGGATCTGCCTGCCTCCATAAATGAAGGAAATTGCCACTACCCAGGGTCGAGGTAGGCAGATTCAGTGTGCTGCTCTCTCATCTCCCTGTCTGGGAGGGGATGCTGCTGAGTATTTGGGGAACAATTGCTGATGCAGTTGCTTGTTAGCATTGTTATCTCTATGCCACGTGCTTTAAAAAGATACTGAATTGGCATCATTCACTCACTCTTTGTGTGTCAGGACAGGTTACCATGGGAAGGCCTGTGATGAATGATGGAAGAAGGGCCAGTCCATTACCTTTGCAATGTATTTGATAGCAAAGGATTGCAAAATGCCATCCACTGCATGGAGCACTAATTTGCCTACCATTGTTGAATACTCACATGAAAGATATCAGGGCTTTATTTTCTTTGTTTGCTCTGTTATTTTCAGTATTTGTTCCCCTCTGTCATATCCTCCCTGATAATAGCTGGCTTTTTACACAAAGCTTGAAGAAATTTGCACCTTTGGGTACTGAGAGAAACTCAAGAATCCCACTTCGATATTCATCAAAGCAGGTTCACAAGTGAACATTTGCTAGTGCACTTCAGCAGCAACTCAGATCCTCACCAGCCATAAAAGGGGAGCGAAGGCATAGCATCGTTTTTTATCTTTTGCGATCCACAGGAAGAGAAAATAAAAATTTTTTTTCAGGCTTTGGACCAGAGAGGTATTGGATTAGCTATAACTTTTGACAGTGTTGCTGATGGACTCGTGACTAGTAAATTTGCACCATAAGCTGACAGAGTTTTCTTAAAATTTCTTGTTTTTAAAAAAGTTATTCAGTAAATGTCATGACTTTTTAAACTTTTACATCTTTAAAGGGCATAAATTTGTGAAAGTGAAAAAAATAAACACAGGAAAACTTTCAGAAATTTATATCATCCTGTTTAGTAGATGTGCAGACCAGTCTTTCTCAGATTTTCTAAATATAGCCGGTTTTATTCAGAAATTTTGAACCTAATAGACTTAACACATTGTATGAAAATATTTGCTCAGGTTCATTGTTCACAAGCGTTTTACTTTCACCCCTCCCTCCTCCTGCCCCACACTTTCTCTGCTTAACTAAACACATAGGAAATTAACAAAGTCTGTGACCTAACAAGTGGCAATTCATAAATTCATTAGATTAAAAAAGACTAGTAACATAGCAATTCCTTTAATAGGTTTCCTTCCAATCTCTAATTTACATTTCAGTCTGCCCTGGCAAAGATATTACTTCGTTAAGACCTATTTTTTTTCCCCCTAAATTACAGAAATTTTAATGACTTCTCTTATTTATTGCTTCCATATGCAAGTAGTTATCTTTCTTGCAAATGGAAATGAGACCCAAAATTGCAACAAATGGGGCCAAGCCGCTGAGTGCATATGTTCCTTTTTGGAGAAAGTACACATGCCTGATCAAATTAACTTTAACCTCTCTGTCCATTGAACAGACATCCTCTAATGTGGGGGCTTTTAAAACTGTTCTCGTTAAATTTATTTTGAATCGCTGAGAACACTCTATCACGGTTTCAGCAAATAACCTCTGATAATATTAAACACCTGGTAAGCATGGTACCCATGGGACCCTGTGCTGCCGTGTTTGACCCGTGACCTCCGGCAGTGAAGTTCGGCCCTTGTGATCCACTCGGATTCAGACAAGAAAGCTATTCTGAGGGAAAACACCTGCTCCCAAGGGCTGACCCCAAGCCAGTGCATGGTTGAAAAAAGTCAGCTGGGTAGAAAGAGACCAGAGCCCCGTGCAGGTGTTTCCTATAGCACCACACAGCTTAAAAACAAGGGAAAATAAAGGATAATGTGGGTAATAGTTAGGAGCTCCCTCAGCTGTTTATTTGGGTTTGCATAGTTTAAGCTTCTCCTGCTGGATGCTGAGGAAATGAAGAAGAACCTACTGGTTCTGCATTTCTGAGTCTCCTGGGACTTTGAATTGGCTGGTTCAGATCCCTATCCTAGTAGGCTCCAATGGGATTTACAACCATGGCTAAAGGCAAATCTGGAGGCCTCATTCTGTCTTTCTTACCCACAGCCTTCACTGCTATTTCCATATTTAGAGAAAAAATACATGAGTGGATGGATTCTTCCTCAGGAAAGTCTTCTTGGCTCTTATTTTCCTCTTACTGCAATGTCCTTTAATCTACCTTTATTTGAGAAATGCATTGTAAATGAGGAGTTAAAATAGCAACAACAAAACCTCCCACTAGGAAACAGGAAGAGGTAAATCCTTTCTTAGTTAAATCAAGGTTTTTACAGCGTTTTATTTTATGCAGTGTGATAATGATTCGTTTTAAGTAAGGTAGGCCCCACTTTCATTCAGTATTTTTTCAGTCATGTCACATTACTCATTTTTGTCAGCAGGTCTGCACAGTGAGAGGGCAGTAAGAGGAAAATATTTAATCTCTCTATTTATTAAGTGAGTATCGTGAAATAAGATGACAGGGATGGAAACCTAACCCTTTTGAAATTCTTCCATTAATTTCTTCATACACTTTTCTCCAAGGTCACTGTTGGATGCGGGACTTGTATGTCACTCAAGCACACACCAAGGGCTGTCAACACACCTCCATTCACCTGATGAGAGCACCTTCTTCTGGCATCAATAAAACCCTTCCAATCTCAACAGTCTCAAGCTCTAGAGCTCTCAGATATTAAAGAGCCAATTCTGGACCATTTAAAATGAGCCAGGCGGCAGAAGTAGGGGGAAAGGAAAGGCTGTTTCTCTGTAAGAAGAATTCAGCTACAATTTGTCAGAATTCATTTCATCTGTGCCTTTTATATCATTCAGGTCTGAATCACTCTGGTGTAGGTCGGGTTTGTATTCCTGGCCTATACGTGAAAGATCAGTACAGTGTCCATTGCAAAATCAGTCTCATTAATAAAACCAAATTAAAAAAAAATAGTAAGAAAGGAAAGGAAGAAAGAAGGAAAGAAGGAAAGAAGGAAAGAAGGAAAGAAGGAAAGAAGGAAAGAAGGAAAGAAGGAAAGAAAGAAAGAAAGAAAGAAAGAAAGAAAGAAAGAAAGAAAGAAAAGAAAGCAAGCACTTATTGGCAAACACAGTGGTACTAACAACTTGCCTTCATCTTTTGCCCAGCATCATGGGCCTGATAAAGACCAACATCTGAAAACAATCATTGGAGCATATTAGGGCTTTTTCCAAGCCATATCAAGCTACAGTGTAATAATGAGACATTTATTCTATGGCGTTTTAAGGTTTAAACAATTTGCAGTCTACTTCCAAGATGACTGAGATGGAAGCAGGAAGAACACAAGTTCTTTAAGTAACTTCCTCACTGTTCCCTAGTCGTACACTGGGAACGCTTGACACCCAATTGCATTCATCCTGCTGGAAGTAAATGCAAGTCATCACTTCACATAAGGCTCTTGGTATGATTTCTGCCAGGGCTGATAACAATGTCCTATTGTTGATGAGCCTCTGTCAGTTCCACTTAGCAGTGAGAATGTCAAATTGTCAAGTGTTTTTAAGAGTGGAAGGTGAGAGACAACCAGTACCAATTTCACTTGGAGCCAGAGGGTTGAATCCCCCCCCAGATGTCCTCACTATACAGGGTAACACAATGTGATGGGAGGCTGTAGCCACTGAAAAAACAGTGAAGACATTTTTTAAGATTACGCTCCTGGGAGTGTAAAAGGACAGTATCTTTGCTTATTCTTTAGAGTAACTCCAGGCTGTCTCTAACAACAGCATAAAAATTAAATTAAATGCAGACATTAGACTTGAAAATTTCCAGTCCATCTGTATGTCCTCTGTTCTTAGGGGACTTCATTCTACCTGCCTATAGCACTGCTATCACTTAAACTTCACTACTGTTCGCAAATCATCATGCAGAGTCATTATTCCACACAGAAGGAAATCTGACCTATAAAGAATCACAACAGGTAACTGGATTGCTTACTCCATGCTCACATCAATGCACTGACAGTCCAATCCAGGTCCTAGCAGACAAACTCCTACATTACACCATTTTCTCCACCAAGACTCCCTGGGCTGATTGAGCATAAGGACACAGGGATGGATTTTGCTCACCTGAATTCCACCAAGGTCCACTATGTTTCCTGCCAACAGAGAAAGCAAGGTGCCTCTGAGGTTCTTGATTATTTGAACAGCCAGAAAAAGGTCCCAAACAAGGGCATTGCTTAGAAGAAACAATAGGAAAAGAGACCTGTAGTAGAATTTAGGAGTGCTGAAAATAACGTGTATCCTTTTACATTGCATCCAGACAGTGATTATGACTTACTGTCTCACTGCTCTGCAGACAAAAGACATGTCAACTTCCAGGACTTCTGGCTTGGTGGCTTTCACAGACACATTAAATGTGAAGAAGAAACACTTCAGAAAGACAAAACCATAAAGAAAGCTTTCCGCTGTACTTTGTTAATTTTTGTCTTCTGGTTTAACCTCCAGTAATCAGCTTTCAACACTGTTTCAATAGCTTATTTTTTGGCTCTCCCCCATTATCTGCCTATTCTAAACCCTTTCTGAATGAGCAGAAGCCAACTACAGCGTGAAAGACAACCTGATACAGTGCCAGAATTCTCCCTTTATTTCCTACTTGCTGGATACCTGTTCATTTTCCTCACTGGTTCCTTACTCATCCATGTCATGCTGTGGCATTCTCCACGTGGCAGTCTCAGTTTCCAGCAGAGCACTAATCCTACCAGGAGCTTTTCTATAAAGTTTTATTCACTGTTTTGCAGTCTGAAATCATTATTATTGTCTCCCAATTTTTAGGTGTTAATGACAATTTTGAGGGAGGGAAGGAGTAAATCATAAAGAGATTGTGTTTTCCTCTTTCTTCAACATCTGTCTCAAATCCTCTGCCTAAAGTGTTCTATTGAATTTAGGAAGGGAGGTTTATTTATTTTAAATTGACTTTTTTTTCCTCTTGTTTTGGTCTCACAAGTGCAGAAAGAAAAAAAAAAAGGAAAACAGCTGCTTTAGATAAAGTCATACTGCACAACAGGCACCTGGTAATGAGACTATCCAAATTGTTAAAAATAGGCATAAAAGTCAACAAAGAATTTTAGAAAGTATGTCCATTCCCTTGTTCTTTCCTCTAACTAAAGCAGATTAAGATTTTTTTTCCCTCCCTGGATTAGGTAGGTTATACCAAAGATGCTAAATACAGCCATTTTCTTGTGAAGAAACAGATTTCAGAGACAGAGCGGCAAAGCAGTGGGTTGTTTGGTTTGGTACAGCAAAGCTACAATTAACTTACTATGATTTTGTCCAAAACTGGTTTTAGGGTTTAAAGATGTAGCATTTTCATATTCTACTACATCATATGGATTGGACCAGGAGAAGACAAAGCACAATTCAAAACACTATTCTCATGACACCTCAGAAAGTATGGATTTCCACAGGTCTCAAGGGACTCCCATCAGGATGATTTCCTTTCTCATGTTCTTTTATGCATCATCCTCACTCTCCAAAAGCATTGGAGTGTCTTCTGCCCCACTCATAACAAATCTGCATTTGTACACATGACGAATAAGTGGGATACAACCACAAAGGAGGTGGCACAGTCTTAGCTCTACCGGTAAAAAATGTTCAGAATAAAAATAAATTTCATTGGTAGACCTTGAAAAGAAAAGCAGCACCTCTCCAGTTCTTCTCTAATCATTCCCAGGTACAGATTTGCTATGGGCTACGAAGGAAAGCAGAATCGCTTTTACTACTGCCGGCCAAATGCATAATTGTTACTGTTTAGGAAAGAATGTTCTCCTTATTCCCAGTTTGTTTGAGTGGTAAATTACCCTTTACTTATTTTTGTGGAAAAACACATTCTCTCTGGAAAGCAAACCTGACAGTACGCATACTTTGATTTTTATGCCGTTTCTATTAAACAAGTTTCACTGAGTAAAATGTGATCTCCTTCAGTACTACACATGTGTATAACCAAGCAGTAAAGGCCTGCCACATAACAACACACAGTATTTTCGAATACTGCCATATTCAAACAACTGGTGATGAATTTACAAAAACTCTTACCTGCCATGCTGGAAAAGCTCCCTCCAGCAACTTGGAAAAGGCAAAGAGGAAGAGAAGGAAAAAGAAGGTGTAAGAAGGTGCACAAATTATTGCAGCCCTGGGGCAGTGTGTGAGTTTTACAGGGCTCTTTATTTTGCTTTTCAATAAAAATGTGTAATAGACCCACTGGACCTATTACTTGCCCACTGGACCCATTACCTCTATTGAACAAGGGCAGTGTAGCTTAAAGAGAGGGGTGATTGGCAGCCAAGCCTCCTCCAGCCTGGCCAGGGCTGCACAGGGGCTGCAGCTCACTGCAGTTCCTGCTGATCCTACTTACCACCTTCCCCCAAGTGAGAAAATGCAAAGACAGACAAAGAGGCTGGATGAGGCCCTGGCACCAGAGTGGCAGTGGAAAAGTACATTATGGCCATGAAGAAAAGCAGGTGTGAGCTTTCCATTGTTCAGCCAAGTATCTTCACATACCTGAAGTTGTTTCACAGGCCAGGTTTGGCCAGGCAGAACAGGTTGTACAGCCACAGCTGAGGCATAGTGTCCTCCAGTAGGAAGGGTTTAATGGTAATCTGTGCTTCTTGAAATCTTGATCTAGCAAGGTGCTGAGCACTGGGATCCCAGTTTGGCCAAGAACAGAAATACAGGCTTACGTATGCTTAAAGTTAGGCACATACAGGAGTGCTTCCCAGCTAGATCCTTCCCATTTTTTAAACTATGATTATGCACTTGTCATAGTGTTCAGCACTTTTAAAGGTTAAACCTATTTTGCACAAATATTCAGACTTCATGCAATCACTAAATAATTAATCACTATAAACAAAAATTTAGAAAAAACATGTTTAATACTGGTTATTATAAATGAAATATTTCATATTAGTTAAAGTCTCACATTACTGATGGCCTTTTTGCGGTGGTGTGAACTTATGTGAAGAAAAAACACCACACTTTGCTCATATTCCCAAGTCTGGTATGTGGCAGGAATAGGAAAGTACCCAGTAGTTTCTCGTGGAAATCCATCCAAAGAATTGTACCATCCTTAGAAGAAACAGAATAAAGGAAAAATTATAATATCACTGGAAAAAATGTCTACAAAATTTATGCTAGTCAAAATGGCTCTCGCATTCCATGAAGTCAAAAGGTTCAGGTGGGTTTCACCTGGAAGAAAGTGGGGAGAATTGTTTATAACAATATAAATTCTTAACATAAGATGAATAAATAGGAGGAATTTAGGAATTTTTTTTTCATTTTGTTCAGTGTTTTATTTTACATATTTATTTTTAAAGTTAGCTCATGTTCATCAAGGATGCATTTCGCTTAAGAATAACACCAAACAAAATCTACCAGAGTAGTCAAATGTCCTTCTGTAGCCATAAAAGACAGTATTATGCAATACACCACTCCCACAAATTCTTTGCACATGCAGACCTCAAAAACTCTTGCAAGGAAGGTAAGTATCCTTATTTGCCTTTTACAGTTGTGGAAACTGATGAGAAGTGGTTTATCTGTCCAAGGAGATATTGGGAGTCATAGGAATGGAAGTGTTTGAAAGCTCTGTTCCTTCAGCACTTGGAGAATGCATTTCCATTGCTACTGCAAACAGCTTCATCAGAAGGTTTGTTTCAGTTTGCAGTACTCAAGCCTGCCCAAAATCCCTCTGATTCACTTGTGTCCGTGACTTGCCAAGAAACTCTCGGTAGTGTTGCATACAGGTACCTCAAGATATCTTGATGTGCAGAGCTGTATCAAGACATAATGGTGTCCTCACAACTCAGCCACTCCTGCTGTTACCTGTACCTTCCTCAGCCATTACACACTTTACACTACATCTAATTATACTCTTAGAGTACCAGGTTTGAAACTTTTCTAATCCCCATGATTACTAGGTTAGGACCCACTGTACCAGGTTCAAAGCTCAATTTGGAAGCAGTGAAGGTGCACCTCAGGCCTAGTATTTGTATGAAGGGAGAGAAGCCACATGCTCTTATATACATCTATTAGGCAACTTCCCCAAAAGGAGTTCTGCTCCATGCATCCTTGCTGCATCTTTTTTAAAAGAAAAATCTATGGTCTTGAGCTGCCAGAAATGGAGTATGGAGTTGCTTGGCTTTCTTCTGTGACAGCTGAGGCCACAAGAAACAGATACTCTTCAGTTCCCATCCAAGTACATGTTCATGTAGAATCCTTTTTTTCTAGGCTGTTTCTAGTGGTTGTTTTAGTTCAGGTACTAATTCTTATTTTTTAATAATAATAATAATAGACCATTTTACAGGTCATTCTCTTAGTGGCTCACCTATAACATAAAGCTATTTGTTAGTCTAGAAGTAGGTTGGAATGAAGAAGAGTGCCTCTTGTTGCTCTTTGAATGCTGGTGTATATTCATGTTGGAACTGACATTTCTATCATTTTACACAGAAAAAAAATCATAGTTAGAATTTTCTAGACTGTTCTTGGAAAACTGATGAACAATGACATCTAGAATTTTGGAATTTTCTTAGAAATTGTGTCTTACTGTCTATTTGGGGTTTTTTATTATGTAAAATAATCAAAGGAGAGAGATTGCTACTTAAGTGTTAGATAGGCTGCCAATTGTGACTTGTACTTTAATCTTTTTAAAAATTTTTGGATGTTTTTGTCTCTATAAAAAAGATTGTAAAGATTGGATGTAATGTGAGCATGAAGCGGAGGATAAACTGGAATAAAATTCAGGCCCCTGGGCCAGAATCTAAAGCTGTAAAACAATCCTTCCTGGCCACTGTCTTGGCCCATAGACTGGGAAGGAAGCCACTGAACGTTCTATTCCTTCTTAAGGGCAATGAGAATCACTCACACAGAGCTGCCAAACCAAAGCATTTTTAAAAAAAAAAAAACTTGGCTTAGCCTGAACTAAATTAAACAGGTTTTCTTTCTTCTTGAAGAAATGAAAAAGAAGAAAAAAGTGTTTGGGTCAATCGAGAACAGAACACTTCATTTAGAGGTACTGCATATAAAAGCAAATGAAGCAAAGAGCCAGATCCCAGAAGGAGGGAGATGGTTCCCTCCTTTTATCCAAGAGCCCAGTAGTTAAAGTGCCGTATAAGACACAGGAGACCTGCATTCCACACTGCTTGTGAGAATTTGATCTATAGCCTAACTCCCAGTACATAGCTACTTCTGCCATATGTTAGTCTCATTTTCTCAACTGAAGCATATTGCATGGAACTGCATATTGGGGACATGGGGAAGAAAGGACTCAGTGAATCAGGCCATCACACAACCATGTAGGTTGGAGGGGACCTCAAGAGCTCTCTGGACCCACCGTCCACTCAGAGGTGGTCTATACAGATCAGGTTGCGCAGGTCTATGTCCAGTTTAATACTGAACGCCTCCAAGGACAGAGATCCCACAGCCCCTTTGAGCAACTTCTTCCAGTGTTTGAACAACCTCATGGTTGATCAAAAAACTGTTCTTGTATCAAGAATTTTCAGACTTTCATGTGTTTCATGATTTTCATGTTGCCTCTTGTCCTACCCCTGCACACTTCTCAGAAGAGTTTGGTTTTGTCTTCTCTCTTGTTGGGTAGCTGTAGACAGCAATTAGGTCCCCCTGAAACCTCTTCCTCAGGATGAATAGACCCGACTGCCCCAGCCTATCCTCATATGACATGCTTCAGCCCCTAACCAGCTTGGTAGTAACTCATGAGACTTCCTATAGGGACTGTGAAACCCAAAACTGTGCACAGTATTTCACAAGGTCCAGATCGAAGGGAAGGATCATTTCCTCCACCTGTGACTAGGCAAGAACATATCTAATGCAGCCTAGGATGCCCCTGGCCTTCATTGCTGCAAGGACACATTGCTGGCTTGTGTTCAACCTACCCACCAGGACCCCCCACCAGATCCTTTTCTATACGTCTGACTTCCTGGGCAGTAATTACTGAATCTCCGCATATCCAAAAGTGCTAAACAAAGAGCTACTATACACACAGTAAGTCTGTGTATATGTGGTGCAAACTGGAAGTCAGTCCCCTGGTCTCATACATTTTTTGTTTTTTTATGATAATTTAGAAGTACTTAATAAGCCTTGCCCCACCACCTTATTCTCCTCTGGTGCGTGTTACTGGTTAATATAATTATGACAATAGATCAGTAAGAACAGTCTGTCAAAGAGTGAAAAAGGGTTTTTTGATTGCTGAGCAGCCACTGGTAGGATGGGAGTGGTGGAATATTTGGAATTAGTAAAGATTAACCAAATATTAATACCTCTAAAATTAAAGAACAGAATGTTACAGCCTTTAAGAACATATTATGAACTGGTGTCACAAAGTGAGCAACAAGCCAAGCAAATTGTATGGCACCTAATGACATGTATTCAGTGAGTATCCCCTGAGGAGTTACTGACACCACTACAAATTGCTTTATCATTTCTGTTCAGTTGCAAATGCAACCATGCAAAGATGGCTGGAAACCTCTCTTTCACTCTCTCACATACTGATACATGCCTGTAGATGCACATCCACACTCACACTGACAGACATCTGATGTGTATTATAAATTTCCATAATGTGCTTAAGGATATGAGGAATTATTTAAAAAGGCTAATTACTATCACTGTCTTTTTATATGCTGTCTTACAGACCGCATATATTCCTTGAAAGCTGATTTACCCTTTCATACTTTGTCTTCCAATAAAACACAGAACCATGGTTTATATACTTTCACCATGTTTTTCTCCTTATCTAAAAACACTGTGCAAAATCTTTGTGCACTTTGTTGGTGAGATGGAAATAAAAATACTGCACTGGTATCCCTGTGTCATATGACACATATCTATAAAGCTCATATTAATGAAACAGATATTATGGGTGATCATAGCCTAGAAATATTCGCATTAAGCAAAGTTTGGCTCATATAAAGAAACACAGCATATCATATTGGCATTGAAAAATTAATTATTTCTTTTGCACTGAAACCTATTAAAATCCTGTTACATTCAGAATAAAAGTCAAAGCATTAGAACTATGAGATCCTGAAAGACAACACTTGCTTCCTCCTCAAATATGAGGATTTTCACTCCAGTTGGATTTATGAATAATGTACATGTAAGCAATATGTTAATGGGTGTTACACAGTAATATATGCATTTTTATATTTATACATATGCATAAAATAAATTACAAAAAAAAAAAAAAAACACCACTAAAATTAGATTATTCTAATTTAGATTGAAATACCTCAAGAAACAGGATCCAAAGCATGAGGGTCAGGTATTCATAAAGTTAAGGGAGTACTAAAAATACATCTGCCTTGTCTGGAATCTCAGCAGCATCATTAGACTCAGCAACCCTAAACTTCAAATAGTTTACCACTACAGAGGTACAGTGTGGTGTATGCGGATACAGTCCCAACAGCTCCCTCCCCCAGATTTGTTTGTGTAGACACAGACTTCCCCCTTATGTCTGTGAACAACACATGATTTACAGTGAGTTCAAGGACATACTCTCCCAGAGCTGGGTTGCACAGGGAGGACTTGATGCATGAAGACGTGCAACCGGCAAGCTTCTCTGCACCTCATGTTTTGGCTATGATTTGGGGTTCATCTTTGAGCCACTGGCTTTTCTGTTGAAGCCTCCATACTGACTGTACCATCACCTGGTTTATTGTCTTTTACTTAAATAAATTTCTGTTACAGTTTGCATTGTTGCCTCCACACTTCTTATGGCACAATGGGGTGAAGATGCCCTATATAACACATGTAACTCGTATATTAGTCCACAGGTTCTTGTCAGTCTCTTTTAAACATTTCTAAGGGTTTAATGCCTAACTGTTCACCAATCTTGATGTTCATAAAACACTTATTCATGACCAGACTAACTCTTAACAGGTGTTCCATGACTGATCGTAATATGTTGTGAAATACAGAATATTGGACTCTGTTGGAAGACCATCAACGGTATTCTTTGATTTAAGGCAAACTAATATTTGGTCTGTAAATTTTAATGGCTTCATGGCCCTTATTTTTTTTTACTAAGCTGTCCAGACATTTGCCTTTACGCAAGCCATGTGCGCATACACTTAACCAACACCACTACCTGCACGGCTGGGCTACGACTTTGTCTATATATGAATCTGTATCTCCGTGTATTTGTATAAGAATACATGTTTTTTCACATGTATACATATAACACGTGTACTAGACCACGACTCACATTTCCTCAGTACAACATCTGTTTCTCTTATCTAGAGATGGTAACTTACTATTTCTGGATTTCAAATACTTATAGGAAAGTCTAATTAAGAATCTTAATTTTAGCTTTGGACATGAAGATCAGAATTTTCTTATGATAAGTGTAATGAAAACCCCCAGCCAGCACGGGTTGTTGAGGGGCAGGTCCTGTTTCACAAAATCAATCTCCTTTAATGACAAAGTGACCCACTCGGTGGATGAGGTAAAGTCTGTGGTTGTTGTTTACCTGGACTTTAGTAAGGCTTTTGATACAGTCTCCCAAAGTACCCTGCTGGAGAAACTGGCTGCCCGTGGCTTGGATGGGAGTACTCTCCACTGGGTTAAAAACTGGCTGGAGGGCCAGACCCACAGCATGGTCCTGAATGGATTTAAATCCAGTTGGTGGCCGGTCACAAGTGGTGTTCCCCAGGGCTCAGTATAGCGTCTGGTTCTCTTTAACATCTTTATCAATGATCTGGATGAGGAGATCAAGCGTACCTTCAGAAAATTTGCAGATGACACTAAGTTGGGTGGGAATGCCAACCTGCTTGAGGGCAGAAACTGGGATCTGGACAGGCTGGATGGAAGGGACGAGGCCAATGGGATGAGGTTCAACAAGGCCAAGTGGTGAGTCTTGCACTTGGGTCACAATGACCCCATACAGCTCTACAGGCTTGGGGAAGAGTGGCTAGAGAGCTGCCTGGCAGAAAAGGACCTGGGGGTGCTGGTCAGCTCTCAGCTGAATATGAGCCAGCAGTGTGCCCAGGGGGCCAAGAAGGCCAACAACATCCTGGTCTGTATCATGACCAGCAGGGTGAGTAGGTCTTGGGAGGTGATCATCCCCCTGTACTCAGCACTGGTGAAGCCTCACCTCAAGTACTGTGTCCAGTTTTGGGCCCCTTACCACAAAAAAAGACATTGAGGTGCTGGAGTGGTTCCAGAGAAGGGTGACAAAGCTGGTCAGTGGTCTGGAGAGTAAGTCTTATGAGGAAAGGCTGAGGGAGCTGGGGTTGTTCAACCTGGAGAAGAGAAGGCTGAGGGGAGACATTATTGCTTTCTACAACTACCTGGAAGGAGGCTGGAGGGAGGCAGAGGTTGGTATCTTCTCCCAGGTCACAGGTGATAGGACAAGAGGAACTGGCCTCAAGTTGTGTCAGGAGAGGTTCAGATTGGATATCAAGGAAAATGTTTACACTGAAACGGTTATCAAGCATTGGAATGGGCTGCCCAGGGAAGTGATTGATGCACCACCCCTGGAGGTATTTAAAAGACAGGTTGACATAGTGCTCAGTGGCATGTGGTTTAGTGAGAGGTTTTTTTATCAGAGTTAGTTTGATGGTTGGACTAGATGATCTTAAAGGTCCCTTCCAACATAGACAATTATATGATTTTATGCTTCTATACCGAATGTGACCGTGTACTTTAGTTTAGAACACCTAATTGTCAATAAAATTCTTTCAATTCTATGAATGCAACAACACTAAAGTTGGATTAATTTCACTTACTTTTAGGCATAGAAAAATTGAGCATCCATTCTAAGCTGGTCACCTAGGCTAAATGTAATGTCACTGCAAGGAACAATAAACCTGTAGAGGGCAATTGATTCTCAAAATAAGCATCTAGGTAGAATGAATTGCCTCCAAAATGCATGTGTATACCTGCAGTGCCTACAAATGGAGCCTACATGACCACTTGAAATTGGATGCTCCACTGTTAGATGGCTGAAAGTAACTGACACATACTCCACCTGTAACACAGAATTTGTTTCGAAGACAAAGTAACTCATTAATATCACAAGTATCTTTAAAGTTAACATACACTATCCTGCAGTCTCTCCTTGAGCATCTCCAATCCTGCTCAGATGGATTTTAAGCAACTCCAAGACTGGGCTGTAGCAAGTATTTAAGGTGGCTGGAAATACCTTAAAAATTAAACTGTTAGTGTGTTTCTCATAGTGAGACATGCTTTAACAGATACAAATAGTCTAAATAAATGAGATGTAATAATTTTCTCAACAACTTTGGAAAGCCACAGTTGGAAGGCAGCATTGCCATTTAGCAACTCTCCCTTACAGAATTTTTAGTATTCCTCTGTTGCTGAAGGGTGATAGGAAATGCCAGCTGGAAAGCAACATGACAAATGAAGGCAAGGACATTGCAGCACACATTGCTAATACAGAGGGGTGAGCTGCAGGCTTCAGGGATTCTGTCCCCAGAGTTAAAAAAAACCAGAGACTTAAAAACACAGGACTTTAAATGACCGATGACATTTAGTACGGTCCTTTGACACTGCTAGCAACCATATGCACTGGACATCCAGGCTGGCCTAGTTTTAAAGTCTTTGCCAGTGCTAAATAACAAATGTTAAAGATCTATAGTGCAAAAGAATCAAAGTCACAAGAGTTACAAAGGGCAAATGAAAAAAAAAAAAAAACCAAATAAACCCACAAAACAAAACATCCCAAACCAACCAAAAAAACCCCAAACAAACAAAAAAAATACCCAGAAGACAAATCAAGAGCATTGCCAATAGCCTAGATGGTAAATCCTGGAGGCCTAGTGAAAATAAACAGCTAAAATGTAATTAGGAAAGGCAGAAGAAAGGCTCATTATTCAGAAGCTCTGTAAGTAACAGTGTACTTATATATATATATGTATACACAAGTTTTTATAAGTAGATAGATATATACGAGGATGAAGGAGGACTCCACAGAAAGCGGACTAACTTGAACGTGAGCAGAAAAGTGTGATTAACTGAAGGGTCTGAAATACCTTAAAATGTTTTTGTCCTAAATAACTAATACTTTGCTTTATGACTTAGTTCTGAGGGAGCAGGCACAAGCATAGTGCAAACATACTGTGAGGACCAGCATTTGGCAAACCGTGGCCAAGTCCAAGAAGGAGATGGCTCAGCAGGACTATGAGCTGACAGCTGCAGGCCTTATCATACAGGGTGAGTCAAGTCCAATTAAATTTGTAGCTGGAAATTTCTAACCAAAATAAAATATTATCATGTTGATTAGAAAAGCACTTAGTAAGTACAAGGGCAAGATTATTCCAGAGTCAGCCCCTTGGCTTCCACTGACTTAATTTTGCACAGTGACAAGTTCCAGTGACTTTAAAGGCAGTCAGTATGTCAGATAAGGCACAAGTGCAAGTCTTTACAAGATGCAGAAACTCTACTAAAAACTGTCTTAACTATCAGACAGTGTATGTAGTCCTTACAAAATTTGGCCAAATATGTAGTTGTTTTTTGTTCATATTGCAGGAAATTAAGCCATTTATATTAAGACACGTATATGTAAATACCTGCCTTAAAGAAGGCAGATTTTAAAATTTCAGCCAACACTATACCTTCTGGGAACTGCTCCAGACCATGCACACATATCATACAACATACTTCAGGGTCAGATACCTGAGCAACAATGTGTCTGGTATTTGTTTTGATCAGTAATTTCCCCCAAGAATTGGGGCTCCGGAAAATCTATTTTTCTTTGCTTCATTTCCACATTGTAAAAAACAGAATGGTAATTACAACTTTGGAAAAATATATCTTGGGTCTGCTGAATGAATATATTGTCATTCATGAGCTCAGTTTTTTGTTCATATTTTGGTAAAGGAAGACAAAATAATTGGCATGAAGAGTTATGAGGCATTAGATAAAGGTCAGATGCCAAATTATATCAAATTATACAGAAAGGTATTTCCTGTGATTTAACGTATCGGTAAGTAAGATATGCATATTTTACTATTTCTACCATATTCTGTACCAACATGTAATAAAAAAGCAACTGAACAAAGAAAATGCAGGAAATTTAGCTTATTACCATGAATATATCTTTCTACCAAGTTCATTCCAATTCAATCTGCTTTATCAAACTATACAGACAATTGCCTAATTACAGGCAATTAAAGGTTTTTATCTATCAGAAGAGGTGACGTGATATCTGATTTTTAATTATGAATAAATCTTGGTCTATTCATACCTGTAGTCTCCTAATTAACTTCTAAAATACTTATGAAGGGTTTAAGAAAACAGCCTTGAATTTAATTTTTTGCTTCCTCCACCATTACAGCAGTGTTGTTAATATAATAATGGACATTATATGGGGAACTATAAGCCATTCTAATTATCCAGTTATTTGGGTACAAACCAATCCATGACTACTAAGGAAAAGAAAAAATGTCCTAGAGAGCAGAAAGTCAGCTGTTATAAATTAGCATTTCAGTTTATAAGCGTATTTACTCATGAACTTTTCCCATTAAGTGATTTTTACATCTGAATAATATTTTTACAGCAACTGTTAACAGACAACTGTAACGCAACTCAACTTTAGGTCAGATTTTTATTTTTTGTTATCATCCAAGCATAAGCAAAAATGTAAGGTACATGACAAATTTGCCTAACAATCTATTAAGTATTATTATGACCATATACATAATCCAAAATATCATGCTGCTTTAGTGTTTATAAACATGGTCACATATGCTAGTAAATAACACACATACTTATAAATTTAAAAATTGGTAATCAAACTTCAATATATTGCAGTGGGTCAAATTATCAGCAAACCTTTTACTAGTTTGCAGTAGAATATTTTGAAATCAAAAAGAGAGCACTTATTTCCCAATCTATAGCATTTCCATACTGTACACATATTTTTCAAATAGGAAAATGTGAGAATGGATGTGACGGCAGCACACATTCATTATTTGTGCAGACATACCATTTTCGGCAAGCTAAGTAAAAACATTCAGTAGCAGCAATGTGTGGGAAAATATTTTACATACAAGAGCTCATTTTCATATGGGTTCATTTTTACGGTAATTTTTTTGGAGCCTAGGAGAAAAAAAAAGTCTGGATAAAGTTGATTTTAGCCTAGGTTACTTGTGGGGAAAAATACATGTACAGACACCCAACTGCCACTGAATAACATTGTTTGGTTTTGATCAACCAAGTATGTGCTTGAAAAAACATACCATAAATATTATTTGGAGGGAAAAAAATGATCAAACAGGATACAATTGCAGGTTTTTATTTTGTTCATAAAAGCACTTTTCAGAAACTGCAGATTTTTTAGTCTGACACTGTGTACTTGTACACATAAAGAAAATGAAAGTCTGAAAGATGAATTCTCCCACTCACAAACAATCTAAAGGGGAAGTATGGAAAAAAGATTATACTGTTTAATGTATTTGTATATAGCATTACAAGGGCTATGTAAGACTGTATTCCAGTTTTATAGAAATAAAGCATACCAGAAAATGGTATTATATTCTCAGATGAATCCACCATCATAATAAAAAACGACTTCTTTGATTTCACGGAAATACACCTTCTACTGATTATGGAACATAAATTCAGTTTACACTTTTGAAATGCATCCAAAAGAGCTGAATCACAGTAATTTTCAGTGGAAATACCAATAAACAACATGGTTTTACATGCATATGTAAAAATTAAATACTTGTTTAAGGCTAAAATGTGACTAAACCATTTTAAATGGCTTCTCCATTTCACAAACCGCAAGCACCTACACAAAATTAGTCAGCTAAGGTGTCTAATGATTTTTAAAAACACCAGAACAATAACCGTAAAACTTTAACCTCATCCTTAACCTCATGAACTTACTTTTGCTATAGGTGTACATGTATTTAGTGTAAGTAATTGTATTGATACTACTCTATCATTCCTCCCCTGTCCCTTTTTCTTGCTATATGACAGTGTCTACCATTGGATCCTATTCTAAACCCAGCTCACAATAGTAGGATAAAACAAGGAATGATGCAGTTCTACATTTGTACATCTACAAATAGTGCACTGATATTATCTATCCTCATCTCCCACCTACTGAACCATGATTTTATGTGCAAATTACCCAAAAGATAAGTTTGCAAGCTTGGTTTTACACCATGTGGTTATTTCCATTGAACCTCCTGAGCTTATTTGCAGCAGGTAGCGTCAAGCATTTGACTGGCAAATGCCTGCAGGCCTGGGACCTCAGTTCATTTCCTAACGAAGGGGGCATGAAGAAGCGATGGGAGAGGGCAGAGGGGAGATAAAGAAGCATCTTCTTTCCACCTCCATTAAGAATGCACACTGAAGTTCACACATGGAAGAGGAATTAACAGTTAACGTCTAGAGGGTGTTGCAGTATTTGTCAGTAGCATTAATGAAAAAGTGACACAAGGTTGCGGGCTCCAGCAGTGATCTACAAATGCATTAAGGGATCTGCAGGTTTTAACAGCCATCAGCACAGAGCCAGAGCCACGTGCCGAATCATGCAAACCCCTTTCACAACCTGCCGGTCTTACTTCCTGGAGTGTTTAAATGAGCAACCGCTAAAGGCACGCACAAGGGCTGATGGGAGTGAGCGCTGTTCTTGCAAATCTCACAAGGCAAGGGATTCTGGGTAACATTTGAAAGAGCACTTGACCACTTCAGGAACCTGCAGTGGAAAGTTCCAAACATGCTAAGCGGTGCCAAGGGAGAGCACGCACTAAACACAGAATAGAGCTTGATTAAAGAGAAATGAGAACAGGGCACCAGCTCAGGATCATTAAGTGCAGGATAATGATGTTGCAACAGTCAGAGAAGCTTCGTGGTACACGTGAGTAAATGCAACTCAAAGCCAACTTAGTTTTGGTACCTGTTGATAATTAATATACGTACTAGTATTAAGTTAATATAAAGTTTCATAAAAAGGAATGCCCATATGTGTATGCATATATATATCTGTATACATGCTTGTGTGTGCTTTTGTCTGTCTCCATATACGTGTACATGTACATAACAGCAAACAGAAAGATTTTCTGCAGAGATGTGAATAGCTTAATTTTAAAACCAGAATGTGGCATTTTTCAGGGTGTGCATATATAATCTTTGTCTGCTAGTAGCTGTAGTTAAATTAGAAGCATTTCTAAGACTGTTATAGTTTTTAAGGACCATTAGTCCTTCCAGAGCTCTTGCTGCATGAATAACGAATGGGTCAGTCACACTGCAAAGGATAAACCAAACTGCAAACATAAACTTTTAAAGCCACACTGTTTTTCTCCAAAGGACCTTTAATCTGTGCTTTGCCAGTCCGTGCGCTTATTCCTAGCTGTTGAGTAATGCAGCTGTGCTTGTTTCAAGGGTTTAGCAACACTTGCAACCTAAAAATCAATTATATGAAAAACAATAAAAAATATTCTTATTGCATGCCATAAAAAAAAAAAAAAAAGATACAAAAGGTTAAGCAGAGCAGCCGGCATCTGCACACTAATGACATGATTGTTATGATAGGTGTTTGCTTTACCCTGGAGTGGTAACATTATAATTCATCCACCGCTGAATGAGTGGGGACAATTAATGCAGTCAATGTGTCCCACGTGTTCCCTGCAGCATTAACAAGGCAGCTCCAGGCCCCTCAGCAGACACGGGGCTGAAAATTGAGCTGGCTCCCCCATTGAATGTGATCTTGATTACCTCCGCGGGGGCCACCTGCTGCTTCGTGCCTGCTGGTTTTGTGCACTGGCTGCCTCCGTCCGCTCCCGGGTTCCCGGGGGACTGCCGCCCGGGGCCGTGGGCAGCTGACACCAATCTGGCCAGCCAGGGAGGAACAATCATGCCCTGCATGCCCAGTAGAGGCAAGCTGTGCTTGGCCACGCCAAGCCCACCACGGGTGTGGGAGCCCACATGAGGGCAGGGCATCGTCCTTGTTCCTGCTTTTGTTAGTCACAACAGGCAATGCTCCCGTGGCGAGTGTTCTCTTTATGTGTGCCTGTGGTGGAGTGCTGGGGTGTTGAGATGCTGTGATGTTGGATTGCTAGGATGTTGGGGTGCTGGGATGCTGGGAAGGTGGCCTGCTGGGAAGCTGGGGTTGGTGTGGTATGTTTCTGGCATTCAAGACACTGTGCACTTGTGGGGCTGAATATGGCTGACATCTTGTGTACAGTGAGATACCGACTGCTTGAGCCTTGAAATTTGTCTGTATCCCGTGGTAATGGAGATGCAGTTTCCTTCCAGTTGTCCCTGTTCTCGTTAAAGTAAGCCCATGAAACAAAATGGCAAAACCACTTTGCCTCTCTAGGTTGTCAGGTGATGGGTGCTCACCCTGTGCTCAGGCACCAACAGGTGAGGACCATACTTGAAGCAGAATCTTGGTACTGGGGGAAAACAAGAGGGTTTCTGAAAGGCTGTGATCGGTTATGCGGGTCTGTGCCACTGCAGCTGTGGTCAAAGGGGCAGCTTACAGCAGCAGCAAGGTTCTATGCCTGAATATGTGAAGAGGAGTCAAAAGGGAAGAGAGAGGTGAAAGAGCCCAGCGGTGCCAGGTTAGGACTGCTCTGCAGAGTGGCAAACACAGGCTGCATTATTCTATAGCGTGAGCTTCTTGCACAGGAAGTTTGAAGGGGTTTAGCAATCTGCTTTCCTTTGCCCTCCGCTAAGTGAAGGGCATTTGCTTCATAAATATTCCATTACCCTGCTGTTCTGTGCAAGCCCTCAACAAACTTTTGAAAATAAACAAGTGTATGTACTTCTAGGCAATATCATCCACGCCTTGCTTGCTTTCCCCTCACCACCACCCCCACCCCAAATCATAAAAAAATGCCAGTTGGCTTTTGCATGTGATTCATAGCTTCTTAGGTACATCTCACAAATAATATGAAAGTGTATCGCACGCATACCCCAAGGAACTTGCGTCTTCTCACGCCAGGCTATTCGTCTTCGGTTTACTGATTTACATTATTTTCAAAAACTCACTTCTTCCTTAAAGCTTTCCAACGAGCCTCAAAACTCCTTTCAAAAGCATACCACCATTCCTGGAGAATGTGCCACCAACCAACATTACATGTTTGAACTCTAATGACTACCTGCGATACTGTCCAAACCAGCTGGAACATGGTCAGGATCATTTTCTCTATTTGTAGACCACACAGCACAGCTAGCACTTAAGAAATAGGAAAAATTTCCATGTATTATTCATATTAATTATTTGTATTCAAGTGAGGCTAAGCTTACTGTGGTATGTATTATAACAGATGTGTCATTTGTATAAATGTGCAAGAAGTGGGATTTCAGTCCTGGAGAGATATTTGTGTTTCCAGACCTCCTTGTTTTTTATTCAAGATGGGCACAGAAATCTCCCCAACATAACAGGGGAAAAAATAGAATCAATGTTTGGGAATTTTTTACCCTTTCTACATGCCTAAACAAACTTTAAGTTTTAGAGTTTAATCTAATAATTAGCTGATTCAGTCATTCCTACTGTGAGTTGGGGTGTCTGAGTGAGTTTAAGATCCTAGATTTCTGTATATCATCGTTCCTTCAAGAAAATGGACATAAGAGGGCTTGCTTGCCTCAGAGATTTGGAAGATAGGTATGATGTTATCATGAAGGGCTCGGGTAATGACATGTCTGTGTACTTCTAGGAAGGTAGAAGAATATTTGGTGGAAATTCTCCAAAAGAAGTAAAAGAGGTAATAATGTGACATCATTCAAAATTTGGAGAGCAAGAGGATCAGGGAAAGGAAGATGATTCCTCCACAAGTAATAAAAAGAAACTGATACATAATTCTTGAATAAAAGGAAAATAAAAACTTTCAAAAGAAATCTTTTTTTTTTCTTTTTCTTACAACAGAACAGTATTTTTTGATTCAAAAAATATTTTAAAGGAAACAAAACTGTACTCTGAGAATTGTCACTCATTAAAAGTATTTCTCAACTGGTTCCACAAGGCAGAAAACTCAAATGCCCTAACTCCCAGACCAGAGCCCACCCACTGAGTTATCTGCCTCCCCAGAGGAAACAGATCATTTTGATGCCATGAAAATAATATTAGTGCAAGAAATTCAGATTCCTCAGGATATTAGAGTCTTTTCAGTCCTGAATTAATGAACAGATTTAGTTCAGAGTCACAGCAAGTATTTTTTTACTGTGTGATGGCTGCTCAATATCCAGCTCAAAATGAATTTATTGGCTTCAGTCTCTTATTAGTTATTATGATAAATATAATTTTTGCTAAAATTAGTGAAGAAACCTGAAAGCAGCAGCCATTGAACCTTATTCAGAAGCCATGCTTTGGAGCTCCAGGCTGTAATCAGTTCCCTTTCCCAGAGAACTGGATAAGAAGTTAACATACCGTGCTGTGGTCAATTGATTGTAACACCAGCACAGGTGCCGCTCTGGTCAGGAGGCCCAGAAGAAGGCTATGACAAAGTTGGCAATGTATAAATTGCTGGGTTGACCCAGAGTCTAGCCAGTTTGTTCTAGTTTGTTCCAAAGAATACAGCATCATCGCATGGCCAGGTACACAGCACCATGCTGCAGACTTTGTTCATGGTTCTCCTCGTACTCCTCAGTCTAGGAAACAAATATTCAGTGTGGGTGAGATTCAGACCTTTATTTTGAATAAAACTCAATGGCATTTGAGGTTTTACCCAAGCTAAGTCAGTTCATGTTCAGTTTGGAGGGGACAGAGTTGAGTTGAAGATTGCTCAGCCCAAAAAGCTACGTGAAGTCGTGTTTAAGCTGCTACAGTAGGCCTGGAATGGGAACCTCAGAGGTTTAATGGCTTCCTTACTCTGTATTTGAATAAATTTTGAACACGTCCCACTTTTCTTTTGCTAAATCCAATCCAGATCCCTCCTTGAGTTCAAATGGCCTTTATACCACTTTTGCCTTAAAAACTTATCTTCCTCCATTTTTAATGTATATTGAAATCTCTACCTGAATCTTGTGGAGGGTATCCATTTGGAGTAAAGACATTAAAGATCAGGAAATGGTTTCCTGCTCTTCAACGTCAATTCTTGGAGTGCCCAGTTTGTGAAGTAAAAGCCTCTTTGTTGTAATTCAGTGAACGTCAGCTATTGGATCCTTCCCTGTGTGGTTATATGAGACACCCATACAGAGGTAACCTTTGTCAGTCAGGCATAGTCCTGCCTCCATAATGCCCATTTGATAAATTATACATGGGTGCCTAATGTACTCTCATAAATTATTATAGGCTCTTGTAGTCCTGTGTTTTATGGTGATATGTCATGGCATAGGAGCAGACAATATATTGTCCCAGAAGATGCCATGGACTCTGAGATGTCATTACAAATTCTGCCAGTATAAACTAACAAATTAAGAGCTCTAAAAGTAGAGTACTCGACAACGCCTCCCTTAATTGAAGAAAATGTTCCTAATGAAAGCGAGCTGTTGCAGCAATCGGTGCATTGGTGAGTGAGAGACAGGGTTTGATTTAGGATCCCCTCTGGCTCTCTTGTTCCCCAAGCAATCAGGAGCTTTGAGCACTCGGCCCCTGGGGAAGGCCTTACATCACTTTCCAACCACGCCTTGCATGATTAAAGGAGGAGGTAGAAGCCTTCAAATGGGTTTTCATCCAGTCCTTCTCACTAGGAAGATGCTGAATAATATTTTCAAACTGTGGATTTAAAAACGTCTAGAAAGGTGGGATGAAGAACGGGGAGGGGATCAAAGAACTGCAAGATGCAATAGCCATATCCTGTCCCGGGGAGAAAATGCAAGAAGAAAACTGAGAACCACTTTAAATGGATCTGCTTTTTATATCAATGTTAATATTAATCCCTTAGCATGCTGCTCTCCAACAAATGCTATATCTATACCTAGAAAAGGCTGTCAGACAAAGCTTACAGTAAAAGGTACTCTGCAATGTCATGGTACTATGACTGCCACAACTCAGCCCAGGGACTCTGAAGTTGCCTTCTTCCACCCAAGTGCAAGAATAAAAGCCCTCACAAATGTGTTACATCTAATTTTAAAAGTCTTAAATTATCTGAAATGCAGAGGATGATGGAAATACCTCTCAAAAAATGTTGGCATACTTTAGTATTTGGAAGGTTTTTTCTTTTAAAATATTTTTAAAATTTTAAGTCTGAAGCACATTGATCTTCATCCAGTTTTTCTCAAATATGTGAAAGGTGTACAGTAGAACTTCATGGCTGATGTGGCCTTAAAGTTAGGAACTGTAAAACAACAGTCAACAGTGGCTAAAATAGTTTCCCTCACATTTTAGTGAACAGCTCCTTTTTTTTTTTCCTTTTTTTTTTCTCTTTTTTTTTTTTTTATGAAAAGCAAGGGAAATTATTGTTTTTTCCTTGAAAAGAAATCAATGCATTTGATTTAGAGGAGAAATTTGAGAGTTCTGAGGTAGACCAACTGTTGCCAGGATTAAATAGAAAAATTACATTTTTTTTTCACTGCCTATGTAAATCATACTGTGTCAAGTCACTTGTAGGAAAGAGTTGACCAGTCTGACCTGAAGGTTTATTTCTTTGGATCTAGAACCATACTGTAAGTGACACTGTGCTTAGGAAAAGGTTTGTGATGAGATCAGAAATGCCATACTTGAGCAGCTGGAAAAGTTTTTACCACCAAAAATTAAAAATCTTAGAATCATAGAATGGTTTGGGTTGGAAGGGACCTTAAAGATTATCTTGTTCCAACTCCCCCACCATGGAAACATCTTGCATTGTTACACCTCAGGCTGTTGTAGAGGTTTGGTGATTCTTTTTATTACTCTGCTTCAGCTGAATGCTAGCTGACTCTGTGCTTTGTTACCTAAAATACAGTAGTTTTCTTGCCAGTGTGTGGAGGGACTGTGAGCTTTATTTTAAAAACCTTAGGGCTTTAAAACTTAGGCAGTAGATCCTACCTTACAGTATGTCAGTGGATATCTGACTTATCTAATAGGGTCTTGTATTGTTTGTGTGTTAAAATGCCACAGTTAGCACTACTATCAGCTAACGCCAATTTTTAGTAGGAACAGATGTACAAAGGAAGTTCAGTCATTAGAAATAAGATGGTTACCAAGGCAAGGTCCTGTGGTAAATGTGGAAATTAATAAAGTAACAGGTAATGATGATATATGGCTAGTTAGGAAATACTATATCAGAAGATTTTTAAGATGCTATCCAAGTGTGGATTATCTATTTCTGCTTTTTTTTTAAAGAAAGAAACTGATACCTGGGAAGAAGTGACTCAAATAAATCCAGTGGCAACAAATGCCATGGCATTTATTAGCTTTTTTCTATGGATTAGTCAATGCAAACAGTTAACAGTCACCAGGAAAAAAATGGTCAAATTAAAAAGAACAATTTGATTAAAAATAATATGCACCAAAGGCATATATTACACCATGCTAAAAGCACGTTAACAGTAGTGCATTATGTGCTGGAACAGCTGACACTGGAAAAAGCAGCCAGGTGAGTAGAACCGTTCTCTTAACATCACCTGCTAAATTTCTGGCAAGTGTAGAAGGTCCTTCTTCAAGGGTGTGAATAAAACTTTTATCACAGAATCACAGAAACATAGGACAGTTTAGAATGGAACAGGCCTTTAAAGATCATCTATTCCAACCTCCCTTCAATGAGCAGGAACATCTTCAGCTACATCAGGTTTCTCAGGGCCCATCCAATCTGTCGTTGAACCCCCAGGGATGGGGCATCTACCACCTCTCCCGGCAACCTGTTTCAGTGTTTCACTCCTGCTTTAAAAAAATTCTTCCTTATATCTGATCTAAATCTTCCCTCTTTTAGTTTAAAACCATTACCCCTTGTCCTATTGCAACACACCCTGCTAAAATATCTGGCCTCATCTCTCTTATAAACCCCCTTAAACTATGGAAAGGCTACAATTAGATGTCCACAGAGCCTTATCTTCTCCAGACTGAACAGCCACAACTCTGTCAGCCTTTCTTCAGAGGAGAGGTGATCCAGCCCTCTGACCATTTTTGTGACCCTCCTCTGGAACTACATCCCTGCTGTGAAAGACTTGGGGCTACTGGTGAGAATTAGACATGAGCTGGCAATTGCACTTGCAGCCCAGGCAGCCAGCAACATCCTAGGCTGCATCAAAAGAAACATGGCCAGCAGATCAAGGGAGGTGATTGTGCCCCTCTACTCTGCTCTGGTGAGACTCCACCTGGCGTACTGCGTCTAGCTCTTGAGTCCTCAACACAGGAAGAACGTGGACCTGTTGGAGAGAGTCCAGCAGAGGACCATGAAGCTGATCAGAGGGCTGGAGCACCTCTCCTATGAGGACAGGCTGAGAGAGTTGGGGTTGTTCAGCCTGGAGAAGAGAAGGTTCCAGGGAGACTTTGTAGTGACCTTCCAGTACTTGAAGGAGGCCTACAGGAGAGACAGGGACTCTTGGTCAGGGACTGTAGCTATAGGATGAGGGGTAATGGCTTGAAACTGAATGAGGGTAGATTTAGATTAGATATCAGTAAGAAATTTTTTATTATGAAGATGGTGAGACACTGGAACTGGTTGCCCGGGGAATTTGTGGATGCCCCTTCCCTGGAGGTGTAAAGGACCAGGTTCAATAGGCTTTGAGCAACCTGGTCTAATGAAAGGTCTCCCTGCCCATAGCAGGGATCTTGGAACTAGATGATCCTTAAGATACGTTCCAACCTAAACCATTCTATGATTCTGTAGTCTCTCAGCTGTTTTCTGCTCCCTTGTCCCTGAGGGAAGTTTCCCAAGGGTTCTATTGACTAATTCCTTGAACAGCCAGAAATTAGCTTTCCTAAATTCAGCATCCTGACTTTACTCTTTGCCTTACCCATATCCCTCATGGCTGTGAACTCCACCATTGTATGATCATTGCAGCCCAGGCTGCCTCCAATCTTGACATCACCAATTAACTCACTTGCGTTCATGACCAGCAGGTTCAGTATTGTCTTCCCTCTGGTAGGGCTTTCTATTACCTGATTTAAGAAGTTGTCCTCTTAACTTCAGGAGTCTCCTGGATTGCCTACAGCTCACTGTGCTACATTTTGAGCAGATTTCAGGGTGGTTGAAGTTCCCTACACTTAACCTGGAATCCACCGCAGCAGTGTCATCAATGAAAACAGAGATACATACCTAAGTCCTCAGAACCAGCTGGCAGCTGGCAGTACTGCCAGGCAGGGGATAAGCGCTGTCACAGAGATCCCAGGGTGCTAAGTCCATCTAATGTCCCCCACACCATCCAGGGAGAGCCCCCACCACCCCAACTCCACTCCTTCCAGCCATGGCCACTAGACCAAGTCTGTCACCGAGTAAACAACCATATACTAAATGATGATGTGGATATAATTCTTTTAACAGTGTGGTCTGTCAAGGTGGGAACATTAGCACTGTACAGCCAAGTGAAGGCCAGTGAGGCACCAGGAGGTGGGGCACCAGAGGAAGGATGCAGCAATAGGTAATACTGTTAACCATGTTTATCATGTCAGCCCCCACCTAAACACAAAAAGGGTGGAGGCCAAGACAAGGGAATGATGCTCAGTTGTGAGATCAACACATGCTCATGAAGACAAAATGCAAGGCCAAGCTTGCTCTGGTGAACTTTTGGCAAAGTCCAGAAAGACTTTCAAAATGGACAGTGACGACCATCTTATTACACATTAAGTCTTCTTCAGAATAAATCTACCAAAGACTGACACAGCAACATGGAAAGCAGTATTTCTCTTTAGTGTTTCTATTTTGTTGATTTTTTTTCTCAAATGAGGAAATTAGCTATAATGGCTTCAGGTAGCTCCCTCTGACTGTAGACCTCCCCACTGACTTCAGCAGAAACTGGATGGGGCCCAAAGAGTCTAGAAATGAAATGGTGCATGGAAGAAAATCAGTTTTCTGAAATAGCACGCATCATAACTGTCTGCTACAGAAACAAAGACTAAGAACAAGAGAAGGCTGCTTGGCTGTTTTCTGAAAGATGTTGTATGAAGAATAGATTCTTTCACTGTTTAAAAATACTCCCTCTTTTATAACAATATAAAACACAGGCCTGAAGTGAGACTTCAGCAGTTCAGCCAGAGGTTTTTCTAGGCTGAACCATAATAGCTACAGGAGAGTTAGTCAGATTAAACTGATTTACAGAAGTTAAAGAGCTGGCCCCCTGTATCCGTAGGGCAGCTGCTTTATGTGACTACAGTCTCCCTGCTGCCTGCTTTGTCAACATATACAGGCATCACTGCAACTGAAATTTCATTCAACAGTATTCTTATGTTCAGAAACAACTAGCTAGGTGATCCAGCATTGGTAGCTTCATCCAATCAATTGGATGAAGTGTTAACAAGCTGTTTACAATTTTTTTTCATATTTACTCTATAATTACCACTCTTTTTTTTTTTTTTTTAATTTATTGCCCTCTGAGAGTGGTCTCGCCCTCCTGAGGAGAAGATCTCTCCCTTCCCTTACAGTGTAAAGGACTCAGCTACCTTATCCTCTCTGAAGGCTGATATACCTCAAGGGAACCAAAATTCACAGAACTGCATCAGACAAGCAATGAGTAAAGGAGCATCACTGTGGTGGGATTTACATCCTTCTCTGAACACTGTTAAGTACCAGTTCAACAAATCTAAGTTCCACTCACAGGTAGGAAGCAGGTAGAAGGGTTGGAAGCTGGTTGGAAAAGGCTTTACACCCCCTTTTGCTGTCATGATACTGTATTGCTGCTGTATTCAAGCATATGGGTGCAACCAAAAAACACAGGATGTACCAAAAATGCTCTAGTCTGCAAGGAAATTCAGAACAAAAAGATGTCTCAAACTGCTAGAGAAACAAGAAAACATTGTGCCACACTTTCTACTGCTCTCTTGTAGCTTTGTTATATTTAACTTTTTGGAAAAATTTCAGAATTCAGTTATTTTATTTCTTAAATACGGTTCAGCGCCTTAACACATCTAATAACAGCAGATCAATAGTCTCATTGCCCTACAGTGTATCGCAGCACCAGCAAATAACTATGTTATGAAACTAAGTGAATTTACTGGAGTATAAACCCCTGGTGAGTTGTCTGTAATCAGGCAGCAGGCCTTCAGGACAAGTGAATTAATGTATTTTAATATTTTAGGTTATCTTCCATATGGCATAATGCTATACCCCATCTGTATTTGTGAGTGTGCAAGTAAATGTAGGAGGGGTTTTTTTCCAGAAATAAGTTTTGCTTAGTAAAAGCTTACTGGCTTTCTAATGCCTTTTATTGTGTACTGCTTCAAACAAACTCAGAGAAAAACCTGAAAGAGTGTAAATCTACATATAGCATTAATGTATGTAGAGTTGAATTCAAGTATTTCAGAATTGTTTTCTTTACAGTATTGAAACTCCTGCTCTTACTATTTTAAAGGACTTGGACGCTTGAAAAAAGCAAGGCATCCTTAAAAGAAATTTTCACATTTTTAAGGAACCTATCACTGAATCACACAACAGTCAAGGCTCCATATAATCATTGCCATATAACTGTGCTGAGGAAGTTTACCTCTAAAGTATCCCTTCATGGAAATAATGGCACTGCAGCCATCATCCACAGGGTCTCTAGTTGACTTAACATACTCAGGAACACAGCTCTTAGTAGGAGCAGGTGAAGGGTGATGCCAAAAGGGAAAAACACGTATGCATTCATATTTATATAGGTATTATACTGTTTCCCATAGAGCATTACAGGGAATTTTTAATAACTCTTCCAGTCCAGAGGAGCAGTTGTGGGGAGGCAGCAGAGGGGAGTGAGCATGCCGTGCTGCATCCTCATCTCTTGATCAACGGTTGGGATTTCACCTATTTCACCTCCTCAGGTGCCCTGCTCTTAGCTTATGCAGACCCAGCGCACGGTGAGCTCAGGGGTAGAGGTGCCAGTGGCAGCTCTGGCAGGGGACCACATAGGTTTCCTACATTTGGCTGCATCAGGTTGAATGAATTTCATGTCAGAGACTCAGAGGAAGCATTTTTGACATCAACGTTAAATAATGTCCACCATTAGAAAAAGTAGGTTGCTAATGATTGAAATTCAGGCTTACTTCATGCATTGGACAAACTAGGACAGGAAGGCCCTGCATTTGTGCTCTCAGTAAAACATTTTTAAAAGACAGCCTTTTTATGTGAAAGGAGAAGCTGCAACACTATCAGCGCTACCATTGATTCACCAAGATAGACTGCAGACTGCAAATCACACATCAGCTGTCATGTGTGTTTGTAATCGGGGTATTATTTACTACTTCAGGAAAAAATAAACAGCACTACCTGTTTGATCTGTGTCTCAGAGAAAGAACAAACTGCAGAGAATTCAAAAGTGGGCAATGATACACTTAACTAGCTCTGTTGAATAACGAAGAAAGAGAAAACTTTAAAAACACGTTACATAATAGACCACCTTTTTTAGCATTTTTTCTCCTGAATCTTGGAATTAATAATGCGTTGCTGGTATTGTAATTAACTTAGTGAAGCATTCATGCTATGAACAGAAGGGTGGAATTTACAGAAGAAAATACCCTTTTCTGAGACGTGTGGTCCAGGTAAATATATGACCTTGGTGGAACCTGTGAAAAACACCTTTTAAAAATATTTCTTCTTTCCTTTTTTTGGTATCCACGGGGGAAAATACATTTTGCAGGAGTTTTGGCAGCTGAAGAAGGAGTTTCTCAGATGCAGGTTTACTGACAGGAAAAAAAGAGACTGCGAGGGGCTTTCATGCAATCTCATTAGCACTATGCAGCGTGGCAAGCACTTGTGTGAGCTGCATTGCAGCCACGCACCACATACCATGGTGTTCCATCATGGTACAGCCCATGCTGACTCTGCTGCTGGTCTATGTGAGGAGATACCAGCAACACAGAGATGTGTGGCACCCACAGCCTCAGATTTTACAGAGCCTTGAGTTGGAGGCTGAAGAGTTTGGCGATGAAGTGAGAAGCAAGTAAAAGCCAGCAGATGGTTTCAGAAAAGGAGGTGATCAAAACAAAATAGCGGAGAAGGTACTTTTTACAGAATTTTTGGGGACAAATCAGGGGAATTTAGCATACCAAATTGTTGAGTCCTATCACTTAATGACACTCCTATACAATCCCTATGTAAACTGATTTATGCAGTGTCCTCTGCATTCCTCAAAACATAGTAACAATCTTTCCCTCAGGTGCTACATATTTTTGCATAGACCTCCCTGAAACAATTTCTGAAGTGCCCATTTTAGGGTTTTTGCCTAATGAAATGGGTTATGCAATAATTTTATTTGTTTATGTACTTCTGTGTTTCATACACTTACTCATGATTCTTTCTTCTTAATCTAACTTCTATTTTTAATGGTCCAGTAAAACAGTCATGGTAGAGATAGAACTTTTTTCAAAAAGTTTCTAAATTTAAGAAAGTCTAGATATTTTTTTGGCACTTTTTTTCCTGTCTGAACTAGTGGCACTGGCTTCTTTTCCATACATTCCATAATTTATACTTCTCTAGTTTTTGTTTACTTTCCACATCTAAGAAAAAGTGTAACAGGAGAAAAATAATAAAGCAGTGTAATAACTAAAAAATATAATTTGAATCCATAGTGCATGGAAAGTACATGCAAGATTCAAAAGTATCAGTAACTTGTAGTTTCCTCAAAGCAGCTCCCAACCTACTGATACATTTAAATTTCATCATTTTTTAAGTGTACAAACTATAAAAAAGAATTCTTTGCAAAAACTAATGATGCAGATCACAGTTTTGTCATTAACTTCTTCACAGCTTGGGACTGACAGCTTTAGCTTTTTTGTTTGTTTGATCTGAAAACTTGCTTTTAATTTTGCCTATTTCTTGGACTAGAAATGATGTCTGTTGAGGTCCTTTTCAGATAAATACATTTAATCCTGGAAGTTGATGATCATCCTGTCCCTCATGATGCAAAGCAGCTCTGTCTTGGCACATTCACATTCACCTCAGTGTGAGAAGTTTTCCTTTGAACAACATATAATTATATCTATTTAAACAGCAACTCAAATATAATCTTTCATGAGAAATGCACATGCATATGCAGATACATATCTATATGCACATGTATTTTTTTGTCTGTAACTGGCCTGCCTTCAAAATTTCACTTCCATTGATCCCTGGATCAATGGACAAAAGAACAACATCCTATTTCTCTTCCAACAAACTTTGAACATATCATAGGCTTGCAAATACACAATGTCACAATAATTGATAATGAATATGCATATTGGGACTGAAAAACAAAGTGAATCTCATAGGGATTTTAAAATAAACTGAGATTAAAAATGGAGAGTGATCCAAGAAGTAAAACTGAGCAATATACTACTAACTAATAAGGATTTCCTCTGCACTGCATGTTAATTGATATTCATTAATTTGTATTCACAACTTCTCCACAGAGTGTATACCTTATTATTTGAGAAATTGAGGCAGTGAAAGGAGAGACGTGCACAAGATTTAACACAGAAAAAAAGAAGAAAGCAATGCTCAAGCACAGATTCCATTTCAGGAGTTTCTGGCATGACAACCGTTGTATTTGGGTCAGTGCAAATGAAATTAAATGGTGCTGGTTGTAACGCAAAAGCAGCAGGAGATCTGCTGCTACTTAAACAGCCTACTGGCTCCATTAGAATGGTAAACTGCCCTTACCACTTCCAGCTGAAAGGGTATGTGACCAGGATGGAAATAATATATCTGGCTCTCTCTTCAGTCTACTTTATACCTCTCTCCTGCTCATATCCCATATTATCTCCTTTTTATTTTTGTAAAAGGCAGGACAGCAATGCCTGTTTTTATGGTTAAGACTGTAGACTTTTGAATCATGTTTCATTGGCACCCACACGTACTTGCTCAGTGGCCTGAAGCAAGGTAGCCAATTGGCCTAAGTGGAATATTCAAGCATATTAGGGCCATATTTTATAAAGTTACTGGGAAACCTGAAGATGTAAACAGACATACAGTTCATTGAAAAGCACATACTTTGCCAGATCAGGTACTTATCAAGATCCTCCAAGGCAACTAGTTTTCATCTTTGAGGAAATGGTTAAACACTTTAGGTGAAATGGTTTTCCATCTGAAAAGGTTTGGGTTTTTTTTTTTTAACAGATTCAAAGCATTTCACAGAGATGTGTCAAAGTGTATTTCTACAAATAAAAGTCAAACTAAATTGGCTTGATCTTCTTATCTCATTATAGTAGCACATATTTCATGCAAATAAAGTGAAAAGTATAAATTTACTGTTTTCTTATATTTTATTTTGACAATTTATTTCACAATCAATAGTATAAAAAGCTAGATAACAAGCATATCTATGTGACAATATTAATAAGCTGCCTGAAAATTGAATGTTTTGGTTCTTCCAAGCTGAAATTTTAGTTTTAGGGGAAATTTTGAATCTATTTTCCAATTTGGTAATTGAAATTTCAAACTTCAGTTTCCTTAGCAAAGGGAAATATTTTTATTTTTTAAAAAAAAAATCAGTTCTAATAAGATCTCTGAAAAACTGGCACTTAGAGCTGGCTTAACTCTGTGGCTTTCATGTTCTTTCTAATATTCCTACAGACTTCAAAGGAATCAATTAGCTTAATGCTAAGTATTTTTTAAAATCTCATTCTATTTCTGCTCACAATCTGTATAACAACGAAAGTGATTAGAATATCTATACTACAGAGGTATTCTGAAGTTTTAATTAAGTTCTAGAAATTAATTTGTGATTCTGAGATGGGAGAAATAGGAAGAAATAACATCATCCTGTGCTCAGGCTGTGAAGCTGTAGCCACTTGTACCATTTGAAAAGCGGAAACTTATAACTCCTAACTATATGATCTGGAGCTGGATATTTCTCTCTCCAAGTTGTAAAATGTGGAAAAATCCTTGTGTACTTGGACCTTTCTTTGCTCACGTTTTATAATGTGAGGTCCAGTAGTCTTAGCCTTCAGTCTTTAATTATTCCCTATTAGAATTTGTTTTGTCAGCCCATTGTACATGTTCCTGTAACTGCTCACTCTCCTTTTCATCCCAACAGATCTCCTTGGTTTAGTGATAATACATCAGATGCTTTTATGGTTGCTATTTTCATAATTTTACCTTGTGTCTTTAGAAATACTCTTCCTGACTGAGCATGGTCAAGACTGGCATCAATATATGTTTGAGGATGGGTGTCCATCCTGGGACACTTCTCTTAAGAGGAAATATTATTTAAGTGTTTCCCTTATCCACTGAGAAATAAAAAGGCCCTCAAGTTGTGATACTGTTAGCCTCATTGCAATTCTTTATGTGCAAAAGCCTTGAGTGATTGGAGGGGGTGCGAGACTAGTTGCTACTCCTTCTTTGCTGATCCTTCTGAGACACACTAAAGATGGCACACATCCTCCAACTTTTGTGAAGACATTGCTTCAATATAATCTCCCCAGGACAAAGGTAAATCGGATCTGCTGTATCCACTTCCTTGGGACTGTGAGGGCAGGTTCCCTCAGAGGCAGGGTGTTCATGAAACTCCTCAAGGAGGTGGGATTTTCTGTGAAATCCTGGCATGCCACTTGTGATACACAAAGATAGACAACTCATAGTTTCACTTCCAGTGGATTTTAATACTTATTCTGCTTCCACCCCAAATCTGACACAGAAACTATCATTTGAGAGTGAAGATATTTCTGTAACTGCCCTAACCTCAGAGCTCTGCCCACAACAGAACCCATAGCAGTAGAAGTATGACCATCAGCTGGGGCAGTGTTGTGATGTGCAAGGCCAGCACCCAGCTGCAGCTGTGACACTGAGTAGAGAAGTGTGTGCCACCTTAGCAGGTGTTAACAGGCTATGAAGAGGTCATGACTTCTGGTTAAAACTCTCTCTTGCTGTTTCGGTAAATCTACGTCTCTTGCAGCTTTGTGATCAAGTAAGTCAGAAATCGGTCTGGCTTTAAATGGATTGCGTCCATCTGGATGGAATGTACAAGGAATAGTATCACAATAATACAGTTGTTTTTTGAACTTCACAATAAATTTTGGCCAATTAGATTGTCCAAGGCCCAGCTAGTAAATACACTGTGAGAATTTAAAAACATTAGCAGTTTGTGTAGTCACATTCTGAATAAATGGCATGGAGTTTTCCAATTTTCCAATGGAGTTTTCAAATTTAAAATTGGAAAATGAGAAAAAATTCACGCGGACAACTATTTTAATCTAAATCTTCCAGAGCATTCAGGTCCTGTGAAAATAAAAGAGTATGGTTGAAACAACAGAAGACCCTAGAAATGCAACAACTGTAAAATCTTAACTTTCTTGTGCTTTTGACATTAAAATTCCTATTGCAATCGACATTCATTACATTATTGATATATTATTGTTTTCATTTGGATGGAGATTTGCAAGTGCATTCTCATTTTGTTACTATCGTGTTTGTGTTTCAAATATCTTTGTCTTAGAACTAATATTTTCTTCATCCCTGGTCCTCAACTCTTGTATATAATACTAGTTTCACACACAATGTGGCTGCACTGGGGGAATAGATTAAAACGATCCCTACCCACATGGCTTCTGCAGAGTTGGTTGTTTTATAGAGATAAAGTGGTGTGTTTTATGATTCGCTGAGGTAAAAGTATGTCACAAATTTCAGATCCCTCGATGATTCATGAGTTTTTCTCACAAAATGAGAACTTTGTGTGATTCAGGCACTCTGCTTGCACAATGTAAATAGATGTTAAGAAGGAGCAACAAGTTTCTTTGAGCTCTATTTCATTGCTGTGATGTCAGATGTGACTTCAGCACTGCAGAGCCCTTATTCTGCAACCACCTCTCTCTCTTTCTTTTTCTCATAACACTTAGTTACTGTCTCCAGGATGGGGAAAAAAAATCAAAACTTTTAGCCTAGAAAATTTAACTGAAAGCAACCATCTAGAATCCAAAGAGTAGATCTCCCGTCTGTGCAACGTGACTGGGAAAACTTTGAAGTTTTACTTTCTGTTCCCTCCCTTCTTTTTTTCCCCAACAATCTCCTGACCAAACATTTATGGTCATTCATTTGACAGCCAATAAATAGCAAAGTGTTTGGGGGAAATCTGTAGGTTTTTTGGAAAGAAACCTATAAAAGAAAGAGACGCAGGGAGAGAGAGAGGGAGAGAGAAAGAAGGAGAAGGAGCGTAATCTGTACACCATCTGTTGCCTAGTGCAATTCATGCTGACACAGGGCTTTTTGACATTTTATACCCCAAATGCAAGCACATAGATCATTTCTACCTTGTACTTTTCCCGTCTCATTATCGGAATTTATTCCCTCGCTTTGTTGTTGGTGGAGTCCCTATTCTAATTGTTTCTTACATGTGCTGTAAATCTGTCCTCCAATCAGTAAAGCCCTGGAACATGAAACTGAGACCTAGCAATTTCCTTTGCTTACCAGTGCATCTGCTGGAGCGTAGTGTTGAAATAAAATGAAACATGTTTGCACTCTTTTTCTATCATACTGTAATGCGCCTTTCATTTCGCTCAAGGAATTTTTAATATTCAAGCCATACCCTGCGCATGAAGTCATTTCCCTTCGATATAATTGTAATGGTAATATGCATGGCCTAACTGGCAGTGGCACAGCTGGCTGCTTGCCACAGCTGAGCCTCTGACTCAAAGACTTTAATTCTGTCATGCCTCATCTGGTTTTATGTACTCTTTTGTAGTTAGTTCACAAATTTATTCTAGGTTATCCATTGAGATGGGCAGGCCATTGACTTTTCTCTACAGATAGCACACTAAACTAATGAAGGGTACCAAATACGTGCATTGATAACCCATGCGCATACTGAATAGAAGTCAGATTATAAGTCAATGTGCCTGTGTGGTCAGGACTTATTGACAGATGCTTAGGCCCTGATTGTGCAAAGATTTATTGGCGGTGCATGAAGGTAAGCATAGGCAAAAGTCTTGCCTCATCGCTGCCTGCAGGATCTCCTGTCACAAGTGGCAACTGGCACAGAGTCTGCGTAAGCTACATTAGCAGCCTGTTAGCCCACAGGACCATTTAACTAATTAATAACAGTGTTTTGTTTTGCAGGTTTTAATTAACTGGGTCTTTCTGCAAAATTGTGACATGACTTCAGCCACAAGGAACATTTAAAGTCTCTCTTCAGGTTTCTTTGCACTTACAGGGTCAGAATAAAGTTCTTCATTCTTAACCTATGATATCCTACTGCTTTATGCACTTACCGTACCTCTTTCCTTGCATCTGTCACTGACCCCAAAACACATGCCCTCAAAGCAAGGTTCTGTGTTTATCTTTCTGCTTTCATCCCTTTCTGCTTTCACTAAGACCCTCCATCTTTCTCCCTCTAACTCACCTAAAAAAGTGATTGTTTCAAGAAGCCAGAATATCTGACCCCTGCTTCCAATTACTCACTGGAAATATCCTTCATTTGATGGTTACCATCTTCATCCATCCTCACCTTTCCGAGTCTGCTGTTTGTCTCCTCTCTATTTGTCCATAATAACTTAGAGAGTTAGAGATTTGCTTTTGTCTATAAAGCTCAATGCACATCTACTGAGTTACAAGAGCAATAAAGTGTTGTTTACCAGGTTTATGGATCACTCACTTTCAGTCTATCATTCAAATATAAGTCCCCTCTGAAAGTTAAAAGCTGTTGGTGTGAATCGATTCGGACTTCATTTTATGCTAGCTGAAATCAATGACCAAGCTTGTTTCTTGCTGTGGGATAAAGGTCTTACTAGCTGCACACACTGCAGTTTTTTCTTGATTCGATGGTCAAGCCATGATGCTGAAAAAATATTGTTTGAACAAAACATACCATTCAACCTGAGATGAAAACTCTTTTTGAATTATGGGACAATTATAATTATTCTAAAATCATGAAGTGAAATCCAAAAGAAAAAGTTGATTCAAGACAGAAAAAAAGTGACTTCAGAAGAAAAAATTCCTCTTTCCCAGAAAAATAAATTGTCATACTTGATCTTTATTTGCAAAGTTTTGGCTTCTTTTAATTTAATTCTTTCTTTTCTTTCCTTTTGGAAAAAAAAAAAAAGTACTTGAAGTACTTGATCGTTTTATTCAGACTAAGGAAAGTGGAAAGTGCAGGCAATACAACAAAGCCAGAGTTCTGTCAGCCCCATATTTACTACCACCCTCAAGTGGTGATTCCACCAATCTGCTTTATAGATCAGCTTTGATCAGTACTTCGGGATGCAGGAATAAATGAGCAGACAGAAGGGAGTACCTAGTCAGGTCTTGCCCCGATAAGAAGCCAAACACATAGTACACACTGAAACCAAAATTCAGATATATGTAGTTTAGGTGAAACATAAAAGAACAGAGTTGGAAAAAAGCATCTTGACCCTCTCAAAAGCATATTCTGCTGTTCTCTTTTAATTAAGACTGCCTCTGTAATAGCAACTATCATAAACAAGAAATAAATGTTTTCTTTTATAATTTGAAACCTTGAAGCTGAATGGGGCAGACCTAAGAAAACTCTCAATATATAAGGCTTAAATTCTCAAAAATTAATGCCAGTTTTAATTTGAAGTATCAAAACAATTTATTCACATGCTCCAACTGCTAAGGACTTAACTATAAACATTTAGTCTGTAAACTCTTGCTTTTCCTCTCTACTGTGCCAATCTTTTCCCTTTCCTTCATCTACAAAGAATCTAAGTTTGGAGTGCATGCCAAATAGCCACTTTCCTAATCCTTCTGATAATCCACACAACTGACTGATATGGTAATGAGGTACAGGAGTCAATTACATTTGGTGAAAGTACAAAAAAAAATCATTTAATGCCTCCCCCATCTCTGAAATACTATCCTGGCCCATGCTGTTCATACATACCCATGTCAAAGGTAGCCTAAGGAAAAAAAACACTTGCGCCTCCAGTACGTGCTTGGGTTTAGAATTTTCCAGCCCCTGTTCCTCTGTTCACAATTTATTTTCTTCATATCAGCTTTAAATATGAAGTAGGTTCCCAATGTTTACTTAAATTTTTCAGTTTTTAAAAATAGTATTGCAAGCATATGATTCTCATAAAGCATCTTGTGCAGAGGGAAAAGTAAGCCTAGAGGCAAATCCTGTAACTCTCCAGACTGTAAAGACAGAATGATGACAAATTGTATAAATATGTGCAAATTGTCCAAATGATGTCATGTATCGAGGCTTGCAAAAGTCAGGAAGAATATTTGAGTGTAAGGTCAGCACAGACTCTTTCTTTGAATAAAATTGAGCAATTACATTCAATTTGCTTAAATTTATCACCAAGAAAAATGTTTTGTTTAATCTTAATCTTCATTTTACTTTTTAAGCATTTTAGAACCTACTGTGTTATTACATCAGTGAAGGCCTCCAGTAAATTCAGGAAAACCCTGATAGGTAGCAGCATGCATTAAGCACACTGGCAGTGAGAAAGGATTGGTAAACTAGGGTAACATACCTGTGACCTACTGCATGAAACTCCTCAATGCAATTTAAATACCAAATTGCAGAGCCTTGCAAATGTTTGGTTTGGTGGGTTTTTTTCTTGAAACAAGCAGCACATTAAATTATTTTAGAAAATTGCATATTGAAACATTCTGTGGCTAGAGGACAGGTATACATTCCCTGGGCTCCAACTCGTCTGTAAATGCTTATACTGAAGTCTTTTTAATTTACATTACACAGGTCTTCATTCTACTCTTCCTCTTTCTCTCCTTCTCTGGCTCCCCTCCCCTTTCAGTACCGGGGTCAACCTTCTCCAATTATTCGTCTGTAAACCATTTCTTTTTTCAAGTTTTCCCATTTCCATTACACAGATTGGTATCTTCTTGTGTCAAACTGCTTTAACTTCCACTGCACCTTTTTCTTACCTTTCAATGCTTAGCTTCCTTTCTGCTCACACCATCCACCCCTAGATCTTCTAGGGGCTCCAGTTGCTGTTTGGAGACAGCAAATTAGCATAAAATGGGATCATTTTTGCTTTCCTGACAAACAGCTTCTAGCCACAGCAACTGAAACATGGGTCTAGCTGAACATGAAGGTGTTTTTTACCAATGAAATGAGCTCTTCATTGTCCTTGCACATATACTTTAGTTTGTAGAGGTGACAAGCAATCATTAGCTGTTGTTTAGGTTGTCAGAGGTGATAGGACAAGAGGAAATCGCCTCAAGTTGTGCCAGGAGAGGTTCAGATTGGATATTAGGAAAAATTTTTACACTGAAAGGGTTATTGAGCATTGGAATGGGCTGCTCAGGGGGGTGGTTGAGGCACCATCCCTGGAGGTATTCGAAAGACAGGTTGACATAGTGCTTAGTGACATGTTTTAGTGATGGGGGTTTTTTGTTGTTGGGTATTTTTATTAGAGTTAGGTTTATGGTTGAATGAGATGATCTTAGAGGTCCCTTCCATCTTAAACAATTCTATGATTTTATGCCCTAGTGGTCGATGTGAGGGCCTGTGTGGACGTTCAAACCCACTTACATCTGGACTTTGGAGCACCCTAGAAATATTCATTCGACAGACTGTGAAATGGTCATTTCTGACAGTAGACCTCTATACCAAACATCAGCTAGACCTCAGTTCCTGACATTAAAAAAGCCAAAATTATATTTACTTATTTTTATAGGTGTATGAATCAGTGTCCAAAGACAAAAAGATCACAAAAAAAAAAACAAACCAACCTTTAAATGCATCTGTCCTGATACTTTCTGTGATTCACAGGGTTCAATGTATCAACAGTAATGCTCACTTCATTTGAGAGGTCAAACAGATTTGTTGTAAATATATAAACTGCACTTGCCTCTATCTGAGGGCCAGACTGCCTGCACCCTTTTGTGAGCTGTGACTCACACAGGAGTCAACGTGTGTAAAGGGTTTTCTTTTGAGCCTGCATGTTTAGGCAAGAAATTAAGAACAGATGGAACCTGTTACAAAAGAATTTCTGAAGTACAAGCTTTAAAAATGGTGGCATTTTTGGTTTGTTTTTTGAGAAAAAGAAAAGCTCTTACAATGTTAGTGGGATGATATGTGGTGTATGGCTAATTTGGCATCATGCAATCTGATCTAACAGCAAGTTAACACTAAATCACCTGAATGAGCCATTCTCCAAACATGTTTCAGCTGCAAATGTTAAAGCCCCTGTAATTGTTACTTTTAAGAGTGCATTAAAAAGGTTGTGAAAACTGCTCGTTGTAATGATTTCTACAACAGGATCTCTGCAAACACGCAGCTGGAGGCTGTCAAACACACACCTCCCTAATAGACAGCACTGTGTGTACAATTAACACGTTAATTTATGGAGTAAACTGATCAGGGGAGACTAGAGCTTCAAAGTCTAACACTCGCCATTAAGGAAGAAGTGAAGTTACGTGGCAGGAGCCGCCTTGCTCACTGCAACCCTTCCTAACACAAAGGCTGTGTCTGTGCTACAGAGCCCAGAGGTGCTCCCCAGCTCCCACACCCAGGTGTACCCCTCTGCCAGACCCCAACTCTAGATGGGGACAGGAGCAAGACATGTTCCTTCCCTTCCATCCTCCCCCTGGTGTTAAAGGAAACCTCAGGATGTGGACCAGACATGCACACTGCAACAAAATACTCCACCTGACTGACTGGGAAGGAGGTAGGTAGCATGTACCCTCTTGCCTGCATGGTGTATCCAGCGCACAAATGCCGAATTAGCCAAAGATGCCATTTAAAATGATGAATACTTTGCACCTAGGCACGTGTCTGTCAGAGCAGAGGGCAGTTTGTTCACTGGGGTTATGCCCCACTCTTACATGGAAGGGGAGAGTTTGGTGCAGAATGGGACCCAAGGCACCCAGCATTAGGCATGGAGCCACCAATGTCAGTCCCATTAGTCATGCAGAGTCTCAGAATTAGCCAGCAGGGAGTCAACATGGCATGGCTAACCATCATCACTTCCTGGAGAAGAGGAAGCTCTGGGGAGACCTAATAGCAGCCTTCCAGTACCTCAAGGGGGCCTACAGGAAGTCTGGGGAGAGTCTCTTTACAAAGGCCTGCAGTGAGAGGACGAGGGGCAATGGCTTCAAGCTGGAGGAGAGCAGATTTAGACTGGATATTAGGAATAGGTTCTTTACTATGAGAATGCTTGACCACTGGAACAGGTTGACCACTGGAGCAGGTTGCCCAGGGAGGTCGTTGAGGCCCCTTCCCTTGAGATATTCAAGGTGAGGCTTGATGAGGCCCTGGCCAACCTGATCTAGTTAGGGGTGTCCCTGCTGACTGTGGGGAGGTCAGACTAGATGGCCCTAGAGGTCCCTTCTGGTCTGGACCATTCTATGGTTCTATGATTCTATGATTTTCAGCACTGGAAACCCACGTCTGAATTGAAGACCCTGAGCCTGGAAAGTCCTCTTAGAGCAGAATGTCTAGGCTGCTTCTTTTAAAGACAGTCTCTCCTTTTTTTTTCTTTACTATATGAGGAATTAGGCTCCTTTTGTGCTATAACTTGTTGATTAGAGCATTCACAAGGAAATGAGTGACCTATGGCGAAGTCTCAGCTTTCAGATTGATCTTTACAGCAATGCATTCTCTACCCATTTTGGTAAAAATTGTTTCGGAGAGCATCGTTCTACTCTGTCTTTCTACTGATCTCAGCCTTCCCAGCCTCACCTAATTTTCAGTAAATGTGATGCCCTCCCCAGGCATGTTTCCATGCACCTGCAGTTACTGCTGCTTTTGAAGTCACAGCCTACTCTGGGTTCTCCTGGATGTCTCTCATCAGGAGACAACTACTATGATTTTCAAGCCCCAAATGGGTTTTTCATTGTGTTTTCTTAGGCCAATACCAGCTCTCTTCTTTTTCTTTCCACTGTCTAAAACTCTAACTCCTTAGAGAAGAAAGAATAGTTCTCAGAAGGATCCTGTACTTCCCCACCACACACACTCCCTTCACTAGAGGTAAATGCAGTGGGTGTGGGCAAGGTGTATAGAGCACCAAGGGCTAACCAGATTAGTGGGACAATGAGGAAAAATATGACCTGCCAAAAGGAAGACAAGCTCAAGTCTGGGTAACCAAAGAAGCAGTCTTAACATGACTGCTTCTGCAAAGTGTTAGGTGACTGGTCTGGCCAACATTTGTTTGTGTGGTTGGTCATTAGATTAATTTTTGAGGTCAAAATAAAAGTATTGCTGAGGGAGATTCAGATACTTGGAGGTCAGGATTTTATGAGCGCTGCTTTGTTATTTCCTTCCTTCCTTCTGCTACAGCTACAATAGAGACCACAGGTGTGGCCTCTGTGACTGCTTTCTTTTGTTGTTTTGGGGGGGAGGTGGTAAACCTGCCCACTCTGACACTCCCAAGATACAGATTTTCATTTCTGTGAGTCATCTACTTCCCCTTTCTTGTGTTGCTGTTGACTTCTCCTGGGGCTAAAGAATTTGGCCAATTGCTCACAGTTCTGAATCTGCCTAGTTTCTGGGCACTTGCAAATCTCAGACAAGTGTTCCTGTGCTGCATATACCTGTTAGCATCTCATGTTCGTGCTGCGTGTACTGAGCTTGCTGAGTATGCAGAGATGCATTTCACAGTGACAACACAGAAAATCAGGTCCATCCTGGGTGGACTTAGATTCTTTATGTATAAAATTGTATATATATCCTTAGTGGATAGATAAACCTTGTGCACAAGTCTACCAGTTTTGTGGTTCCTACAGCGCCTATAGATTCACAAGAATTTCTATCCACCAGAGAGAAAACTATCTGCTGAAAGCAAAGCGGGACTTATTAACCCCATTGGGGACCTCAGATCTGAAATTAGTTCCACCTTCTGTCCTACTGTGCTTCATGCCTAAAAGACCTTTTCCTGCAATGTCTAGCATATTCACCATTCCCCTTTGCTAAATAACTTAATAATGGGTATGTTAATTAACTCCCTTTGCAATCTATCTTTCCTCTGCATTTACCAGTGTTCCTCTTGGTGCCCTAGAAATACGAATTCCAATACTAGACCTCTGGTCCAACATGCTCATTTTGCAAAATTTCTACTGATGGTAGACAACATTTTTACTGCTGTTAAAATGAGCGGGGTACCATGCTCAGAGGATCGATGACGTTTTTTCTCTTCAAACAACAGCAGCAGGAGGATTTGAGCAGGGAGTGCATGACTTTTCAGGAGGGAAAGCCAGCCTGCAAGAGCAAGAAGCTGCTGGCCTCTCCAAGAGGTGTGGAGAGAAGGAGCAAGAGGCTCTACAGGAGCAGGGAGACATAGGAACCAGACTCTGCCTATCTGCCAAGTCTACCACTTTGAACATTTGAAATGTTGGCAGGTATGCAGTCAGAGCATGGTTTCAAGAGCACTTGTAACACCCTGGTCTTCTCTCACACCTCCGATGTTCACTGACAGCTCTCATTAAATTAATCCCTATAAAGCAGTGGGGATTTGAACAATTTTGCCACTCTCTCAGAAGGTGTTACACCACTGCTTCACCACCATTGAGAAGGCTGGCCACCCAGTCTCTTCTCCCAGAAAAAGCAAGTATTTGAAAAAATCCCATCAACAGAATTCTAGGAAAAACAGAGTTGCCCAGGGAAGTCTAACCAACAGTTAACTCACATGGACTCAAAATAAACAGAGACCTACAAGAAGCCATCATAAAATTAACATTTTTATGGAAACTGAGGGAGACGTGTTCTTATAAAATTCAGAACAGTTGCAGCCATGGGATATATCAGTGTCTTTAGCAAGAAAGTTTTCAATACAGTAATTTAAAGCTTGGTAGTTGAATTCTGAATTTCAGGCTTCTCACATGTAATGTTTGGATGTGCACAGCCAGCTCTCATTTGGATTGGATCCTTAGGTTATTGGTGGACATAAACAATGAACAGGTTGCCTTGGTTAAATTATTTCTGCCTCTGGACGGAAATAAAATACTATTCACCAACATTTTCAAGCTAAAAACGTTTAGACTTTGCCTCAACTCCAAAAATTACTTCATAAAAGTGTTTTCTGCCAACAGATCATGAGGTAAAATTAATGACATTAAATTCTTTGCCTGTCTTCTCCTTTTGCCTCTGTAATGCCAAACTGTCCTTCCCTATAATACACATCATCAAAAAACAGCTAGAAATAAATCTGTGAGGGCCTGGCTATGATAAGCTGATGAGACACAAGGGATTCTGGAGAGTATGACTTGTCTGCAGTGATGGCAGAAAGAGCCAACATTCACCCTGCCAGCATCTCTTGCTGGAATACCTAACCACTTTATCTTACACAGTAAGGCTCAGTCACATCTGAGAAGTCTTATTAGCCACCAGGAACTAATCAAAAATAGCCTGAAAGTGTAATATTCTCTGTCCAAGAACATGACCCCTTCAGACAAGCTGTCACGGAACATGGAACATGGACAACTCACCAAATAAACTTCTGTGCTGCTGACCCCTGGAAAGCTAGACATTATAGAGAACACATGCAATTCTTCCTTGTGGATACCAAAGACAATTTTCGTAACTAACCAAAGACAAAAAGTCTCGTTTTCAAGGATGGGTTTTGCTGTAGACTATGTCCTATTTAGAAACCTTGCTTAGGGGCCTTCTTAGGTATTTTTTCTAGGTTTGCTGCCTAGCACAGGACCCCACATGCAGATATCTTAGCCGTTAGCTGTTGTCTGATCTATACCCAGAATTTGGATTCACCACCTAAAGAGAGAAAAATCATTTAACCTCACTGATTTCACATCTCAGAGCAGAACTTTTCTATTTGTCAACTTCTCAAAAGTTTTCATTGCATAGAATAACTAGAATTCACATCTTTCTCCCTCAATAAAGACTAAATACCATTATTTGAGGTTAATTTTAATTTTTAGATCTGAGGACCTTAGGTATAAAAAAATGTAGATTAGGCAAAGTTTGCCTACTTAGACTGTGGTTAAGCTGTAACTGGATTTTGGGGGTTAAATTTCCATTTCACGTAGTCCAGGCAGAGGTACTCAGTAAGCCTATGTCTATAATAAACACACTTTACTGGCAGCAAAATGCAGGTTGGAGAATTTTCATTAGATTAGTCTGTTTTACTTTTGACACAAAATAAAGCAAGACCAAATGCTTTCTCACTTGAGGAGAAACCTGTTTAAACCAACACACAATTCCAAAATCTGTAATCCATGAATTATACGTAATATAAAGGAGTATAAGTAATTGCCAGTTATTAGCCTGAAGGTTCTTAAGGTGGGCATGATCCTAACTAAAAAGCTTTTATTTCCTTTGCATTTGAACCTTATAGTTGCTGCATGGAGGAGCAAGCACTGAAACATACAACAGACATTAATCATGTTAATATTGATTCTCATTTAGCTAGAAGAAAGAATGTCAAAAATTTGGTCATCTTGTATCTCTGGCTACCAAGCAATGATAAAATCATCACTGGATTAAGTGCAAAAGCACATTAGAAATGTAAAGGAACAAAGGCATCTGTGTTGGAATAAGTGCTAAGCATCTCCAAGGAGTTCAACAAGCTTTTATGTGGGTGCTGTTTCAAACCAAAAACCAGGACCATTTTTAACCTTTACTCTCTCAGTCATTTGCATATTCGTATCAGAAACTAACTGAGATCAAATCTCTCTAACTATATGTTTATTTTAAACTTCTGACCCTAACAAAATATCTGAATAAATAAGAGAAAAATTCATGCTTTATGATGGCATTCTGGACAGGTTGAAATAACTGGCAGCAATTTGAGGGAGCCTTCTCATCCTTTAGACAATCCCGCTTCAGAACACATGATTTTTCTTTTTTTCTTTTTTTTTTTTCTTCTTTCTTCTTTTCAAATTACAAAACAATCACCATGATGGAAAGCCATCTATTTTCCATGTGCTTTGCAGTCTGACATGACGTTTCAGCTTTGTGCAGCTTATCAACCTCAACATTGCCACAATTGTGAGTGAAAAAAACAGCAAAACTTTTTAGGTTGCTGAAATGGCAACTGGAGGGAAAGACTGTTGTAAAATGGGATTGTGCGAGGCTTTTAGTAATCACCTGCTACAGAGCAAGTTCTCCTCTCAAACTGTCCTGGAGACACCTGTGCATTCATGCACTGGGGAATTTACCAAGGGATTCAGGATAGGAAAGCTGGCTGAGGCAGGAAGCACTTTCTCCTACCCAATTTACCGTTGTATTGAAGTAGCTTTTTGCCAACCCGGTATCAAAGAGATTTTTTATTTTTTTATTGCTGGCACCCTCGGAACGATCAGTGCAATCACAATTACTTTGACAGGCGTGCTGGAATTGGAGTAGGCAGAAAATGGCCTTAATGGGAATCTTTTACAAAGCAGCTGTTGGAGTGTGGTAACAAGACTCTGAATAAATGGCAGCTACATAACTTCCCCTAATCAGATTGGAGCAATCAGCTTGAAAAATTTTCCCATATGTTGAAGAGTGGAGCTTAGGCCTAGGGTTATGGCAAGGACACAGGCCATGGTAAGGTTACAAAGTCTGGCTACAATTAAACACTCACTGCAGAAATTGTGATGATGCTTCGGGGAGCTATTGCACTTTAGCCATTTGTAATTGCACATTCGGAAATTACTCACTCCAAAATTACTCGGGGCCCAGTTACACGGTTTACAAACATATGTTCTCGGGGAGAGGGAAAAACATTATCCTTCCAATGGGCACCATTTATAGATTTGTTTATGGTTATTAATGAAATGTAACTTTGTGAGATTGTTTATTAATAGTTGCATGCAATTTTTGGAGGTTCTGTTTATCATTAATTTAATGATTAAGGCATTTTTCTGCCTATCAGGGGCAAATCTGCAATTCTTGCAGTCTGTTAATGCCCTGGTTTAATGCCTCTCCTGTCAGCACTCATTGAGTAATCCAGCCAGAGAATTTCTCCTTGGTAGAGGTATTTCTCCCTAATTCTTTACAGACTAGACTGTGCTTCCATGGCTCACATTATCTATGGCAGGATATGTGGGCTGGCACCTGATCTATGTATCAGTGCTGCCACTTCAGATATATTTTAGGGCTGATAAAGTGTGAAAGTTATGTAGAAAATTAGCATTGCACAAGCTTTGTAATTATACAGCTTTTTATGAATTTAATGAAAAAAGACAAGGCCTTCAGGGTGTCTCTTTTTTCTGGTAGCTAATGCAAGGAAATTTTCCATTGTGTTCCAAAGCCTATCCTTCCTTAATTTCCCAGGCCTGGGAAACAGACAGGGAGCCCAATGTGCTTCGCAGGTCTAGAGAACAAGATGTACTGGTGACTGACAGCACTAATGACCTTTCCGTTTATTGCACCTGAAAGGAGAAGTGTAGGGCGCCAGGTGTGTTCATGTGTGTGGAGGGGAATGATCAGTGAACCAACAGGAGGAGTTAAGCATAATTTTAGAAAATACAGTCTGCACACTTTTCAAATGCATCTGGTTCACACACGGTTTCAGCACGACAAAGAGGTGTAGTGCCTAATATGCTTGTTGGAGATGTTTCTCTGTACAGTGAGACCTCCAACAGTTTCCAAACAATTTTTTCTACAAAGAATCCAGCATAATGCTCTATATCTGATTGGAGGCTCTAAAAAAGAGACAATTTTCCCAGTGCTGTGGGCCACTATGAAGATCTCCAGTGTCATCTGATAGCAGAATCTGAATGCACAAGCATGCAAACAGCTATGTTGTTTGCTTGTAACAGAGTAGGTATAATTCCCTATGGGTTTTTTATTTATTTCAACTTCCAGCAGAAGTGCAAAGTTATGTAGCTTAGGGAGGATTTTGGAGAACATTTGCCCTCATGTCGGTGACTGAAGTTAAATGAGAGGTCTCCCTCATTTCCACACATAGTTGGGAAAGAGAAAACAGCTTAAACCTGCTGCTCTGAGTAGCCATGTTTTGGCATTGGAGCACATTTTGGGCTGGGATGACACCTCACGGTGCACGTGCTTTCCCATGAGCAAAGGGGCTCCCTGTGAATATCTGTTTCTCCCTTGTTCCATGTGTAAAAAATGTTGCTCTGCTGTACAAGTGTTCTGCCAAATGGCAGAAAGTAATGTAGGATTCTGCTTCAGGACTTGGGATGTTTCAGCCCCCGGCTTTCTGCATCTGTTCTGCAGCAAGTAGAGTTAAATCTGTTAAATTCAGTAAAGATGAATTAGATTCTGTTCAAAATGTGTTTGAATTCACTCATCAGGCTAAATGTTTAGGTTTAGCTCTTCTTTCACAAGAATTTTTCAAAAGAATTGCAGCTAGAAGTTATAGCTTGCTTGTGTTTCTTCACGAGGGATAGTATTTTTGTATCCCTTTCAGTCTATGGGCTGAGATACAGTAAGTGGGCAGGATGCCATTAAAAAGCCCTTCTACTAACAAGGTGCTGATACCTATTACTACACTTTTTATTGGAGACCGAAGCTACTAGCTTTGCATTTCAGCTTCATTTGGAAGTACATGTTGGGTAACAGCAGATTGTTCATGCTGTTTCCCGTGGAAACAGCATTAAAGTGCACTGCACTTTATACATTCGTAGATACACAACAAGCTAATGGGAAATAGTCTTTTTCTTTTGGGAAGTATTAAAAGGAGCACTGCCAAGGTTATATTTTTAATTTAAAATCTTAAACCAAAAAACTACTGGGTTTGTTTCCTTTTCAGTTTATCTTTCTTTCCTTTTACTGTTGTGAAAAGGATATGAAGAAAAAGTAATTCAGATTTCACCAAAGTATCTTAACTCTCTGTTTGCTGAGAAAATTCAAACAAAAAGGATATTTGTATTTTTCAACTGCACTTGTTTAATTTTCACCCCATTCTGATGCTAACACAAAAAAGGGTGGCATAAATAGTGAACACTTTAGTGTAGACAGCTTTCTGGCTCAGAAGCCATTTCCAGGACACGTCAAGCACACAGAGCACTGCCGATGGCTTCTGGAGCCAGGCAGCTGTCTACACTAAGGCTCACTCTCCTGTTAATACCAGGCTAGCCGAATCAGTGCCTCTTCAGATTTTAATCAAGCTACCTGAAATGTTGCTGAATACTGTGTAATCTGGGGGACAGAAAGACTTAAATTGTTTTCAGCACTGTTCAGCCGCAGTCACTGTTGACACCGGTCGTCAGCAGCGAGTACTTTTCCTAGGGTACATGAGGCCATAACATCCTCACAGCTTGAAAATCATTCATTCTCACAACGCCCACACATTCTTCTTCATGTGGTATGCTTTCTTGGTGGGAAAAAAAAAGAAAGAGAGATAGGCCAAATAAAACAGATTCTTGCATTAAAAAAACATGGCTATTCACAGGGGTTATAGAAATGTACTCATTTGTAAATTGGTTGTTAAGATTCAAAAACTTAAAGACACAGCCACAGCCTGTGGTTGTAGGACATAGGGATTTTTCTCTCCCTCCTAGAGAAAAGAAAACATTTATTTTCAGTTTAAAAATTGTTTTTGGAACTAAGCTGCCATTGTGCATACTCATTGAAGGAGAGCTAAAGGAGGGTGGAATAGTAGTCTGTCACCTGAGAGCCCCAAATGTAAATGAAAGACTCTTAGAAAGAAAGCATAGCTATCCGTCCTACTATCCATCACAGAAGTGTTAAGGTTAAAAATGTATCCCCCCTGGTACCATGTCTAGTATTTGTGTAATGTGAGGAAAGTGCAGAGTTAGACCATAACCTGATTCTCCAGTACTTAGCCACACAAAGCTTTTCAACACCCTGGCTGTGTGCCAACAGTAGAAAATGGGGCTATTTCTAGCTGAACAAGGCATATTGAGTGACATAAGCAGAGCCACACATGTGGGTGCACGGGCTGTTCTTGTCTTGGGATCATTCCCTCTGGTTTTGCCCAGCCACTAAGTTCTCTGACCAGCTGCCAAGTACCTCCCAGGTCCTCCATCTAGATCCCCCATGGTCCTTTAGCTGACCCACTGGTCTGTATGAGTATTTGGCATGTCCCTTAGAGGAAAGGTAGAACTGCCGCCCATCTTGCTTATAGTTTTCACACAGCGCAGAGTCACAGTAGGGGCAGTAACTCTACAAATGCATTTGGCATCTCTGTGATTTCAGTGAGACCTGAAAACTGTGAAAGGCCAGAAGTAAACTTCAGGGTAGTTACTGCATGAAGGGTAGTGATTTCTGTTTGTGCAGGCATTAAGACCATGCAAATTTAATGTATAAGACTCCAGTAATAGCTTGAATAGCTCGCATCAGATGTAATATAAGCTGTATTGAGAGATGAAGAGGAGGGGAGA